>JAOWBP010000001.1:45666279-45691640 GCA_028571105.1 Tragopan temminckii | reverse complement strand
CAGCTGCCTTCGCATCCCCGCCATACGTGCCCAGAGCGGCAAGCACAACCTGCACAAGCTGCAGATAAACCTGAACAAAACTTCAGGCAGCCGTTTTCTCTCCCCAGGAGATGGGTGAAATGTAACGTGGAAGGGTAATTTAAAAATAAGCATTTATTTCTCTTATTTTTGTTGTCGTCATTATTTTTAAGTGCTCGCTTCTCACTCTTCTCAGCTTTGCTGCAAGTTGCATATGTTTTGGTGTTGCTTGTTTTCTGTCCCTCTGTCTCCCTCTGACCAATGTTGTGTGAATCCCTGCGTTTTGACTTTCTCTTCGTGGCTTTCTGTGAAATCCCATAGCTTGCTTCAAGAAGCAGACATTTTGGGAAGATTCTTCACAAGAAAGGTCGATTTCTTGTTATTACTGTGATTTTGCTAAGGAAAGGGACCACCAAACTGAATTCCTCTCCCCCGAGCCTGGAAAGTATCCCACATTTCAATCCTCATTTTCCACAGAAAGATGCATGAGGTGAATGGATGCAGACTGAAATCTATCAGTGCTTAAGTTTTTGTGTCAGACACAACCTGATAGTACCGAGAATGTATATAAAATTGTGTAATGTTAACATCTTAGTATGTCATAACTGTCTTTCCCTTCCTCAGCAGTATCATTACATCAGGTTAATTACATTAGTCACCTCCTCGTTCTATACATGTAGCTGCTCATCAATGCAGCAATCATAAAGAAAAGAAATCATCTAATTCACGATGCTTCTGATTTTGTTTCACTCTGATCAGATTCATTGTTCGGTGTAAGAGAGCAGAAGGGCTGCATTAGGTTCACTGCTCTTCTAGGGGAATTAAGGGGCTGAGGGGAGGGGGTGCCGGGTAGTTGAACCAGTTGGAGGGCTTCAGCCACACTGTAATTTTATAACTCCATTTATCTCCTTCATTGTCCTTCTCTGGGTGTAGCCTGGGATTGCCATTCCAGGACAATCTCCCTCAGAACTGTTGGACATGAAGGACTCTATGGCAAGCAGCAGGAGAGGAGGGGGCAAAAAAGGCAGCTGAGCATTTCCTCTGTTCAGCAGGGAGCTGAGAACATGATGGAGTGTTTACCAGCAAGCACGGATGGTGTGTGGCATCAGCCGTATGCAGATTGTTATCAGCAGGTCCTAGGGAGGCAGAAGGGATGGAGGATGAGGCAGGTGACAGTGCAGGCTGGGCCCACTAATACGTTGCTGGGGGACAACCACAGTTCCTAGCCTCATCTGGGGCGGTCCTGGCCTTCTTCTCTCTTGGAAAAGGTTTTTTTGTTTGTTTGTGGGGGTTTTTTTGTTTGTTTGTTTTTGTTTTTTTCTCTGCACTCATGGAGCTGCCAAACAGCTGAGGATGGGTAAGGGAGGAGGTGGCCCTTGTGGGCTGTGTATTTCAGCTTGGTGGAATAGTGGTGAGCATGGTAGCTGTGGGCAGGCTCTCTGAACTGTTGACCTTGGTTCAAATGAAGGGTGAAGAGATACAGAGATGGTGGGAGATTACAGCACTACAGAGGTGGCTTGAGATGAGGAGGAGGTCCTCCAAGGCTTTTAGATAGGGAAGCTACACAAGAACACTCTAGGACTTCTCCTCTGCTTCTGAATGCTTTCTGCTGAAAGGAGGAAGCATAAGGGATGAATGTGCCATTCTGGTGGTTTTGAGCCATTTATTTTTGTGTTGGTGGTCATTACTCTCCATCCCACCACTGAGGTTCTATTATTCAAAGGAAGGCAGAAAATATGAGCCAGGAGCCTGGAAGACTCTGAAAAGGAAAAATTTCAGCAGACTATGTTGGCACTAAAATCCATCAGGCATCAACACTGAGTACATGGAAGGGAAAGCCACACTGGTAATCTCTCCAAGCAAAGTGACCTGCTCAATTACTTTGTGCTCTCAAAATAGTGCAATACAGCTCTCCCAGTAATGTCACAAAGCATCCTGGCTGGAGTGAGCGGAAGCAGAAAGGACTCGGGTCTTATGGAACCTCACTTGTTCTCAAACAGCGGGGTCATTCACAGAGGATAGGGAGAGAAGGTATATTTTCACTGAGGGCTCCCCTGGGCACCCCATGCTGTTAAGTGTTTATTTTACTGTGACAAATTGGAAGGCCTCTTCAGATCAGGGTATGTGGAGCTGCACAAATGGGAGCGGTCTTTTGGTAGCTTCTGTTGGTAATTGAGTAGAGCGAGACAAGTAGAGTGAGTGAACAACCACTGCGGAAGTTGTAGACTGGGATTTGCAAGGCATCCTAACATAGAGAGAACTCACAGATTTCATCTGTAATTAGAAAAATACTACTGGAACTGCTGGATTACTTATCTTTACATTTGACTAATTCAGATTATTTCAGAGGATGAAGCAGAAGCTGGGCCAAAACAGAGGCCCTCAAACTAATCTGTAACTGTTGCCTTTATTATGTATTTCTACAGATTTTGCAAGTTTGATTTCAAATGACTCTAGCAACAAGATAGAAACACATTCTTTCCAAAGAAACTGCCAGTATAAGAAGGCCAGGCCTGCAGAACAATGACTCTTTTAATCTCTGGCTAAGAGCAGTGGGTCCTGTGATGGTTCATTATGTCTCAGGATCAGGACTAAAGGTGACTTCCTGCCTCACACTTCCCAATTTTCAGAAATAATTCTCTTCCTGCTACCCTACTTATATCCTCTTAAACCATTCACAATAATCCCTCTACAGTTGTTCTAAATGCCGCTGGAGAAGAACGGAACAAAGGCAATGCAAATGCCAGAATGTCCTGTGTGACTGCTTGTGCTGTGGCTAGATGCTGTGCTGAGATTTCATCTTTCCTACAAAGAATCGTTAAAAATGATAATACAAAACAAGAATACAGATTAAAAACACTGGCAGAATTTTACAACAGTCGCATCTTACTGAATAGCGCAACACAGAATGACATCTATAGAAGAGTAAGGAGAGAGAAATTAATAGTCTGGAGGAAATAGAGAGATTTTAAATTACATTTTAAATTACTTGAAATGAGAAGCTGATGAGACAAGGAGCCGCAGGAAGTCTGCTTCCAATGGCAAGCCAAGAGTGCTGCTATTTGTGGAGAGAGGGGGCAGTGCTGTAGGAAAGAAAGGGGCACGAGAAAGATACAGGAAGGGAAATGAAGGGCATGAAATCGGAAGCAGCTCCATGGGATGGTAATGGAACTGAATAGAGTGTCTCTGGATCGAGTGCTGCACTGGAGATTTTTGGCTCAGGATAAAATCAGACAGCAATTTGGTACCAAGGAATCTTCATACTGGGCAGGCCATCTCAGAAGGAGCTGCTGTAATGAGATGTAAAAGAGATGGAGTTGATGCAGTTGTATTTGCAGGCAGAGCAGAGGTGTTAATAGACAGCTGCAACAGCAGAGGAGATGTTAGGAAAAATAAATTGGGGTTAGAGTGATGATTATAGAACTGAAAACCAATGGGGCAGAAAGATAGAAGTGAGATATGATCCAGAAAAAGAATTAATATTTAAAAAGTTTCACTGGAGAAGGTTGAAAAAAAACCCATATATCCATGTGTTTAGACAAGCAGAGAGGGTGATCAGAGCAGTCATCACTGGTATCCAAAGCTGGGGGACCCAAAATATGTAAGAACATTACTTACATCATATCTGCATGCTGGTGGTTTTCTTAGACCAATTTAACAAACTAGCAAACTGAACAAAGAAGAAAATTTGTGTTTTGTCCGAGAATCAGATGTGGAGATGATAGAGAGATAAATACAGACGTACAAATCCTCAGTGGTCCTCTCCCCTTGACCTCAGGTCTTTCAAGTTGAGGATCAACATAAAAGACAGTGTAAACATCAAATATTTGAATACTATATGAAATTCATCTCTAGCATAACACTACGATCAGAAGGGGAAAAAAAAAGAAGGGAGACATGGTACAGAGGTCTCACAAATAAACTGAGGAAGTCTCTCTGCAAAAGTGATGCTGGGGCTATCCCAAGAGTGCATAAAAAAACTACATTAGATACAGGTGGTCTAAGTGTGAGAGTATAAGACTTTAGTATGTAACTCTCTCTGTTTCTGACATATATCCTTGTCTGAGACAACACTTTACAAAAAACAAATCATTTACCCATAAGACACTCTTGTGATGTAACACTTGAATTACTTTGTGGAGGCACTGAGGCACTGTAATCACAAACCCCACCAAAGCCAAAGTCTATGCACTGATATTAGTGAGATCCGAGTATTGTCATAAATGAATTGAATATCAATGATTGGCTATTGTTGCACATTGAGTCTTGAAGCTAAAGCACCTGTGCTTCCAGTGCAAGATTCCTTTGTCTCACACACTGTTTTTTTCCACTGAATGGTAACCTCTGAAATGTTTGCTATCTCAAACGGCAGGAAGAAAGCCATCTCATGTGCCTTACGGATTGAATTCTTCAAAAAGGGAAAGGTGTCCTTCTCTACTTGAAAGGGGTAGTAAGAGAAGACTGGGACTCCTAGCATGACATTTCCGCCATGATGAATTGCTGGGATGAGAACTGTTTTGCCTCCCTTTCCATGCTGTGCTGAGGTTTGTGTGGACAGCAGTCTCCTAATCAATAGGAATAGAAAAAAAAAATCAATGCTTGCAACCCATTAACTGTAACAGAGGGCAGGCTGCTAACCAATCACTCTAGCTGGAATTACAGTATTTGGTAAAGTATCCTCAGTGAGGATATATATGCATACACACGCAAACTTACTGAATATGACTAAAACAGGCAATTAGTTGCAGGAAAATTCCCCACCTCATCAGAATGTCTATTCCATGCATTTGCCCATGTTAAACTAAAGACACTGTCCTCTTTACTCAGATGTTGTCCCTCATAATTCTCCACTCCAGAGTGTACATTATTCTGCACTTGACATATAATTCGAGCCTACCTTCATTCCTCCACACACCTTTACTCCCTGATAAATCATATCCCATAGAAATCCAGTTTAACACCTGATTATTCATATGCCATTCCTACTCCATTGCTGTATCCTCAGATTCTTCACCTAAATCTTTTTGTTTGTTTGTTTTTTCCATCCATATGCAAATTCAGTCATACACAGTTCTCACAGACATCCATATACTTCCAGTCCTGGAAGCATATTCCAGGAAACAGGGCAAAGAGGTACAGAGCCTTGATACCTGAATAAACAAATGCCTGAAAAGCAGAGTGAAAGGATACAAATAGGAGGAGAAAAAAACCCAAGCTGAGTCACACATTCCTCACAAAAAGTTAGTGAAAAGAATACAGCACAGGCTTTGTGATCAGAATCTGCTTAAAGTCAAGACACAAGGGAAAAGGTCTTCAGAATAGATCATAGAGCAATGCGTCTCACTGGAACTATATGAAATATGGGCACAAATATCTTGGTCTTGTTCCTAATAAATCAGTTGCCCATCCATCAATTAACTATAACCAGAACTCACATCAGATCCACCTCTCATAATGAGGGATGGTCTCTATTGCTCAGAATCCATGGGTTAAAAAAGCCATAATTTCTTGACAAATAGGTATAGAAAATTCCAGTGAGGAAATATGCAGCAGCTGCGGTTTGACTCTTAAAGAAGAAAAAAGCCTGTTTTTATGTAAACATAGCAGTAATCAGAGAACTGTAAAGAATAAGGTGAGAAAGAGAAGTTGTTGGGTTTCTTTTTTTCTGAATTGAAGGTTTTTGGAAGCTTCCTGGAAATATCAGCACAGTGATAAATGCTGGAGGAAAGGTGAGGCCTACAGTGAGGATGCTTCGTGTTGACCTTGATCAATGTTCTCTGGTATCAGACTTTCCTCCAGCGTAAAGGGCGCAGATGAGGACAAAGAGGATCCTATGCAGCCCCATCTATTCAGTATTATCATTTAAAGCCACAGTCCAGCCTGAACACAGCTTTTGCCTCTGGTCCCCAACAGCCATAGAGGCATTGCTGAGGCTTTCTGTATGGGACAAACTTGCTCTTCTAGGTCTGGAGGTAATGACACAGGTAGTCCTTCTGCAAAAAGGAGCTATACAATCAATTGTCATCTTTAGGGCATCCTTAGCTCTTCTTCTGTGACATAGCTTAGGGTATAATGGAAGGAATACTTCTAATTTCTCTGATGCTCAATGAAAAAACAAAAACAAAAACCAGAATTAAAAAAAGACTCTTGAAAGAACATCCTAAGCAAATTAAGAAAAATGGTTAGCCTCTGGGATAGATCATACCATCCCTCTGACTTTTCAGAGGGACAAATCAAGGGAAACATGTATCCCAGCACCCAACTGAGAGCTCCGTGAGTAGGGAATCTTAGAAAATTCATAATCACAGGGTCCCACTGACATCAGTGATAACAGGCAACTAATTTTAAAATGGGGAGGATTTCTTTTTGTAGCATCTCATTGTCAGGGAGACATCTCATGAAATGTACATGTACTTCAGACACTGTTTCATTGAAAGCCAGCGGGTGGACACAGAGCCATCAAATTAATTCCTAGGATTTGGTTTTGTATTACTTTCATAATTGTTTAGGATCCAGAGAGTGAATTCCCATACAGGAATTAGGTTAAACACACTGAGTTAAGACAGTCAGATGCTAGACCACAGTGTTATGGCGATGCACAGAAGAGCGTACATGAACAGAAGCTGTAGAGAGGTGACATTCCTTTTCTTGGGAATGGGGGCCTATTTTAAAAAAAAGCAAAACACGTGTGTATCTAGGCTTTTAAGTCCATGTTTAGACATTGAAGAACTGCCCTGATTTTCAGTTATGCTGAGCAGTCAGTATCTCATATTGATTTTACAGAGATGAAGAGGCTCCAAATGACTCCGAAAATCTGGATGTCTGTTTTGATATCTAAATGTCATCTTAACAGATGACTCTTATATCAACAAAAAAATTTTTAATAGAAATGAAATCAGAAGTTACTCATCAGGTTTTGCCACTTTCAATCATTCACTGCAGTTAGTAGCCACTTGTGAAATTTTCTAGGAAAGGTCTGAGAGCAGTGTTTACAGTCTGTGGAAAATCATGGCAAGCGAGGACTCCTATGCAGAGCAAATCAACTCCCAGCAGTGCCAGGGAGAGCACTTGGTTCTTCCAGCTTAACCAGGCCAGGCTCAGAGCCTTGGTGACATCTCTGCTGGTGGTGTGAGGCTCCTTTGCAGCACCATCCTCGGCAGAGGTTAGCCAAACATCTCCAAGGGTTTGGGGGTACAGTTCTTCTTGGTTCTCCACTAATCTCTTAGCTCTGTTGTTGCCAGATCTGACCTGGTGAGCAGGTCTGGAAGAGGACACAGTGAGGCGTATCTCCATCATGTTCCCCATTCCATGCAGAGGTCAGATGAATGCACGTAGGAGAAGACCGCTCAGAGGCAGAAACATGGAATTTCAGGCTGGTTATTCCCTGCGTTAAGGAGGTGACTGTAGATAAGCAGAGTCTGTGCAGGGCTTGGCTCTCCTCCCATGCTCACCACTCCTGCACTCTTTCACAGGACACTTTTCCAGGTTGCTTGCGTCATTTGGATAAAACTGTTCAGTTGCCATCTTTCCAGTAGCCAGCCTGAAGTGTCAAATCACTTCTCTGTTTTACAGACCACTGGGACTTTCTCTGCAACTGACCTATATTAGTTTCAAGCTTCATTCGTTCCGGCATGCACTCCACTCTATTCTCCCACATGGAGCACATGCACTGCTCCTCCCCCTCAAACAAACACCTTTATACATCCAAGGACATTGTAAAAATAAAATGATCACAACCTGGCCCTCTGGGAACCTCAGTTTTACAGTTCGTCCCACTCTGATGCCGACAGAATTCACAACCCAGTTCAAAAGAGACAGACAGAGAGTGAGAGAAAGCAAGGAGACAGGCACAGACAGGAGGAGATGGAGGAATCAGGAAGCGATTAAAAGGAGCAAAAGAAACAAAACAGGGCAACTAGAAGGAATAAGCTGAAACGACAAGGGGAGGCATATAACCTAGAAGCCTAGAACATAATAGATGAAGTTAGAGGGAAGAGTATAAAATTAAAATGGCAGAAAGTTGAAGGAAGACATAAATAAGGAGATAAAAAAGACACAGCAAGGGACAGAAAAGAAATGGTCAAAGAGAGGGGTGTTAGCTGAGTCAGGCAGCAAAGCAAAGTCTATGACATGAGGCAGAAGAACCAAGAAGGTGCCTATCAATTTGGGCACTGTTTTTTTTTTTTCATGTCTCTTTTTCCACTGAGAATACACTGTGAGGAAAAAGGGCAAGAGGAAGGAGAATAAAATTATAAATAAATGTCTGACCTGCCATCATAAACAGCTCCTAGCAGTCAAGCAGGTACACTGGAAATAGGCAGTCCACAGGTTGCAGATGCTCAGGTACATTGCAGTTCAGCAAGCAGGAAACACCCTGCACTAGAACAGTGGCATTTACATTCCCAGGTCCACTGGGTCTCTGTGCATTGGCAGTGAGCCCTGTGTATAAGAAAATGCTTCTTTTTAGTCTTACGGAGTCATGCTTGTATTTCTGCCCTCTATCCTCTCTCAGGTCCCAGTAAGAGAACCTCAGCCCTGAACACGAGTACTAGCACTGTTAGTCTCCCTTCTTCTCCTAAGAGCTTCTCTCCTCTCTCCCCACTCTCTCTCCATTCTTATTTGCACTCTGAGGGCTGCTTTGCCTTTCCACATCTCTCTTCTTCCCACATTTTATCTCTAGATTTGCTCTTCTGCTCTTTCTTATAGCTCTGCTTTATCTCTTTCCTCCCTCCTTATGGCTGTTCTCCCTCCCTGTCATTCACTCAGTTCCCCCCTACACAGGCATATACAAACACAGACACACACGCAAGCAATCGCTTCATCTCCATCTCTGGTTATCCAGTTACCTATTACCATAGTACCTAGCTGACACACGTCTCTCTCCCACAGACAATTCATCTCTCTCCCCACTACATATCAGACAACTCTGCCTGCCTGCCCTTTCTTCTCAGCCTTGCTCTCACTGTCCCCCAGCTAGTCCATTTCTTTGTCTCCCTCTACCCCAGTTCTTCTTTCTTTCCCTCTGACAATCCATTCCTCTTGCCTTCTCCCCTGCTCTGCCCATCTGTCTGTCTGTCCTTCCTTCCCACAGTTCTCTCTAGCTGACACATATGTACCCCCAGTCCATGTCCCTCCTGTGCCTCCCCCTGCTCCTTCACGTATTTTATCTCTTTGTGTCTCCTACACACCCAGGCCCACGCTTGCTCTCTCCCATACTGAGAGGAGGCGGCGGCAAAGAATTTGCTGCTGACCGCTGCATTGCTAGGAGGCAAACACATGGCTGGCCTTGTGCAGGCCAGTTTCTGCCTGAGTGCCCCAAGTCACATATCCCCAGCATCATCTCTGGCACTGGGAAAACAGATGGTGTAATAAATGAGAGCAGTCTAATAAAAGGAGGAAAGGGTGCCTGCTTCAGATGCCCCTCACCCGCAAAGAAACACTTATCCAACATGGGCACAGCTCTCTCACTCCCATACCAGTTCAGTTTTGTGCCAGAACTAGCTGGATGAACAAGCTCTACCCTAGCACCAGATGGAGAAGAGAGGGGCAAGAGAAGGTAGTAGTGGATAGGAAGACCAGTGCTTTTTCCTGACATCAGTGTATAATCCCACAAAGGTGAGTATATGTGAGGATTTAAGGAGTCTGAAGGTAATGGGGGGAGGGGGGGGATTAGCACGGGAAGTGTAGCAGAGTTGTGGGGATGTATGGCTACAAGCAGCAATCAGACCTCCATGTGCAGGGACTGTTCATAGTTTAGTGGCCTATGGAGGCAGAGGAATCAAATGGTTGTGAACCAAGTGGCATCCAGTGATCACTTCTGTCTAGGTGAAGAGGGATGCCACCCCACTGACAGTCTCAGCTAGAAGAGCCATCAACAGCAATGACTCAGCCCACTTGAAGGAAATTTCCCCAGGCCTGAATGGGTGCAGAAACTAGAGAAGGCAGAAAAAGCTTCATTACTCTGTCTGTGTCCATACTAGAAATGTCCTCCTGCCCTTTCCCAGTTTCATGACACTGTCCAAGAAAGCTCCTCCCCTGATATCTGCATCCAGAGACTTCCAGCATAGTATCTAACTCAGTTCCAATAAATGACAATTGTTTCCTGTTTATAAGCTACCAGCATTCCTAACCCATCTAACATTTTCCTGTTCCTTGCAGCCTGATACCTCTCTGCTGACAATAGCACTGGAAAGCATTATCTTAACCTTGTAAGTGGTCTTTCCTAAACATAGTGTTCTGCGTTTTATGTCTGATGCTTCAACTGCAATGTGAATTCCAACGCTTCCAGTTTCAGCCCCCACACTGAAACCATTCAACATCACAAAATCAAAGACCTAGAAATAGCACACAATGGCCACACACAACTGTGATACTAAGAGTAAGCGATGCTTCACAAGAATTAAAATTGATTAGCAAAAGTGAAGGGAAACCAGAAGAGAAAAGAAATTCCACTCATTGGCAACTAAAGGCATTTTTATTATAGTTAGTAGCAAATTCACAAACAGGGTGATTTCTATCTGCTTTACATTGACCACATACACATTGCATTTTGTATTTTGAGGTTAATACTGATATTTTCAGGAGGTCTTCTGCTCTATTAGCTGGTCATGAAGAGTTTCTGTTGTGAAATGTCAATCCTGAAGTTGTAGTGGTCACTTTTGCTTGGTCAAATGAGATGAAGGTTCTCTTTCCATTCTCTAAATGGACGCATATAATATATGGTGCAGCACAATTATGTGTAAGCTTATGTGTTAGTCTCTCCATCCTCTCCCCCCAGGAAAAAAAGGTTTAAGTAAGTGTATCACCCCAGCTTCTGGTAAAAGAATCTAACCTTTTTTTTTTTTTTCTTTTTAAAT
Organism: Tragopan temminckii; assembly: GCA_028571105.1. Lineage (NCBI taxonomy): Eukaryota > Metazoa > Chordata > Aves > Galliformes > Phasianidae > Tragopan > Tragopan temminckii. The sequence goes on along the minus strand of JAOWBP010000001.1, from coordinate 45,680,766 downwards.
AATACAAAAATTTGCAAGCAATAATTGTCGGTGTTTATTTCCTTGCACTCAGAAATCCTATTGAAGAATTGCACTCAATCTGAATTTCCAATCTCTCTTCACATTCTTCCACCCTTTCAGACCAATAGTGTCTGTAGTCTACCTTTATTTTTTTTAATTTTTTCCAGTCTCCCATGAATATGCTCCTCAGAGCATCACAGCTTGCTGTGTTTATCTCCCCACACTATTCCTAGGCTTCCTATTATGGGTTTTAACTATCGCTGCATAACTCCAGCACCAACTCTGTCACACAGACTTTAATCCAACCTGCCTTCGTCTACTGCAAACCCTTTATCTTGAACCTAAACTCATGGTTGCCATTGACCTTACTCACCATGGCTCTGAATTCCCCAAACCAACCTCGACCAGGGGATCTCAGTTCTGCAAATTTCTATCCAGTTATTTATTCTTACCACCTGTTCTACAACCTGCAGTGTCATCCAGCACTATTTTGTATCCTTGTTTTCCCTCAATGGCTCAAACATAAATTATGTTTCCTCTCATTTAATTTCCATACATAACTCTACAAGCCAGAAAAAGCCTTTGGTCTTTCCATCCATATTTCCCACTCTCCCTCTGCAAATCCCTTGGGCTTTTCATGAAGGAATATAGATCCTACTTGTTCCTATTCATTCCTATTCCCCTACTGCTCCTTCATTTCCACTGTTTGAGGCACAGTAGCTCACCAGCTCTGCCTATATACCTATTCTGCTCACACTCCCTGACTAAAAGTCTTCACGTTATATATTTTTCCAGTACTTGTACAGAAAGATAACAGGCTCCACATTTCTCCAACTGATGCATATCTGGCTGGAGGGAAACTCATCAAACTGACCCCATCCCTGACCCCAGCTTGACATGTAGGGTCTGTCACATTTCCCTTTTAAACATTGCCAAATTTGGATTTGATCTCAGAGACCAGGAAAGAGAGCAATTCCAGACTTTTCTTGACAAACAGCTCTAGGGGAAGAAATATGTGAAGCTGTGACAGAAGAATGAGAGAAGGACCCCCAAGGAGTGAAAACAAAACAAAACAATAAGCAAACAAACAAACAACCACAACTCCAAGTCAGAATAAGAACAGCCAGTGTCTATGAAAGTTATACTGCAGCAAGCTCTGAAGAGCCAAGATGCAGCTGCTGGGACCCAGCTGGGGGTCTTCTGCCAGAAAATTACACTTTAGACTGAGTAACATCCCCACCTCCCAGGTGATTTCGACAAGGAGCCATCGCACCTAAGAGTTCACAACACCTGAAAGGACTGGAGATTGAGATGCTCTCTTCTTTCTCCCTCCCCCAAGCCTTGCCGTTCCGGGTCAACAGAGCCAAGGGCAAGTGGCTCAGAAGATATTGTTCTCAAGGCAAGATGACAGCAGGAGGAGAAAATAGGATGCGAGAAGCAGAGAGATGATTTGCCCTCAGGCTATGAGAAACGCTGAGGGGGCCAACATAGCCCTTGAATATTTCCTGCTTGCAATCCACCTCTGCTGCAGAAGGTCCTAGAAGCCTCTTAGCCCCAGGACCACAGAATATCATCTACAAGATCAAAAAATTACTTGCTAAAAACAAGCAGTGGTGGCTTTTCTCCATAAAGAAGTGGAGATGAAATGGAAAAAGAAAGACTGTGAACTCAGGGAGAGAGAGGGGTCCCATAATGGATGGTGTCAAGAACAGACACATCTTCCTTCTACTAATAGAGATCTGCCATCAGACCGCTGGCTTTATACAGGCAGATGAGAAAACAACTGCAAGCAGCTGTCAGCTGAATATCATAGATACAGTAATTATTAAAAGCAGAGCACAGTCCTGAGCAGGGTACGGACCCCCATGGATCTGGGTAAGCACCAGTAGAAAGCATTTGCTGCCTACGGAACAGAACTGCAGTGTTTTCTCTGCTGTCAGCACCTGCGTCAGGCTCCTGGTTTCTCTTGAGATACAGCTCTTAATTGGGATAGATTGTACGTTTTCTGCTGTAGCCCGGCCCAGCTCCCACTTTAATTGCTAGTTTATGACTTAGCCTGTTTTATGCTTTCCACGCTACTTCTTTCCCCACTTAATCTAATAGAATTATAGAAAGTATTGCTGGGAAGACCTCAGGAGGCCACAGTTTATTCTTCTGCCCCAAGGCAGTATTTCATTTTCAACAACATCATGTGTCTTTTGCTATCAGGTCAGATCGGTCCAAGATGTATAGAAGGTAAAGAAATGAAGCTTACCCAAGGGAGTCAATTGGCATAACTGACTAAATCCAGCCCTTTAAGTCACTGATGTTATATCAGAAATAACTCTGGACCAAATAGTATCCTTTATCAGATCAGTTCTCTAAAAGATGTCCTTTCTTGTTTTTCTGTAAAATGAACAGATCTCTAGAAGAAATTGTTCTGACAGCCCCATTTCAGTATATGTGTTGCTTTATTACGAACAGCAGTGACCACTCCATTGTTAAGACTGAACAGAAATTATCACTGTATGATCAACTTTGAAATTCTTATTAAATCCCACAACAAGGATTGATCTTTCTGGAATTTTATATCCTGCATTTCACTCCATGGTAGAACATGTCTGGCAAGACAAAACAAAACTATGAAAGCACCCTTAATTAGACAACTTTACAAAAATGAATTTCCAGTAAAATTTCAGAATGTCAGTCAGCTTATGAGGTTCATTCTTCTGAGACAACTTGACTAAAATTCCACTGCTGTTCATTCATTAATTTCTCTAAGACAAAATGTCTTATAGTCTTGGGAATAGTCAATGAAGAAATTATAAAACAATAATTTTTTTTTTAAATGGTGATGTACCATACCACATAGAGCAAGGCACAAGTGTAACAAGGTTTCTATGTAGTAAAAAAATGAGAAATGAGGACCAAAGGAGGTAAGGAGGAACTCTGAAAAGATAGTTTTTTTCCCCCAGTCAAAAAAAACAAGAAGTATGTAGTCCTTTTTCCTGCTTGTTTTTTTTGACTGGGGGAAAAAAACTAAGCAGGAAAAAGGACTACATACTTCTTGAAGATGGTTAAAGGCCTGCTTGTTTCCTCTCCTGACTTTTGAAATTTCAGTTCTGGCTGAATTAGAATTCTTCTGGGTTGTAAGCATGCATGCTGAACACACAGAATCACAGAATCATAGAATGGCCTTGGAAGGGACCTTAAGGATCATGAAGCTCCAGTCCCCCAGCCGCATGCAGGGCTGCCAACCTCCATATCTAACACTAGACCAGGCTGCCCAGGGCCCCATCCAACCTGGCCTTGAACACCTCCAGGGGTGTTCATCCACAACTTCTCTGGGCAGCCTGTACCAGCACCTCGCCACTCTCTTGGTAAAGAACTTCCCCAACATCCAACTTAAATCTTCCCTCCTTTAACTTAAAACCGTTTTCCCTTGTCCTGCCATTATCTATCCTTGTAATACCTACAGCACTGCATAGCTGGACAAAGTAGAGGAGCTGTAAGAAGACAACAATGGCCAGCAGATATGCTTTCTGCCTTCCTCCCACTGTCCTCCACAGCACCTGTAATTCAGGGAGATGCAAAGGATAAGCAGCAAACAAACATCCTCACTTTATAGACAAAACTTTTCCACAGCCTGGTTGTATCTGACTCCCGTGGTCTCCATTCACCCTTCACTATTAGTCTCTATAACCAAGGTCACAAATAAGCTAGGAAAATAGCATCACCTGCATCACGCTGCTATTACATAGCCTGTTCGCTAAAAAGGACAATATATTCTGCTTTTAAAATGCATTCAGAATGATGGAGATGGTAATGGCCAAACACACTATTTTGAAGGATGTTAAATTATGACTACTTTAGTGCTTGAAATAGTTCTGTAAAGAGCAAGGCAGGCTACGTGCTTTAGACACAACCTCTTTTCTAATTCTAGTCTTGGCCTGCAGAATGAAGGAAAGGGGCAGTGGGTGAATCCCTACTGCTAGCTAATTAGATTATACATTTCCTCTCTCTGGCAATATATCTTTCCCTGCATGGGATGCATTTTTCTTCACTAACCTATCAAAAGCAGCTTCCCAATAAATCACAAATCACCACCAGCACTCCTTTAATGAGATCCTCCAGCTTTTGTGTTCATTTAATGAAACAGTGTTCACCAATCTTCATCTTACTGGTGCATTTAGACTGTTTATTTGAAGTTATGGGAGGTCTTTCTGGTGCAGAGAGATTGAACTCACCCGTTAGAGATCATGCAGGATTCATTTCATCACCCATTCCTAAGGCATTCACCCTCCCCCCCGCCCCCATGTACCACATCACAGGGGGCAGACACAGCTGGCAGGCTATTTTCAAGATGAAAAAAAAAAGTCTTGTGTTGCAATCACATCATCAATAGAAGTAGGGGGAAATGAACTACCTTCTTTAGATCAGCTCAACATCCAAAATAACTTTTTTCCTAATAGTCAGAGGTACTAGCATCTGCAGGCAAACTTCCATTCAGCCTATGTAAATCAACAGACACCCCCAGGATTACCAAGGCAACCCACGTAAGATAAAGTCAACCCAAGCCAAAAAAGGTGAGTTGTGTCTCTAAGCCCATGGAGGAGTCCTCCTTTTCTTCAAATAAGAGCTTTCCCAGCTATGTCTTTTTTTTTTTTCTTTTCCCAAGTGGATTTGTGAAAAACAAAACAAAACAACAACGAACCTATTTATTTTCTTTTCCAGCAATCTCAGGGCCTGCTTAACCTCTTTAGCTTGTGTTCATGCTCCCTAGCTAATTCCCAGCATCAACATAGTGTTGCCAGTGAAATGAGCCCAGCTGCTATTGCAGATTCTTGAAGTGCTTCATAAACTCAGCTACAACATCTGCAGTCATATTCCTAGCACTGGGCATAAAAGTGGTTATAAAATATACGTATAAAAGTATTGAAACACAGATTCCTGAAAAGCTTGCCTGAAAAACTCCTTAGTGTTTATTCTCCTCAGAAATTAGCCTTCCTTACCCAAGGGAGGCTAAAATAGCTCTGGAAGAGGAGAAATGCTACAGTTTTGAATTCTTTAGTGTTAGGTCCAGCTGCAAGGCAGTACATAACTGGATGTTTTCACATACTGCATTAGCAAGTACTAGCAATTCTTACATATGCAATGTCAACATCTTACACAGTGTTCTGTCCAGGCTTCTACCCTTTCTGATACAAAATTTCCAACTATACGTGGCTGAATCACATTAACTTAGCCAGTTTGTCTTTCATTTCCTGAGTCCTGTTTTCACAATTGAAATCAGAATCATAGCTTGTACTTTGAAATTCAAGGATAAGCAGGGAAAGTTTAACAACACAGACGACTGATTCTAGTAAGGGATTGAGAACTAAACCTAATGAGAACATGATGTTGGTAAGTTCAGCTGACAAGATACAAAATGACACAGAAACAAATAAAATAACAAATGCATGAAGAAGGAAGGGCAATTTCAGTTTTAGACTTGCCCCTGGAATAAAAGAGGTATTCTCACCATATGACCTCATTTTACAGATAAGCCAATTTGGGTAAGACTGTACAAAGTCCTTCTTGCTTCAACAGAGGTAGCTGCTTCAGAAATTTTGTGACCTGGGTCCAGCAGAGGGCACTGCGTTATCAAGTGACAATGGCACAGATGCAAGACAGACCGGCAGTGGAAGAGCCTTGTTGCAGAAAACCAAATTCTAGGTATTACAAAGAGGTGTTAGTCATCACTATATCAACCCTAGAACTGATACGAATAACACTGTTAAAATAGACCTCAAACTCTGGGCATTCGCAGAAACACACCTAAATCTAATCCAACTACATGTCCTTTTTAGGCCACAGACTTTCTACTGAAAATGCTTTGCAAGTAGAAGGGCTGAATCAGTCCTGCCCTGCAACTTATGTACCAGTGCTGGGTTGCTTAAGCTGAAAAATATCCTGTCAGCTTCTTCTCTCCTCCTCCAAATCTCTACATCCTTGCTTATAGCAGCAGGAAGTTTGTTCAGACGTGAGACAAGGCACTATTATCAAAGCAAAAAGCTGGCAATTTCCATTCTTCTGTCCCCCTTTTACTCCCTGCCTCCTCCAACCTAACTGACTTTCAGTGAGCAGAGAACTGAGGTAAAGGACATGAAGGGGATGCTAAGGTAGCAATTCCAAAATAATGTCTTTCCACTCACTTATTTCTAGTTTATTTTGAATTACCAGAAGATGACTGTGAAGAAGCAAAAAGCTCATCTTTTTTCCTCTCTCTGTATTCCAATCCATAGGATTCTGGGCACTAGAAGAAGCTCTGAAGTTAAGTCATCCCAGTCACGGCCCTCAAGCTAGTGAGTGAAAGGTTTCCACTTTTTCTTTGTACAGTTGGTAGAATGACTTTGCCAGGATGTTGAAAGGGGCCTCAAAATTTTTCATCTCCTTCTGGAAAAAGAAGATTGTAAATGACAGATGAAATAAGCATTTTACTATTTCTGCTCAAACAGATTCACAAAAGATGGACTAAAACAGAGGGTGAGTTAGAGGACAAATAAGTGGAAATGAGCCCCCAGTTATTTATCCTCAGCTAAAAGAGAAGATAACTTTACAAATTCCCACTCCTATAGATGGTGAAAAGAGCAGATACTCACTACTGACATCTCGCAGTATTCCAGGCCATGTTTGTCAGCCCATTCCTGTGCTTGTTTCTGTTCCACAACTCGACGACCAACCAGATCTGTTTTATTCCCCACTAAGACACCTGCAGGAAAGAAAAAGAAACAAAGGAAATACAACTCAGAAATGATGATTTGTTAGCAGTAAATGTTGGGACATTGCAGAAGTATCTGAAAAAGTTGGGGCGAGGCATAACCAAACATGACTATCTAGAAAAGTTTCCACTAAGGAACGATCTAAAATATATTCATGTCTTTATCTGCACTGTGAGTTGGAGGAATCCATGCCTGCACCTGCCTTAAAATAAATGCTCTATACCGCAGCTCAACAGAAACGACTGCTGCCATACAAGAGGGGTGCAGATATCAAAAATATCATCCATTTCTTACCTGGGATATGCATTCCAACTGCTTGCGCCCTCAGCTTTTCCAGCCACTTGGCACAGTTGTTGAAAGATTGCTCATTAGTGACATCATACACAAGGCACAGGACATTTGGTTGCTCCCACTGCACAGCAAGAAAGGAACATTGTCAGCTCTAATGAAACCAGTGTGGTCAACAGCCAGTCTGCATCTGCATGGCAAACACAGATGCTAAGATAAAAATAAAAAGCCTAATACACAGGAAACCTATGCCTGGGCTGAGGTTACACATCTCTGTTGAGTTGATTAAATGGATAGCTGGCACTGCGTGATACAGTCTTGCTTTACTTCCTCATTTCTGTCTTTATGGTCCTGCTCCTTTATTTGTACCAGCGCTGGCACTCATCTTATTCCCAGGGAAGCTGATTCTTCATGCTCAATCAGCACAAAATTAATCCTAGAGAAAAAAATTAGAAAGGTTTTCTGCCAGTTTGAGAAGCTGAGTCAGCTTCCAAAGGGGTCCCTTGCAAATCAGACTGGTGCAAGGGCAACAGTGCAACTGCCTCTTGTAGAGCAGTATTAGGTTGACTTAGCTGTCTTGGGAAACTTCATATCAATTAACTGATTCTACCTTTCAAGTGAGATAGCACGGTGGAGAACTGTACCAGAAAAGACAGGAATGACTGAAGGAAAAAAAAAAATACACACAACAGTCAAGGGCAGTATTATGCTCAAGGACATAAATGTGTCCTGTTGTATCAAGATATCATTACAAAACAAAAAACGTAATTGCTGAAGTAGCAGCAAAATAGATGTATTTCTGAGAAATAGAAATACTTTAACCAACAGCCCACAGTTACTCTCAGTTAAATATCCCTACTTCTTTCGTACAAAAACTGAAGGATTATCTGCTTTCCTTCCTCTTAGAAGTATTTGTTCTAGCACTTTTACAAGTTTCAGAAAGGTAGAACAGGAAGCATTGGCAACTGAGGTAAATGCTCCCATTTACACTAAAGACAAAGTTTGCTATATCTGTCAGACTGAGGAGTTCAGATCTTCAAAGCAAAAGCACTCCTTTGGAAGAAGAGGACTGTTACATAACACTTACCAGTTTCTCCAGCATCTCAGAAAATAGATCTTTGCCTGCAGAGTCAAAAATGAAGAATTCCTGAAAGCAGAAGCAGAAAGAAGGTTCTTGCCAGGAACACTGCAATGTAGAGGAAGGTTCTGAAAGTAAATACCACCACTTGTCATCCCTGCATTTTGTTCAGTACAGCAGCCTCGTGTCCCTAAGAGACATGCTTCTTGGCACTGTGCATACCCCATCTTCAGACAGTATGATAAAAGAAGTGGCTATTTTTTTCATGTATAAATGATAAAAGGACTGCCTCCAAGGCTCTAGGCCTTGTTTCTACCTCTGTTGGAAACAGAACACTGGGAAGAGTGGGACAGTAAAAAGCTAATTTTCACTATTTGTATAAAATGACACACGTGTCCACATTATAGTAGTGGAAGTGTAGGGTATTTAAGGAAAAGGAACAGTTTTAGCTTCCGTAGTTCTAAGAAACATGAACTAAACCTGATTGTCCTAAAAGACAGAACAGAAAGCAAAAAGTGCTAGCGACAGCTTTGGTTTAAGATGTCCTTTTAGACACAACTATGTAAAACACATTTTAAGATGAAGCTAACCTTTCACAAGAGCAAGCACAAGAAATTGCACATGACCAGTCTCACTTCCTTACTGCAACTTAATGGCCTTACAAACATACAGTGCAATCTTCTAATGGAATGAGATGGAAAGGGAGGCTTGAGCTCCAGATGTCTCTTTCTGACCCAATTTATGTCACAGAAAAACTCACCACACTATCACTTGTCTCTGGAACTGATATAGCCTTCACCAACAGTTCAATGCCCGCTGTCTGTCAAGAAGAATCAGGAAAAGAGGGATCAGAAGAGTTTTTAAGAGCCTGCCCAACTGCATATCAACTATGCATCAGATTGAGGCAATTTTTGCAAATCATTACAATCCCATCAAACAGACTGCTGGGAACTCAGCAGTGCTCCTCATAGCTTTGGTAACACAGTCCTCCTTACGTGTCACAGTTGTGTAGGTTTGCTCAAATGGGAAAAAGAGTACCAGTGTTCAGAGCTCTGTTTGTATACTAGTGTATTAGCAAAAATCTGTGGGGCCGCATTCACTGTCATACTGCTGCTCTAAAGCAGCCTCGGAACATTTTGCACCAACCATGTGATCAGCTAACATATGGGACTGAGGTTATTTGTGCCTCTTCCACCTTTTATCTCATTCTGCTTTGTAGCTTGTTTGTTTGTTCTATTTCTATCCTTAACTTCTGGTTTCCATCTTTATTTCAATGAATAAACATAATATAGGGTTGTTTCTTTTTTCCCCCCGCACTCATATTTTCCTTTTTTTACTTTACTTATATTTACTTTTATTTTTATCCTGCTTCTGATTAGTCATCACCATTGATTATCTCACTGAAAGACTGCAAACTGTATCCTCTTCATCTGGGAACAGTTTCTGCAGATTATAATTATCTTGGGGCTATGCAGAACATCTTCATGTTTGCATAGTGATAAGCACAATGTCCACATGCACACTGAATAGTTGGAATTAAGAGCTTTCTCCTTCAGCGATGCTTCTTCATAGAGTATTTCCTAAGGGGGGGAACTCTCTCAGACCACAAAAGCTCGGGAAACTATTGATTCAGAAGGAAAATTATAACAAGTAACTAATTTACTCACCATTGTTTCTAAACCAGCACCCACATAATGTAAAAACTTACAGAACGTTAAATCATTTCTCTTCAGACTCTAAGGTGCAAGACAAAGGAAACTACGTAAGACCCACCCTGAATGCCTCAACAAACCATATTATTTATTTTGTTCTAGGACTTCTTATTTATCTCACGTAACTTAGAAAAGTTGCTGGATAGCAAACTGAGCTTGTCGTGTAACTTGCACTGACCAATGTATAGTTCTTCTGAAAATGAGCCCCATCATTGCGGAACATCTGGGCTAAAGCACTCTTCCCCACAGCGGGATCACCTGCAAAACCAAAGATTAATATATATATATATATATTTCATCTTAGAGAATCTTATTTTTCTTCAGTTCTGCTCCTATCTTATGCCACAAGACATTGAATACTACAACTCCGAATGCAGGCAAGGTAACTGTCACAAAATAATCTGAAATGTATTACTTATGTGATGAAATAAATATTGTTATCATGCATATTGATGCTGAAATCAGGTTTTTGCTCGATGAACGACAGTAAAGAGTTCCCAGATCGGGGTTGAATTGCTGTTTGTTTTAGAGTTTATGTTTAGGAATCTACCCTATAGCCTTTACCTAAGAACCCACATTTTCCAGGCGTGGTGTTACAAAGAATCTGACAACATGATAAGGGAGACTGAACTGCACAGGCTGTTCTCTCTCCTTAAAATACACATTTCCACAAATTCAAATCCTTGTTAGTGTTATACTGAGTTTAGTGGAGAGACAGGTTTTCCATATACTACAAAGCTGCTTAATCTGGTAACATTCCTCGATGAACTCTTCTTGCTGACCCTGCTAAGTGAGCAGCTCTTGCTGACTCAATGCTGCTGGTGGCTCATTAGTTGCATCCTGGGCATAACAGAAGCAAATGTCACTTGGCTGGAGAGGAAGCCTGCTGATTCATCCCTGTATGGAAAGCAAACTAAAGGGCTTTCGTTTTTCTGCCTCTGGAACAAAGGTTTACTGGTGTCACTTGCATAACACTTTGGGCAAATTTCTGCCCTTCTTTGGCCCACTGTGACAATGTTCTGCAAGACCTAAAGAGACGGCAGAGAACTGCAGAATTCACGTAAGCCCGAATCATTCCACGAAACAGATCACAGTCCCTGCAAAACAGAGTTAACTCAATGTTCTCAGGGAGCTTATCTTCTCTTCACATATCCTTTCAGCAGCCTGGATAGTTCAAAGGGACAAAATCCAGGCATTAACTATCTCAGTGTTCTAGCTTTACCCTGAAAGGAACACTCATGACAGTCAAGCTGGGAACACAAACCTTCTGTTTTATATTGGTAAAAAACAAACTCAGAAAGGGGTACATTTTGGCCCTATTAGAACTTCATAGATGATGTTCTGAAGGAGATTGGGAAGTTATCTCCTCACATGATATTTCAAAGAAGAGTAACAATTGCTCCTAGATATATCAACCAAAGCAGTTCTTGTTTAAACGTTTTTAGTATGCTTGCTTACTTTGAGCTGAGTTGGGTTCATAATATTTAGACAGGAAAATCTGGTAAATCAGCTTGTTTGTTCCCTGATCAGTTCAAGCTTGTGCTGAAGACAACACTCTGTTCTGAGTGGAAGCTATTCTGTATTTCAATAGATAATTAGATCTGTCTTTGTAAAATGAGATAGAGAAGCATACACTGCTACAAACTGTGCAAGCTTCTTTTATTTTCAACATCCAGTGCAGATTCTTACCTAATGTGTTCCTTTTCTTTTATTTGACAGCCTCAGCTTTTTTTTCCCCTCTTTTTTTTTCTTCTTTGCCATTCTCTTAGTCCATTACATCATTACACTTCTTTCTCAAAATAAGTTTCCTTGCATTTTCCATGTAGTTTGGTCTCATCTGCAAATACTGCATCCCACAGAATTTATTCCATCCATATTTCTGTTATTCTGCCAGAAACTGTTGCATGTCTCTAAAATGCCTCCTACCGACAAGTACCTTTTTTTACAAAGAAAACCCTTTCATGGTGTCTCCAAAGTAAGCTCCAACAATATCTTGGTCTGTGTCTGTAAATTACCCTTGAGATAACACAGGAACCGCTTTCTATTGTCAAGTTAATAGCCTCTCCTCTACTAACAAAAGTCCTTTCCCCTCTGTTGTTCTCTTGACCTCGGTGCAGCTCCCAGTACTGTCAGCCATTCTATTCTTCATAATCATTTCCTTAGGTACACAAGAGTTTCTTCATCTACCTCAGATGTTTTTGCTTCTACCAATGTAATTGCGTTCTCTTGTTCTCTCTAGGTTGTTGTGATTTCTCGCCTCTTACATCTATTTCATTATAGTCATCTCTCCTGGAAGAAAGACGTTATTTTGCCTGGTCTGCTGCATTAATTCATTATTTTCAACAAGATACAGATACTATACTAGTACTTAGGAGCACTACAAACCGATCTGATTCTATGACACGGAACAGAGCCTTTCTGTTGTTTGCATTGTGAACAGAATTGAAAGGGCAGCTTCAAACCCAGGAGGGATTAAGAACATAACTGAGTCACACAAAGAAAACCTGTGTGAGTTCAGGAGTGTCATGGAATCAGCCTGGGCAGCTGATTAAAGAAAACCTATATTGGGACCTGGAAACTTCCAAATGGGAAGTGATGTGCAAATCTTGAAGATGGTTAAGGTACTCATGCTGTTTACGGTAATTGTCGACGGGGGCAGCAGGGAGAAGCGTTCTTTTGCATTTGCCAAAGCTCGCACTTGGCTTTGTGCAAGCTGACGGTTACCTGCTTCCGAGGAAAAAACAACAAGGAAAAAAAAACAAAACAAAACAAAACACAAAGATTTAATTCTGGATGGAAGAAAACGCATTTGGAGCAAAGAGTTAAGCGGAGAGTTGTCTGCACGGCAAGGCGTCCTGGTTCTGCGCCCCTGGCTGATACCACGCGCTCAGTGAGGAGCCTTTCCTCCCTGCAGCACTGACAGCCGGCTGAATTCACTCTCAGCACCTCCGTGACCCATCCTGACTGAATAAAGCGCTGTCTTCGCCTCACTTCCCTTCCCCCCTCAGATCAACCTCCTGTTCACGCGCGGAAAAAGAAGCCTTCGCGAAGCAAGCACTCTTTTACCCTCATCCTCCATCCTCCCACACCCACTCGGTTCGGACCCTGCCCTTCCTCAGCCGATCGCACCGCACTGCACGCCCTCCCACGCGAACAGGGGAGGCGGTAACCACCGCCCCATCCCCCCGGGGATGCCGCTCTCTGCCGATCTGCCAGGCCGCAGGGCCCGCCACCGCTGCCCTCCCAGAGCTCCCGCCTCGCTGAGGAAGCCGGACTCACCTGCCAGCAGGCACTTGGCGGAGAGCTTCACCATCGCCCCGGCCCGAGGAAGGCGGAGGCGGCGGCTCGAGAAGGCGGCGGCGGCCGCCACCGCGCTCTGCCGCGGCCCTAGCAACAGCGCGGCCCTAGCAACGGGACGCCCCGCCTTCCTCCGGCGCGCTGAATCCGGTTGGCTGTGAGCTCTGCTCGTCAAGGCTAGCCGGAGTTACTATTGGTTGCTTTGTCTTTGCCCGCCCTCCGAGCGTCCTGTCACTCAAACCCTGGTCCCCGCCTTTCTCGTGGCTGAGGCGGGGCAGAGCGCTCAGAGGGCTGTGCCGCTGTGGTACGGATGGCTAAGGCGGGCTGTTGTCTGCCCAGCAACTACCTACGTATGGGGAACCGACTTGTTATTGGGCAGAGCACAGGGGACGGTACCACGTAGCCAAAATTAACTCACTTGGAAAAGGGCAGAAAATAATAAAGTTGTGGGCACAAGTCGACAGAATAGGAGTTTGGAAGCACTAAGAAGCGAAAAGACAAGGGAGAGTGAGGCAGAAAAGCCTCTTACACCTATCGCCTTTCCAAGCTTCCGGGCAGAAGCGCCCTCACTCGCACGCATGGCGGGCTTTTCCTGCGCATGCGCCTGACTGGCGGCCAGAGAGCCCGGGCTGCTCTGCGCATGCGCTTGATGGCCAGGTGTCCAGTCGCCCCTGGTCGTTAATGGACGCCAGGGCGGGAGGCGGGGGTTGCTGCGTCTTCGTTTACACGCCAGAAGGCTGTGGTGCTATTCAGCGAGAACTAGACGGGCTGAGAGTTGGGCAGGGAGGAAGGAACCTGATGAGGTTCGACAAGAACAAGTGCAGAGTTGTACACCTTGGGAGGAATAACCTTCTGCAAGCAGAATCGCCTCCTCAAAGAAAAACAAAAACAACCGACCTCATATATATACCAGTTCCTGATGCTGTGTCCCTCCCCAGCTTCCGGGCTGAGGGCAGGCTGGGAGCCCTGAGTCTGTTCTGGAAAAAAGAAGGCTGAGGGGAGATCGTACTGGTGCTTATAAATAATGGGTGGGAGTCGAGTGGATGGGGCCAGGCTGTGTTTAGTGATGCCCCACCACAGGACAAGGGGCAGCTTGCACAAACTGAAGCAGCTTGCACGAACTGAAGCATAGGAGGTTCTGTATGAACATGAGAATGTATTTATTTTTTTACTTTGTGGGTTGCAGAGCACTGGAACACGCTGTTCGGAGAGGTTGTGGAGTCTCACAGAATCGCAGGATGGCCCGGGTTGGAAGGGACCTCAAGGATCATGAAGCTCCAACCCACCCGCCATAGGCAGGGCCACCAACCTCCACATTTAATACTAGACCAGACTGCCCAGGGCCCCATCCAACCTGGCCTTGAACACCTCC
>JAOWBP010000001.1:45651080-45666179 GCA_028571105.1 Tragopan temminckii | reverse complement strand
CCCCATCCAACCTGGCCTTGAACACCTCCAGGGACGGGGCATCCACAACCTCTCTGGGCAGTCTCTTCCAGCACCTCACCACTCTCTTGGTAAAGGACTTCCTCCTGATATCCAACCTAAATGTTCCCTCCTTCAACTTAAAACCATTTCTGGAGATATTAAAAACCTGCCTGGAAGCTTTCTTCTGCAATGTGCTCCACAGAACCTGCTTTTAGCAGGGGTTTGGACTGGATGATCTCCAGAGTTCCCTTCCAACCCCTACAGTTCTGTGATTCTGTTCTATTTGTGCAACCTTTGCATTATCCTTGTCTATTTGTAATATTGTCCCAGTTTACTGACAGGTTTGTATGCGAAGGCTTTGAGGCTTCATTATGATGTACTTGAGATTTATTGATCATGTCTGTAATGTAAATGTAAAGTACTATCCATCAACATTTACCAAGGTCTCCAACATCTCTACCGTTTCACTCTGGGGACATTTAATAGAAGGCATAGATTATGCTAGAAGTGGAATTGTCATTGCTGTTGAGAATTTCTGCTTTGAACCTGGCTACATCCTTCATCACATTCTTTACTTTTCTTCTAGTACCCTGGTTCTTTGTCTCATTTCCTCTTTTCCTACTTCCCATGCATGCAGCAAGGACTTGTATCCTTGCTTTATTTCATCTGTCCTTTTGCCCCACACATTATATATATTTTTTCCTCTGCTTGATTTCTCCTAGGCAAAAGTCCTTCCCTCGTCTGCACTGACAGTGATAGATTAAGGATGGAATTACTTATCTACACCTTATAATCCAAGCAGAATTGCATTCTGCTGTTAGCAGTCCACAGGGGTTGCTGCTGAATAAATTGGAGTACTGGTAGCTGTGCTCACTGAAGCTTCTCTCATCTTGAATACATGAAGAGGGAGGGGGAAAGAAACCCTGCAGGCTTGAAAAAAAAACAAGCCAAACATAACACAAAGCAAAACACCAAAAACCACAGCACAGGATGAGGTTCTTACCCCAGAGAAGTGTTGATTAGGTTAAATCCTGTACTTAGCAGCTAAAGAGAAATAGAGCACTCCTTTACTCCCACATTTCATTTCTTTATCAAATATAGCAAGATTCCTTAAGTGTCGGAAGTGCCCCTTGTCTGTTGTGAGCAGGATAAGTTGCCCTGGCAGCTGCAGGACCATGAAATTTGAAATCACGTTTCTTTAGGCAATGGTCACGAAACAGCAATAAACAGCACATAGGGCTCACAGTTCATTGGGTTCCAGATAGCACTGTGGCTCCAGCAGGAGTGGCAAAGAATGGCAACAGCAAGGTAAAGTAGGGCTTTGCAATAGGGATTAAACAAAGGTGATGTGATCTTTTAGACTGATAAATGGTTTGTGTATCTGTGGGATGCTTTACTATTCCCTTTGTTATGTCCTTCACAACATGTGCCTGTTCAAAAGTGATTCTGGTGAGGCAGAACTCAGTAATATTCCTAGGACTTGGTTTTGTATTTCAGATTCAAAGATTTGGGGTATGTTCTGGGTTGAGCAGATTACAGCCTGTGTCTTGAACGGGCTGATGTTTTTGAGGTACTAATGTAGCTATCCTTGGAGTCAGCAATGCTTCTCAGGAGGGCATTAGTGCTGGTGAAAGGAATTAGTAGATCTTTAGGTAAGAACTTGCTTAAATACAAACTGTATCATCAGTTCTTCTTTAATCTTATGTTACTAAAAAACAAACTATGACAAAACAGAATAAGTAAACCTTGAAAATTGATGAATATTTAGAGTTCACGTGGCTCTTAATCTGTATGCATCCTCAC
Source organism: Tragopan temminckii (assembly GCA_028571105.1). Classification (NCBI taxonomy): domain Eukaryota; kingdom Metazoa; phylum Chordata; class Aves; order Galliformes; family Phasianidae; genus Tragopan; species Tragopan temminckii. The sequence goes on along the minus strand of JAOWBP010000001.1, from coordinate 45,664,376 downwards.
AACATTAGCTATGAATATTTAGTGATATGTCTGGAGAGCTCTGAAAACTGCAAGAAGCGAGGGGGGATCGCTCAAAATTGCTTTTTGTTTCTTTTATTCGAAGTGAGACTATTAGCACAGAAGTATGGATATGGATATGGATGCTTTCTATATTGCTGTTGATAACAGGTCTTCTGATCTTGCTCTTTTGTGGTAGGGACCGAGACACAAAGGCTTTTTGGATGAGACCTTGCACTGAAATTTAAGATGATTATGAAGTGGTGGAATCAGCCAAAGAATTTTTTGGCAGCTACAGCAGCACTTCTGACCGATCTGGCAAATCTGCCATTTGATGTACTACATTGGGAAAGTGGAAGTTAGAACTGAATGGTGGTTGTAGCATCAATAGAAAGTGGTAAATTATTATACGTAGAGTAGGTATCTCTGCAAGGTTATAGACTTGGTTTGAGTATGCTAATTTTAACTGTTTTGTCCTCTATTCTGATGAATATGGAATGAGGGACAGATTTCTCAAGGATGTGTTCAAATCCACAAGGATAAAGATAAGGAGAGTTATTTGGAATAATTATTCTAAATATGCCTGGAAAAATTCCAGCTTGATTCTTTCTTATTTGTTTGCTCTTGCATGTAGTAAATAGGAAAATCAGAATCACAGTTTAGTGTCGGATTGCACTGAAAAATAGTAAGGCTAGGAAAAATACTGGGAAGAGAACCCTAATCTTTATGCAGTTTTTAGCAGTATAGCCCAAAGCGTTAGACATGGATAGCTGATTTGGAATCTGAAGCCTCGTACAGAAGTCTTCATGCAATATAGATTTCTTAGCAGTGGTTTATGTGTTGGGACTAAGGACTTAGTGTGTCCTTGCATGCGGCCTGCACCTTTCCCAGCTCTGACTATGCTCTTATTGGAGCAGCCACTCTTGTGCTCATAAGTGAGCATTGAATACACTTCTGCATTGTGGGGAAGAGGCTGTAAGATACAGAATATAAGAATGTGTGACATATTTGGTTGTGCTACCCATAATTTCATGGTGCCATTTGTTTTGTGGTGATGATGGTCATGGAATCAGTTGTAAATCTTTTCTTTTTTTTTTTTTTTTTTTTTTTTGACCTCTGGCTGCTGTCAGTGCTTAAAAAGCAACTGCTAGGTTTACACTAATACTACCTCTTATATTAAAACTATATAAGACAAACTGCATCCAGATCACGAGTTTTATAAAAAGTAAGTGGTGATGATTTGTTTTATATTGTTCCTAAGTTTTTAGGGTTTGAATTTTCAGGATTTTCTCTGCCACCATGACTGATGGAGTTTTTTGGCCTTTCCTGACAGCTGAGAGTCAGCCATGTGACCACAGCTTTCATGGGAGGCAGAAAAAAGAAATACTTGAGACTCCTAAAAGAAATCAGGAGTCTACATCTTGCTGTTTTCTACCATCTCCACTTGTATAAAAGGTTATTATTTAGGCACAAACTTTTCCATACTATGCATGTCCTTTCTTTTCAGGGTCAATTTATGATAATGTGTTGATAATATAATAAAACCTCTCCTTCTCCAAGCTATTCAAATCCTCACTCTAATCACCTGCTCTGGATTTTTATCTCCCCAAGTCCCAGACCCCAAATTTCTATGTTGTTCACCCTCTGGCCTCTATGTTACGGCTTTCTCTCTCCATAAATTTCTAGCTCTCTCATACTAAAAGCAAAATTCCCCCTCCTTAATTCCCAGTAGATGCTCACACCAGCTACTTCCTTCCCATTTGCTGTCAAGCGTTGCTAGATGAACTCTTCATCACTTTTTTCCTACAGATGTGGATCCTTGGTTCCTGCTTCTGACGAAGTCTTAAACACCTTGGCCACAGAGTGAGCTAATAAAAATTCTGAATGAGTAGGATCTCGAGCTTGTAAAAATAGCGTACATTCTGGGGGAAAAAAAAAAAATTACATGGGGAGCCCTTCATTGTTAACCTGCTCTGTGGTTTGTACTCAATAGACTAGGTGAAATCTTAGGCTAATTTTGACCTATTAGGCCTTTGGTGAGAAATATCTTACATTATACCGTTTATCTTCCTTTGGAGCATTCAAAATGAAGATACACTTGAACGCTAGGATCCTCAGCAGGCAAAGAAAAAGATGTAGGCTCATTAAATTTATGGGCAAATGTCTCTTAAGACTCCTCTGCTTTGCTAAGAAGGCTGTCACGTGTGAACAAGAGAGTTAATGCATGCAGGGAGGAACAGAAAAACACTGGCTCTAGTAATGGAGATTGTTACAGAACATAATTGAACACTGACTGCAGCAAAGCTGAAAGGAGACTTGCATTACAATTACATAAAATCTTTATTTTTTCCCCTAACCTCTGATTTGAGCTGTCTGACTAAGAGCAGGTGCTGGGCAATAGCTCAATTTCAACAACCCATTGCAGCTGAAAGAGTGGATGCAGTTGTGCTGTATCCAGCAAAATTGAAAATTACTTTAAGAAGGGGGATGGAATGCAAATGTTTTAAGACAGAAAATCTTCATTCATTTACAGAAGGAAGCCTAAAATTAGCAAAGCCACATCATTCTAATTTGTCTCTATATTAGAGCAGTAATAAGTGCTTGATAATTTGCCCTTACCTTTCTATTTTCATATGTAGTGATACATTTTTAAAACTGCATTGCATTATGGAGCTGCTGGAAATGAAGTTTGTTAACCATTGAAATTTATAAAGTACCCTTCCAGGCAACATTTCCAAAACAGAAAAATGGCTCTAAACCATTTGGCTTTTCAGCAACCCATGGCCTGTCCATCCAGCAGTGCCTATTAGACATTTGACCTCACTGTCTCCGGCTCGAGCTCTGGAGTGGCGAAGTTGGAATTAGCAGATAGTTACTGTATTCTTTCCACTTGGCAGCTTGAGTATCTGTTTGTTAATGCCGGTGTGGTGCCACTTAGAGTGAAACCATTTGTATTTTTGTACTTGAGCTGTTAATGGCTAAGATGAGTATTCCCTAGAATTAAAACCTGTAGTATTATGAGTTGGCCATTCTCATTCAGGCACTGACAAGATCCTTTCACTTAGATTTTCCTAGATGGAAGACCAAATAAGTTTATGAAAAAAAAAGCTTTTCTAGCTACATGATACATTGCCTAATTAAGTACCTTCCAGTGTTTTTATTTAGGTCCTTTTGTGTTTGTATTACTATATTCTTGCAGCTACTGCGGTTCCTTCTATTTATTTGGCAGCTGGAGAAGTAACTCTAATATTTGCATTTATATTAATTTTTGTGTTTAGAAGTATACCAAGCTTTGTCAAGCTTTGTCACTTTATTAACTAGAAGAGCACTAACCAGAAATGTACCTCCTCCCATGTGAAGTAATTGTCCCACAGTAGGAGATCCTACAGTGTGGGAAGGTTTTGACAACTGATCGCTCATTATCACAGCTAACCTCCTTCAGAAACATTTTGCTTTGCTCTCACTTATTTAATTGAAAAGCTGTTTTAGGAGCGGGATTTCTAAAGAGTGTTTCTCTTTGGAAAAGAGAATCTGCCAAAATATTCTTTGAGAATGCAGGTGAGTTTGTGCAGCAGTTCCCATTCACACACACCTGAGCAATGAGAGAGGCCAGGACCTAGGGGAGGAGTTCCAATGACTTGCATGTACTGAAGTCTGTGCTCTTGTGTCTTTGACATTCTTACAAAAATGTCAGCAAAAACTTAAATCACAGCTTGATTTTGATAGTTTGATGTATGCTCTGAAATTTCTCTTTCATTTGCAACTAATTTATAAATAAAATCATTTTCTTTATCTGCTGACAACATAAATCTCCACCTGGGATTTTAGAGTCGAATGAACTTCTTTTGTGCTTTATGCTCATTGGTATGAATCTTGTGGGCTAATTTGTGTCTTCATTAAACCTCGTGTACATTTGCACTCTTCAGTGTTGAATTGTTTGGTTGAGGGAAAACTTATTAAAAAAACTGCAAAATTATGTAATTTTTAATTTTTAATTCCATAGCAAGAACAGTATTAACTCTTTCAGATGGAATATTGTCGATGTTTAGAGGCTTTGTTAAAGTGGTGTTGCTGGAGAGTATGAAATGCATTTCCAGTCTTCAAAAGTATTTAGAAACTGGGAGAAAGTGTCCTTACTCTTCACTTGCAGATGCAAAGTCAGAGGAGGCAAAAGAAGCTAATGAGAAAGCTTTTCTTCGATGAAGTGAAGAGTGGAGGCATTCATGGGACGTTAGGCAGTGATACGCTCATGACCGGTAGATAGACTGTAAATATAAATTCTACCTCAGTTTTTGCAAAACGAACAGGTGTTATGGCCTCCAGTCCATTGATTCCAAAAATAAGGCATGTGGGAAATTGCTGATCCATGAAACTCTATTAAAAGCTTGGCAGGACCTTGTAAAGCGTAAACAATTATGTGTTTGTTGGTTAAAGATTTGGTACTGGTTAACAGTGACCTTAGAAATGTTAAGAGTTGATGATGATCTGTTGGTGTAAATCTTCTTTGTTGAATGTTTTGTCCTTTGTCAGGAAATCATGTTTTGTCTATGACTTGGGGGTCTGGTTCTTCCTTTTGAGTTGCACCTGAGAGAGATCAGTTTCTTTTCTAGCAGTATATAATATCAATATGAACAACTGTTATCTTTTTCACATGGGTAAACGTAATTTACTTATCTTAAATCATCCAGTTGAGTCTTGTTTCAAGCCACTGGTTTTATACCTGATGAAGGCATGTGTATTGGTTATTTAAGATTTTGTCTTCGATGTGACGATGGAATTGTTGCTATGTTTGTTTGTTTGTTTAATAACTTCTGCTGCATTACAACTGGGGAGCAAACTACAGAGGGTTTACCGTTCATGACAAAGATGATAATGCCAGTAAAGAAAATTAAGGCAAATGTTTCTCAGAGAAGCTTAATTTCTGTGCAAATTAACACATCTTTCTGTACGAAATTGTACATCACAGGACAATGTGGATTTTTTACCTACTATGAACCACACCCTGCTGGAAAGCCTGATTGAATTTTACAGCAAATTCTGCTTTCTTCAGTCTTCACGGGAGACGGTCTGTGACAGTCTTAATGATATTAAAATGAATCACTTAATACATTATATATGTTCTGTTTTCTTGTGAAATTACGCATTTAAGCTTGCTGCATTTTGGGTCGCAGCTGGGGAAATTCCACCTAACATAAGGGGTCACGAAAGTTCTGAGAGTTTTTCTTGGGTGGAAATGGAACAATTCAAGATTTGAGGGTGTTCTGGAAGTAATTTGGGAGGGAGAAATAAGAATTGAAGACAAACACTGAGAAATCAGCAGTGAAGGAAGTGGTAGTTTAATAACTGATAAAACGGTCCTTTTGTGTTTGGGCAGATACATATTTTCATTAGACACCTGTATTTTTTTTTTTTTTCTCTACAGGCGTGAAATATTGAAATTTGAACTTTGAATTTAAAATCCAGTTAAGAATAATGATTTAAAGCAGAGTTTGAGAGTTCTGATGGTGTGGGTGACCCAGGTATGCTGGCTGCTTATTTGCACAAACTAACCAAAGGTGTGGATAGTGAGATGTTGATCCTTGTTTAGAATATCAAGTACTGTCTACCGTGAAAAGTGAAGGTGCTATGTTGGAGGTCTCTGAACGTATTGTAAGTGGTATTCTGATTGTAACTCTTTCTGTCTGAAGGTAAAAGGATAGTTCTTTTAATCTTATGCAGTGGAAAAATATAGGCCAGTTAGACCCTAAGTGCTGCTTGTTCAGGGGTGATTGAGGGACTACCGTGAAAACAGACTGATGTAGGAATCACTGGAGTCTTCAGACTTTTATACCAGTAAAGTATCTCAATGAATGTTACTTTAACTTGCTTTATTTCCAATAGAGTACTATAAATAATTTGGTAGACTCATTATTTGCTATTTGTTCTATTGTGCTTTTTTTTTTTTTTTTTTTTTTTTTTTTTTTTTTGGGCAAAGCCCTGGATAAAATTACAGGGTTTTTTTTTTTTTATCACACACAAGGATGTATTAAAACTTAAGACAGACAGAGAACATGAAAGCCTTTGGCCGTATAACGATTTTTATGGTATTTCTTTGATTAAATGGATCTTTATTCGCGATGCTTCTGTGTTCGTGGGACTAACGTTTTTTCTGCGGTCCTCTGTACTCTTGTAATTACGCCTCTTTACCACTTGAGGTCAGCAGCTGCCGAGAAAAAGAATAAATAAACCATCTCTCTTCGTTGCAATACATTTTCATTTGCTTTATTTGGATACTTAAAAATCAATACATTTTTCAGATCCGTATATACATTGTGCAAAACTAGAGGATTTCTTTTGGATGAACAGCAGCTTCAGCAAAAAATCTTCCTTATAAGTGACTATAGAGGGAAAACCCAGGATGGCTTTAGGGAGCGTTTGTTGGCTTTGCAAGTAGCATCAGCAATTGCTGTGGCAGAGAATGGAGCTCTGTACAATGTGGTGGTGACAGAGTTTCAGTCTTAACCTTTTTTTTTTTTCTTCTTAAATATGAGATTAATGATAATCAGAATGGATTAAGATATTATTGCTGCAGGGAGTAGTTTGGAGTCAAGAAATGGCAAATACCTTTCCTCTTAATCGAAGTATTAATCAATGTTCTGTCAAAATGTGGGGGAAATGTTGTCTAAAAGTGATTTATTTCCACTCTACACTTTGATTAAAAAAAAAAAATGGAGAAAAAGCAGTAGCTTGGTTTCAAAGTTACTGACAAAGATTTGGGAAAGAGGCGTTTGGTTCTTTGCTCTGTCATAGCCTTACCGTTGGCTACTTGCTTCTATATTCTGAGACTCAGTTTCCTATATGTAACTCTAAGAAGGATGTTCACTGTTTTTGATAGTTGTAGAAGATACGTTTTTTTGATATAAATATATATATTTGATACTCCATTTTAGAAGTGGGAATGTCAGCATTAGCATCGCAGCCAAATCTTGATGCTCCTTTCCTCACATTTGTAATGTTGTCTCTTTTGAGTAATGCATCCTTTCTGTCCCAGGTACTTGTATAACACTGCTAATAAACATATTCTGTGTTTCAAAAGTGATCACATTTTATTACTTTACAAAGTTATCCCTGTGCATCATGAGCAACTACTGATACTCTTGTCAAATCTTAAAATCCCCCTGCACAAGGCAGATTTAGCAAACGATACAAATAATTTACCGGTCACCGAAATGCATCAGAGAAGATGTAGGTTAACATATAGGAAATTCATTTTAGCTATAACAACTGATTAAGTCAGAAGAACAAACTGCCAAATGAAGTTGGGCGATTGCCATTGCTAGTGATTTTCCAGGCTATGAGTATGCATCCATCTATGGCTTAAAAATAATGCAGTCAGTTCTGCCACAATTCAGAGCTTGGACTGAATGACTCATTTTGTGCAAGTTTTATCCCAAATAATTACACTTTACCCTAACTAGGGATAAAGCAGCAGGGGTGTCAGCAATAAATAAATAAAATAAATATTATAAAATTTTCACTCAGCATCTGCCAAGACTACATGAAATAAGAAACAAGTGATAGTGAGAGAGAGTGAAGCCCAGATTGATGTGACCTTTATTGTTTTAACAGTGTCTTTCAGCACAGTTACAGAGTTGCAGGATTGCAGAGAACAGAGCTGGAGTATAAAATAACATAAATAAATAGAACAGGAGCCAAAGCAGTCAGCGGGAGGTGGTTGGAATTGGGCAGTGAAGGATGGGTGAAGGGTTTGCATTGCTTAAAGCCTTTATGATTCAGCCACCATAGTTGCAAATTCTGGAGAGGGGAAAAAAAAAAAAAAAAAGATTCAAATGTTAAAAAAGGAAGATATAAAGAAAGAAGAATCAAATTACAATGATTACAGATTCACTGATGTAGCAGACACATCACAAGAACAGAAGAACAAAAGAAATCCAAGCTAATTAAAGTTAATTCCTAAGTCACTGTTGACTTAGGAAATCTTGTAGTGAAGTGAAATAATTTTTTGAGGGCAAGGGAGAGAGAAGCTATGCATGCCAGACTGTCAGAGCTGTATGCTGCTATTCATGTGAAGAACTTGATTGGTTTCCTGTTTTTCTTTTGTAAATCTCAATGGGATGAAGGCAAGAGCTAGAAATTTAATTCTGCAGTCAGATAAATTTCCTTTCTATCAGATTTTGGCAAAGAGACTCATGAATGAGTCTTTCAGAGTATTTGTGCCCCTGTGTTATAAATATATTACACGCAAACTTGATTTTGGACTGGCAAATTGACTGAAAATGATAGATTACAAAACAGAAAGCTGACTCCACTGTAAAAACCTATGTAGTAACGTTGACCACGTTGATGATGATGAGAAAAATGCCTGTGATTTCAGAGGGCTGGGATTTTATTCTGTGGCTTTTATTAGTGTTATACCCATAATGTTTACATAAAGGTTTCTATCTGCAGTTTGGAATAATTTTATAGTGTAATATATATAATGCCTTACCTATGCTATATTACCTATGGAGGTTAAAATTCATAACTCCATCTAAACTTGGATGAGTCACAGTTGTATGTACCGAAAAGTGTTAAAAATCACAGATTGAAAGGAATCCCAGCAGGGAAACAAAGACGATGGAAAGATTAGAGGGTCTACAGAAAGAGCAGCTTATGGGTTTAACGTAACCAGCTGAGAGGAAGGTAACAAATGGGAGGGAGACATCTGTAAAAGCTCAAAAGAAAATTATTGAAGTTTGACATAACAAAGAGCAATGTCTTTCAACTAAAAAAAGCAGGTGAAAATTAGGCATTTTACAGAACATTCTAACGTTCAACTGGAAAATGCGAATCTCTAACTCGGTGATATCTTCACTGATTTGTAAGTACAAACAGATAATTCTTCTGACAATGTGTCCAAAAATATTTTGCCAAATGCTCGCACACCAGACTGAGAAATAAGTGTCAGAGGGTTTAAATTAAATCCACAATTGTCCATCATTTTGAAAGAAGTACATCCAAATTAGGATTAGTTATGCGGATTACCTAACATGAAACGTGTATAAATCCTGTACATGGTGGGGGTACTTAGATCAGAAGTGTTGCAAACTGAATTTAAGAGATAACATAAACCACTTGTGATAGAAACCCAGGCTGTTCTGGGCAGGAAGGGAAAGCGGTTATTAAATCAGTGTGTGAATAGATCCTATAGAGAGAAACATGAACTCCCATAGATGAAACCTTTCTAAAAGGGAAAACTAACAATGCATATTCTATTAGAACAAGTTGTCATACTTGCTACTGCTAAATTAATTCATTTTTAAAACAAGTTGTATCTACAGAATGTATTTGGAAAAGGTTATTCAACCTGAAGCAAGAAAATTTCTATACTACCTTATGCTAGTGATTTTATCACTTGATGGCAATATATTTCAAAGGTACTTTCTGAAAGTCACCAAACCATAAAGCCATAAAATGTTCCTTCATGAATAATTGCTATACACTTCATACTTTATCCAGTATCTTCAGTATACGTTATAGATATTTCAGAGATGCTCCAGTTGAATAATTTTGCAAACTACTTTGCCAACTATCTTCATGTGAAGGTTAGTTCAACTCTAGGGTGACTGTGGATGCATTGTCACAAAGCATATCCATATATGCAAAATTTATGAGATATGGCACTATTTACTAGACCCTGTATGTTGCTCACTTTGGTAATAGTTTATTGCTGTTGAATGGCCTGTTGGTGAGATAACCCTTCTGATTGACTACATCCTCTCCTATAGATGCAAGTTGCCTTTCAAACAAATATAAAAATGCACAAATGATAGTAAAAGGATCTTCAGCATTTTGCTTGCTGTCTTGCATTAAAGCTCTGATGTAAAAGGGAAGGATTGTCCCACTGTGTTTAGTACAGTTTAGTAGTATATACTCTAATGCATACCTGGTAGTACTTTACCGAAACGACAGATTTAATTACAGAGAACAAGTTGTAGAATAATGATTTCTCTCACTGGGTTCAATTTCTACATTATCAAATGTATTTATAATGACTTACACTGATTTATTTTTTAAAAAAGCAAAAAGAGGTATAAGAGAAGGACTTCCAAAAGATTTTTCTCTGTTGTAAATGACTTACTCATGGCAAGGTCATGGCATACCAGTCGTCATTTTGAATGCAGGATGCCTCACTTTTGCAACTTTTAAAGAAAGTAGTAAGAATATTTGTAAAAGCTTTAGAAGTTGACCTGTTTTGAGTAAAAGGCTTTGACTTAGGATATTTTTTCCTTTTGTTCCATCTACAGCATGCAAACATTGAAAATTTTCTACATATACTTTTTCAAATCTGTTAGTTATAAGAAACTGAAAAGCACGATGTGTCTGTTCACTGCTAAAAACATGATAAAATTTCAATAAAACATTGTGGAAAAAAAGTCTGCCTTTTTTTCCTGCCTCCTTCTTACAAGTATTCTCTTGAAGCTGATGGTGCTACTTCAGCATCACTTCATGTTCCAATCTGAAAGCTCATGCTTGTAGTTCTATTAGGTAACCAGCCTGGCTTTGACCTAGATTTTTTTTCCAAATTCTTCATTTTCTGTTCACATCAATGAAACATAAAGAGGCTTGGCATCTCAGAGAAGGTAATTGTGTCTTGCATGAACATGCTGCAGGTTTTTAGCTCCTTGAAATGGGCTGAGCAACCACAAATTACAAATCTTGATTCAGTAGGTTGATACAATAATTTCTGAGCTGGACAGTCTTGCAGAAATGAAAGAAAGACCTAACAGAAGAATTTGTAATGTGAGACCTCATATGAAAGAAGGTTGATTAAGAGGTTGAGATTAATGTTTGTGGTGAAACAGTTGAGAGAAACAGCTTTGTGGTGGTAAAAAACAATCCATTAAGCCTGACTGCTATATGATACGATGTACATTTATGACTGTGATTAATTTAGGTAGTTAGTTATGAGCACTTATAATCTGGAATTGGATTTATGAACCAAAGGAAAAGGTGTGAAGTATCAGTCATCCTCGCCCTTTGGTCACAGTCCCAGCTGTTTCCTTTGCCTGTTCTTCCAGCCTTCATGGTGTGGCTGTTTGTCAGAGTCAAATTTAAGAAAGGGAAAAGGAACAGATTTTATGCAGTAGTGATGTGGCCAGAAGAAAGAAAAGAAAAGAAAAGAAGCTCCTCATTCTCATTATTTGGTGTAAATTCAGAGTAATTCTATTTCAGAGTTAAGGAAGAGTGGTAATTGCAGAAGAAGGAGAAAAAGAAAAGAAGTGTTTCATATTGTTTTGTTATAGTGTAATAACTTTCAGGCATTGTGTCAACTTTAAAAAAAGTGCTGCGGTCGATCTTGCATGAAAGTGTTAATGTCATTCTTTCATATTAACCAAAATGGCTCTGCGAGATACTTATTTTATTCCAGTTGGACTGATTTTTGCTCTGCAGCCTTCTGCATAACTGAGAATGAATCTGAGGTGAGGTTGGCCAATCAGCTGCAAGCTTACCTACCTGAATCAAGTTTTCTTCTGAAAACTGTGCCCACTGACTTTAGTGTGAGTGCCACTCATTTTAATGCGAAGAAGAAGGCCCCATATAGTATATCAAATGTTAAATAATGACATGCTCCTCAGCCTCAGTAACACTGCTAAAGTCTAACAAGATCTTCCCCTGAGTGCTTCACAATTGCTCCTCCGCAACTGTAATATAATCAGCATCTAATAAATGAAGAACTTTTAGATTAGAAACAGGATGATAGTCATGGATATGCCACTGTGCTACAAGCAGATGCTTCAGCAAATATATCACCTGACTGTCCAAGGATAACTCTGTATGACATTGCTTCAGCTTCTGAACTAGGAGACTGTTAGATAACCTCATTTTGCCTTTTATTCCTTTTTATAATTGCTTTTCATTTGGAGACAACATTTTCGTATTGATCTCAGAGTTCAGATAAGAGAGATGTGAGGTTATTATTATTTTTTTTTTTAAGATATGTTTACACTTCAACCTATCGTGTAGCTTATCAGCATGGTGAAAACTTAGCAATTGCCTGCTGTCTGGGTGATTTAGTGCTCTGGCCACAATCCCCTGCTATCATCTCCTGCAGTGAAGAAGGGTGTAATTCAGAAATGCCTCTTCCAGTTTGTCTCAGGGATACAGAAGAAGAAGAGGGAAAAGGGAGAACATTTTCTTGTGGGCCGATTTGATTCATCCCAAGGGGAAATTGAAAACAGAAGTAATTTTTCTAAAGCAACACTGTGAGAGGGAATTTCTCACTCCTCATAGTTCTTGTATTTAGAAAAAGAGAGTGATGAGGTCTTTAGGTGTGAAGACCTACACAGACACTAGCAGAGTGGATGGACTGTTATTGGATGATGCTGTGGTGGCAGACTGACTGTACTTTGAATTTTAAGGACATTGCAAGGCTTTGAACAATTTCGGAAAGCATTACTTTCTTTTTCACTAGTCACCAAGGCAAAATGCTGGTACTCAGCTATTTTCTAAATTCTATATTCACACCTCTCTGTGAAGTCTCAGTGTCCTGACCCACCCTGCACTGAAAAAGAATAAAATGATTTTAAGAAGAAGTTGTGTTGGTATTTATTCCTACGACCCTTAATTACAAACTGAACTCTAAACTCCTGCCCCCTCTAGTGTCAGAATTCGGCTCCTATTTCCCCTGAAGCCTGCGAGCAAGGTACGGGCAATGTAGCAAGGCTTGACATTTCATTAAACCCACATTGTGCCCTTCAGAAGGTCACAGCTCGCGGTGATTCCTAGATTTACTCAGTTCTTGTGTGTAAGAGTAACACTGGATTTTTCCTATGGAAGTTTATTCCTCTGGTTACATACCATCAGCGCCAATTTTACCATCGCCGTCCTTATCTCCAGCAGCCAGAAGAGCCTTTGTTTCTTTGTCTGATAGGTCTCTGCCATCGGGGGTAAAACCCTTCCGCACAAACCTAAAGAGGAAGAGTGGAGAAAAAAAAAAAAAAAAAAAGGAAAATTGTTGTTTGTTTGTTCGCTTGTTTGTTTCAGAACAGTTTCACTTAGTATTTATTTGCATTACTGTTTCCATATATGAGGTAGAATCCATGGTTGTGTCTTCACTAAAGGTCATAGAATCACAGAATCATTAAGGTTGGAAAAGACCTCTAGGATCACCTGGTCCAACCGCCATCCCATCCCCACCATGCCCACTGCCCATGTCCTCAGTGCCACATCCACACGGTTCTGAAACACCTCCAGGGATGGTGACTGCACCACCTCCCTGGGCAGCCTGTGCCACTGCAGCACCACTCTTTATCATCC
>JAOWBP010000001.1:45610726-45642652 GCA_028571105.1 Tragopan temminckii | reverse complement strand
AGAACACAAGTAAAAACTGATCCTTCTAGGTTATTAGTACAGATTTAACTGAAACTGAAAGATGAGGAGCATTGTGGTTACAGGAAACTTGACAACTGAGAGTTTACCTATATGAAACAATAGAATTTAGGGAGAATGTTTGCTTGGCAGCAGTTGCCATCTCAATCAGGCTTGTTCAGGAGTAAAATAGGACCAGACTTCCTCTTTGATAGACATAAACACTGCAGTGTTAATTGTGACTCTCATCCATTTTCACTTCTTTTTCTCAGTCCATACATAAACAGATGTGAGCTAAATAATAAGGTTCCCCAAGTCCATACCTGCCAATGTACCTGAAATTTTCAATGTTAGCATCATAATGTATCACCTTTGAAAGGGAAGCTTGTCCTTCTGCTGTCTTCTATCTAGTATATGTAAGCCGTACAACATCCTTTATTGGAAAATATATTCCAAAATTCAGAGTTTTCATTGATGAAAAATGTTTCTTTGGTGCCAGTTAACTTTTCTCATACATTTTTAGATCATCAATCTCTCATATAACTCTCTGGATTAATCCATTTTTTTTCACTGTCTTACTGGTGTTTATGCCTTCCATTTGATTTTACTGTTATAATATCCTCTAGTCCTTGCATTAGTCAGGCTATAGCCTGTATGCAGAATTACCTATTTTACATCTTTCCTCACAGACAAGTCTCTCTATGCCTGTAATAATTTTCTTTTTCCTGCTTGTTTTGGTGTTCTTCCAGTTTTGTTGACATTTTCGCGATAGGTATCTGTTATAGTTTCTAAACTGTTCCTGGGATATAAGCCAGGAGTGATAAATCTGCTTGAGTTTGCTGCAGTCCAAGACAGGTGTGTATCTATTCACATTGCATTTAGGTTTGGAAACAATGATTTCAGATCTTAAAGAAAACCAACGAATATGTATATACAGTATGCCTGCAGCATATTTCACTTAAAAACATCTTGAAGCACCTTATAGCCATTACTCACAACGTATGAACCCTTCCAGTTTCCTCTACTGCAAAGCTTAACGCTGACCTCACCTATGTGTCCACCTATAGGCAAGATAGGAAGCCTTACAGTGACATTATTTTCTTTGGTGTTGGTGTGTGTATGTTCTTTTCCTCCTTGCCTCTTCCTACAATACGCTAGGTATACGGTCCTCTTCTGTATTAACTCTAAATAAAGGAAGGAATGTTGCATTGCTATTATGTTAACTGAAATGATTAACTGCTCCGTATTACTGTAAACTATAAAATACTGGGATTCTAATGTATCAAAATGTTGTACCAGAAGTCTTTTGGAGACAAAGGAGTGAATATTAGTTTGAATTACTATAACACATTTGGAAATTATGAGGAAGATGAAATATCAGTACTCACATTAGAAGTTGTCCAGAATTGTATGATAAAACCAGAAAAAAATTCACCATGTTAGTGAGAACAACTTTCAAATTTTTCAAAGGACAGTAGTAAAAAAAAAAGTATATAGGATATATAGTAAGGATGTGACACCTATTACATTTAGTCTGCCATACAATTTCCCAAGAATGTTGTGATACTGAGAGCTACTGTGTATGGCAGAGGGGAATAGGCAGATTCATGAAAAAGAGCTCCATTGAAAGTTACCAAACTTATATGAGCCTGGGAAGTTCCTGTGATAAAGTGGTTTGGATCTGGGATGGGATTTGGGAAAAGTGTCCCAACGTGTTTCCCTTGTGCTTATCTGCCTCCAAAGACTTTTGTATGTGTCCACCACTGGAGACAGGATTCTGGACTGGAGGGAACATTTCTTTTTTAAGTGATATTATTTTCCTCTTGTTTTCCTTGGTGTAGTTCATAATAACCACACGTGAAAAGTGGAATGTTTAAGTGGAGAGAATATATGTGAAAAATACATCAGTTAAAAGAATGACTGACTACCCATGCGATAAAAAATCTTTTTCCTCACTAATATAAACCAGGAAACTTCAGTCCTTGTTTACCATGACTTTCTGCATATATGCTGCTCTTCACTTCATATATGGGTTCTTTGGGCTGCATGTGGGCATGCTTATTCAGTTGTACCTATATTTTACACTACTACTCTGTGATTGAGAATACTAGTTGTTTTGCATGTACTAATTATTGTTTTCTTTTGTAATATGGATTATATCAGATTGATGAGATGCTCCACCCATGCAGGCACTCAAGGCCAGGTTAGATGTAGCCCTGGGCAGCCTGAGCTGGTGGGTGGCAGTCCTTGCCCATGGCAGGGGATTGGAACTGGATGACCCTTGATGTCTCTTTCAACCCAAGCCATTCTGTGATCCTATGATTCTGGCTTTTTAGGTTCCATTACTTCCTAATAATCCATGCAATTGACTATTTTTGGTTTGCCTGATAGAAGGTCATATTCCTAGGATCAAGATTTAGTAGTTCTGTTTTTCAGCGTGACTCCTCTGGTAATTGACTCAAAAGCTGAAAATAGCAAATAGCTACAAGAGATACCCCAGAGGCCAGAAGCAGGTCACTAATAGTCCATGCCACCAGTGAGTTTTGGGAAATCTGCAGCTTGCATTGCAAATAATGTGGAAAAGAATGTGAAATGTCTGGAGCAGTATGACCCAAAGGAGATAATCCGTACGGAAATCAGCAATAGGTGTTTCTGTGCAAACCCCTAGTGAGAGTTAGGCTCAGATTACCAAACACAAAAAAGCTAGTGCTGAAAAAGGAGGTCTGTGTATCGTAACACCTTCTAGCAACTCTCAAATGGATACTTATAGCAGGAAAAAAAGCTGTTAGTCCCAGTGGGAAGCCTTGACCCTGGGTTAAGAGAATGGAAACAGTTGGTTTTCTTTGCAAGACACTGGAGAGTATCAGCCATTTGTCATAATTGACACTCCGGTGGTGTTCACACTGAGATGGATAAGCCCATGTAATTATTACCACAGGAGTTACATTCTAGGAAAATGGGCACAGCAGAAAGATGGCTTCATTACTTATTCCCCTTTGTATCAGGCTGCTGGAAGGGGAGAAGTCAAAGCATTTAGATCAGGGTAGGTAGCTTTTGGGGAAATTAGACCTCTGTTTTAGCAGATGGAATCCTGTGGTAAGCCAAATTCTGTTAGTTCTTCTTTAATCTGCCGTGCCTTTTTTCCCCCTTATGCTTTCATAATTTATTTCAGAGCTGTTAGCGCACAGTGCAATGGAGTTAAAAGTCAGAAGTTTGTTAAGGACTCATATGTTTCTGGTTAAATGTTGAGTGGGAAGAATTCCATGGCAGTGATGCTTGAACGGGGCTTTCCCTGCCAACCTCCAGGTAGAGAGTTCCCAGTAAGAAAGTCTATAACTGGCATCAGAAATGAGCAGGGTTACATCAGCTCTTTGTTCATTGTCAATATTTCATTAGAAAACAATTCTTTCATTTACAGGGTTGGTAAATCTTCTCAGGCTCAGGTAAGGATTTCAATCCCTCCAAGGAGAATATCAGCAAATAAAAGTCATTGTTCTGTAATATGATTTGGTCACCCTAATGAAATGAGTTCAACAGTCCCAGGTTGGTTGTTAATAGATGCACACAAAATAAACATGCTGTCACCAAAAGAATGTCTCCATGTAGTTCCCAGACTGAATCAGACTCAACCACCCAATTCCCCTGCACTTTCTCTCCCCCATCAATTTGGGTTGCTGTTCTCTTCTGTCGAATCTGGGATTTCCTTGGGTGAATGTCAAATTCAGAATTTGAATTTATCTTTTGTAACACACTCATCCTCTCATCTTCTGGGGAGGATGTATATCAAGGGTTCTCTCGCATCTTCTTAAAGGTAATGGCACCTTCCCTGTCATTACTGGTGGACCACAATTTTTTGCAATTCCCTTTTAAACACTACTTTTTAAAGTAAGCTCATCATCTTGTCGATATTTTTCTGTAGAGGGATTTCATTTTTTTCTCAGTGATGTGAAAAAAGTTTATTTTCATGATTTGCAGTATTATTTGCAAAAAAAAAAAAAATCAAATAGCTTTATTGGGCTAAATCATTTTATATTATAAAAACTACCTTTTTTTTTTTTTTTTTTTTTTTTTTTTTTTTTATTTTTTGCATTCTGCACATCTGAATTATTTCTCGTTATGGACATACATTGATTTCCTTAGACACTGGTATTCTTTCTCCTTCCTAAAGCAGTTCAGAGTGGCTGTTTCTTATGTAAATCACTTTACTACAAGGCTTTTTTGCACCTCACCTTTCAAAACATTGTGAATATTCCTTGTCCAGGTAAAAGCAATTTTGTAATCTAGAAGTCGAGCATCAAATGTAACATGTGGTGCAGATCTGAATGATATGCAGTGAAGCTTTAGGTTTGTGCTGAGGTGTTTTCACAGTCACTTGTAGGAAGCAGTAGCTCCCAGAACCTTTGGGTTTTGATCTCAGCAGGACAGGGAAGATGCTGTCTTGAAGAAGAGCGAGATTGTTTGAGTGAAGTGTTCATTAATACCTTGCTTTTGCACAAAGCAGAGTCTTGCAAGATACAAGCAATGTGATTTTTGTCAGCGTATTGCCTCTTTGAAATGAATCATCTCTGTTATTTTCCTGCACTTCTGATGACATTTCTACCCCCTACCTTTTGAAAAAGAAAACAAATAGCAAAGCATACTAAAAACTGCTGATCTCTGAGCTAATGTACCTCATGTATCTTCATACACTCCCTTTACTGCTGTCTGACTGTCTTGGATCCTTGTATCCTTTTCTTTATTGTTGCTTTGGATCTCAGCTGTGAGAAGTACGGCCCACAGTAGTTTCACTTGTGTGGAGCTCAGGGATCTTCCCTGTCACAGAAGGGATCTGTTTGTTACGTGACCACTCGTGTGCTACTGAGTTCACACTGTGTACTGTACAGAATATAGAATCACAGAATCATTAAGGCTGGAAAAGACCTCTACATTCATCTGGTCCAACTGCCAGCCCACCCCCACCATGCCCACTGACCGTGTCCTCAGTGCCACATCCACACGGTTCTGGAACACCTCCAGGGACAGTGACTGCACCACCTCCCTGGGCAGAGAGGTCTCCTGTCAACTCGGTTTCCCTTGCCTTTCCTTAATAGAGCTGGATTTCTCCCTCGTTATTAATATTATTCATAAGCATGTATATTATAATAGCGCTTAGAGCAGTAATCTCAAGAGGCAGGGGAAGGAAAGTGGCTCTTCTCTCAGGAGGCAGAAAGTTTGCTAATGCCCTGTGAGGGAATGACAGATGATTTCTCTCTCAGGTTACACACGCTCTAAATCCTCTTCACCATTTCTCTCCAGCAATGGGGAGACCAGATGCTACTGTAACAGCACAGAGCTTGTGTGAGTCCCTTACAAGGACCTTTTATTACTGCAACGAGTAAAAACAAGTGGCTTACATGGCCGCTCCCTATTTTTAGAGATGTTTGCATTTCTAAAGGACGTATTTGATCCCCTTACATGGTTTTGGCTAGTTTTCCATCGTTGATTTTACTTTGACTTTTTTTCTTTTCTTTTAGTGTGATATGGGAGGATGAAGGTGGGAGAAAGCTAACGTCTGTTTCTCGGAGCTGTTGTGTCGGAATTTGTTAACCTGACATTTTGTATGCTGTGATGTGCCCAATTCCCTTCCTAGCTGTTCCTAGTAGCCATGGGGATACAGACAGCAGAAATCACACCTCTCACACACACTTTCTCTACTGAAAAGAAAAACTGGTGAAAATGATAGACGAATGATTGTGGAAACAAAGTTTTGATGTGACCTCAGATAAAAACGCTACGAGGTTTTGGAAGAAGTTTGCCTTCATTTCACCACTATATTGTAACCCAGTGTGCAGTAACTACTTTTACACCCAGAGAGCAGTAGTCTTAACTCAGTTGCCTCTTTAGGACCTGAGCCATCTTCTACATTTGTCATTGGAACTCCTGGTGCTTTCCTTGGAGATTTGACCAGACCTCTCTTCCAGAGATTTTTATAGAAATTTCAGTGAGATAGGGATCGGTTAGCAGCTCTGAATAATTACTTTGTGGAGAGAAGGTCGACCTGTTATGAACTTGATTGAGATGTTGGTCAATGTCGGTACTGACCTCTTGTTAGATATTGGTGGATTTTGAGAACTTCCGATAGTTTATATCACGATTACTGTCCTACAGGTGAAATGTTGCTATCTTATATCTTTTCCTCTTAAACGTTCTTTTTATATTCTATGTCTTTTTATATTTTCTTAAAAAGATTAGGATTTTTTTTTTTCCATTTCCATGCTTTGTTGGCTATTTTTTTAAATATTTATTTATTTATTTATTTATTTATTTATTTATTTATTTTTAATTTTTATTTTTGGTAAGGATATGTAACAGGCCATCTTCTGATAGAGAAGTGCACAGCTCTGGAATAATAGGGGAATATGACATAGCGTCATCAAAACTAACCAGTTATTGATGTTGACATGCAAATGATTTCAGACTGAGTATTCTACTACTCATCTTAAAGAGCAGGATAGAGAACCGAGGGGTATCTGTTCTGATAAATGCTTAGAGTGTGAGAGCAGCAAGCAAGGGGATGATTGATTGGGTGAGGACAAGGTCTGAGGAACAGATACACATACACACACACAGGCACACACACACACGTAGATAAATACTGTTCACCACAAGTGTGGGATGGAACAGACATCTCATGTGTGCACGCAGCCTTAGTGTGCATAGACATGCCTTTTCCACACGTGACGTACACACTTGTAGAGGAAAGCGTGTGCCTGTGAGTGTTTATGCACGTGTACGCATCTGAAACAGAGGTAAATGACAGACGGTTTCAGTAGTTCATTTCTTGCTTTTATAAAATCAGGAAATGGTGGTGATCTTGAAAAATCTGAGGAAGCTTTAAGAAACCTTTGGAGAAAAGCATGATTCTTCTGACTCTTGTTAAGTAGAACATTTGGAGCTGTCTGCTCCACCTCCCCTACCAGAAGTGCATCTGATACACTGTACAGAGATTTCAAAGTTTAATTTAGCTTAACTCTTGGCTGCAATCAACTGCTGATAAATTTAGTTGGGGGATTAGGGAACCTAAAAGGCTAATAGCTCCTTAAAAGGAGCCTGAAGATGAGAGAGCAAAACAAAAACATCTGCTGAAAATCTCCCTTAAACGGTGGCACACCATGCACTGCTTACAGAAAGTCATCGTTTTACAGAAGTAAATGGGTGGTTTTCAGGGGAGAAGGGGTTTTTGTAGGTACAGATGCTTGGAGGAAGAAATCCAAAGGTGCAACTATTTATGTGTCGCTACTTTTACGAAGCCAGGGCGGTGATATCTTCATTGGAATCAATAGCACGTAGCAAATACCCTTCCGTAGCTCTAGATACTTTGCTATCCTAGAAGAAAAAAGCTGTTGGTAACTTGTTGTGCCTACTACATCTTATGTGTAGACTGTCATGTTTAGATAAGGTCTTTGCACTTCTGTGGCAGTATTAATTCAAATGAGAATTCATAAGCAGGGCTTCTTAACACTTTCAGCAGATAGTCAAGGGGATGCATCGACCAGTATTTCCTACGCGCAGTCAAAAAGAAGACTCAAACCAAATCAATACATGAAAATTTGCTCAGTTATTTACTTGGAGAATAGCCTTATTAGAAATGGTTAGAAGTTTCTTTTCCTAGGTGCTCCTTCCTCATTTGTTTTCGTATTGTGCCATTTTTTGTAGATTCAGCTGTAACCAGGGCCTTTCATAAGTACTGCACTTCAATGTCTCACAGACAGAAACAACTCTTGTGCCAAAGATACTGTGATTGTGCATCTCAGAAACCTGATTTAGGATTTAAATAGGAATGGTCAGAAACTATTTCTTGCCTCTCCCTTCCTTCTTCTGCTATCTCAGCTGTGTTTTCAGTTTTTCCATTGTCCGATGGCCCAGGAAAGGACTTATGTGAGAAAAGGTCAAAAAAAAAAAAAAAAGCATTTGAATAATTATTATTCAAATTAAGATGGAATAAGCATTCGATAAAAATTAAATCTGCTTAAAAAGAAATGTCCCTTCACACAGAGTTTAATTATCTTGTGAGTTTAGCAGCTGGGTGGCTATTATTCCAACAAAGGGTTCATTGAGATTTGAAAAAGGATTATATGTAAAAGTAGCATATCTGCTGTTAGCCTATCTAAGCCTCGTAGGCTTTGAAAGCATCAGTCAATCATCAGTAGAACTAAGTATGGGAACTATGCTGGCTGAAGCAGCCAAATGTGTTTTTTTTTTTTTTTTTTCCTGCATCGTATAGATTAAGGCACTATTGGAAAGAAGGGATTCAAAGTAGGATTACAGGTCTACTCTTAGGAATCAAAAGATGGATTCAAGAGTGAGAGAAGCTAAACATTTTGTTAGTTCAAAATTTTCTGATGTTCATAAACTCTTTGCAGAGTTACATCATGACATAGGTGGACTGGTAAGCATCATGTCTGGCACGTAAACGTATGTGAACAGTGTCATTTCTGATTGGACTGTGGATGTAAGAATCCAATTTCAAGATGCATAACTTCTCCTGCATCCTTTTTTTTTTCAGCACATCAGCCATGTAGCCAGGCATGCTAGATTTATGTATATGATTTTATTTCTTTCAGTAAGTATCTTGATGTCTAAAGGCCATCACAGCACTGGCAAGAATAAAGAGACTTATTACTAGGAGACAAACTACTTTGACAAAAGAGTATCTGAAGAACTACATTTATTACTGATATAACTAGTGCAGGTTTAGTGCTTGTGCAGTGCATGTGTTTTGCCTCTATGCATTTTCACAATGACTGTCTTCCACTTCTCCCCCAGTTGCAAGCGGGTTTCTATCTAGATAGTCAATATTTCTGTTTTTAGGATCATAGAATGGTTTGATTTGGAAGAGATGTTTAAGATAATCTATTTCCAAACCCCTGCTATAGGCAGGGAAACCTCCCACCAGGTTGCTCAAAGCATCAGCTTCAAAACAAGCAATAGTATTCCATATAAAGGCATATAATTTCTCATGACCTAATGGCTATTTTTTTGGACAATTAATGAAGCTAGTCTTGTTAGATATCATTAGCCTTCATCACCACAAATCACCATTGCTGACTCATGCTCAATTCATGCTCTCCATCAGGCCCCCCCAGGTCCCATTTTACAGGGCTGCTACTCGGCCAGCTGCTCCCCACACTCTTTCTAACCCGGGTGCAGGACTTAACCTTTGCTGAATTTCGTGGTTTTGCTGTTGGCCTATTGCTCCAGCTTGCCTAGGTCCCTTCAAAAGGTGGCTGTGCCCTCCGTAGGCCAACAGAATGCTACAAAAAAAGTGCTTCCACCCAGTCAGGCAGAAAACAAGATACAGATCCGGATAACCGGAGAAAATGCTAAGGCAACCAAACACAAGTGCAGGCATTTTTGACATCTCCCTGTCTTGGATTTGCATCCTATTTTGTCAGCCAGAAAAATGACCTTTTAATGGTTCTCTTTTCCTAAAAATAGTCCTTTAAAATAGTCCTTTTCCAGTGTGGAATTCAAAGAAAACGCAGGAAATCAAAATAGAGAACAGTAAGAATAATGGCAACAAGCAGAAAAACAAGAGAATGAGAACATAATTCAGGACTGGTTTTAGACTCTTTCTAAAGAACAAACCAATAATTAAAATATGAGAAGACAAATGATGAAGGTGTATGAAAGAAAAGGATTTGAGCAAAGCTGGTCAGCATAATCGCTAGTATCACAGAGCTGAAGGAGGGAGGAGGTATGCTAGGCAACCATGCTGGCAGACAGTGGAAAAGGGCTCTGATCTGCTGGCTTTTATGACAGGAAGGTCTTGGCAAAGAGCATTGTCACCTCAGGGTACCTGAGGCAGATTTTTAGGTGACAAGAGAACATATCTCAAGCAGAAATCATTCAAGGAAGGAAAGGGAATGGTTCTTATTCCTCAGTTTTCTCTTCCTTTCTCCTAACATAAATCATCCCAGCTTATCTAGGAGAAATAATTTATTATCAGCCTACAGGCTGGTCAGCTTCAGGTCTCCCATAAATTAGATAGTCAGACACATGTGGGTCAAGTGCAGAAATGCAAAGCTTGTCTTCAGAGGAGGGATGGATTCTTCTCAATCCTTCTTTACCTTTGAGTGTTCTTACACATCTCTATTTACTGCCTTTACAAATATATGTTCCTTTTTCTGCCCACTGCCCTTACTTCTCCTCTTTTTATTCAGCAAACATGTTGACAGCAACATCAGTGCAGTATATCTAATGAGCTGACTTCTGTGCCTGTCTTCTGTTTATTCCACACTCTACACATGGAATAAAGGACTACGTTTCTCATCCTGATCTTTCCTTCTTTGTTCTCTTGTCCTCTTCACACTGAGAGGAGCTACAAATGAAGTCATCTGGATGTTAAAGCTCATTATACTCTATTGCAGCTGGACACCGGTAAGTATCTCATTTCTTTTAAAAATTCTCAAGAAGAAATTTCTTTAGTCTCAGCTATATCTCTGGACTATGACAGCACTTGCTGTACAGCTAGGTCTGCCTTCTTTTTCCTTGAGACCAGGTCTGCACTTAATACTGCAGGTCAGTATAATTACACCAGAAGAAGCATTTAGTGGGAAGGATATTGTACCATCCAAAGAAGTCTTCAGGCAACACAGTTTATTTTGTTCTAACAGAAAGCGTTTGCAGTAGAAGTGATAATAACATTTTTTTTTCTATTTAATCTGTAGTTTAAATAGTTTGCCTGCCTATTGGTTGATACAGTCAAGACAACTTAAAAATGGAGGTGGGACAAGAGAATGGTGTGGAATATTTTCCTTCTGGTATTATCAGCACCAGAGTAGAAATAAGCAGTATTGAAAATGAGTCTAATTCAATGCTTTCTGTACTGTGGAAAGGGATGACTCCACTAAAAAGCTTCAGCAAAAGTTGGTCCAGTTGGCTGGAAGCACAAAAGGGTGTCTGGCACAAAAGTTTTTCTACTCAGTTAATGGGAACATGTCCGGTTCCAATTCCTTTTTGAGTATGATCAGGCCAGGTTTTGAAGGCTATTGACCATCTTGATTTTGATAGAATCTTGTATAATTCAGACTCTTGTCTGAGATGCACAGACATCAACTGGGGTGGGAAAAAAGAGACAGTAGCTTCTCTTTAAAACCTTTGATTATAATCTTGCAGAAATTGAATTCTATTCTGTCTCATTGTAGAATTAAAAAAGCCTCACGGTCAACAGTCTGATTGAGCATAAGAGCAGCTTCATAGGACTTAACATAGGGAAAAAAGGGGAGAAGAAAGAGCCTTGAGTTGACTTTTTGGAATTGTTGGCAGACCTATTGGATCAATCTGTTGACAAACAGCACAGGGGGAGATGGTGAAAGATCCCTTGTATATCCGAGAGCCAAAAATTAGCCAAACACCTCTGAGAAGCTTGTTGCTTGTCTGGCTCATTTCCACCTCCCTTCCCCCATTTCTCCGCAGCAGAAGTGGTGTTGGAAGGTGTGTACTCTGGTTGGCAGGCTGTCGGAGGAGACTGGCCTCAAATTACACAGCATGAGAACTCTGTGCATAAAATTAGCAGCAGAGTTCTGTGTATTAGGCGCCAGGGAAAAATGTCACATTCAGCAGAACTCAGAGGCGAGAGGTGGAATAGAAAGAACTGGAATGGGACATCGTATTCCCTGCCACTTCTGAGAGTTTTGCAGCAGACTGAACCGAGAGTGTCCCAACCAGACAGCTCGAAACAAAATTGTTCAGATAGCAAATAAATTTTATTGTATTTCATAGTAAAAAGATGGATTTTTCCCTTTTTCTCCTTCACTTACTCTTTTTCCGTTTATCTGCAATGTCTTACTTTGTGTCTTTTCACAAGGAAGTCCCTCTTCACTTATGAAGAAGAGCTACTGACATTTGGTTTTCTGCCCTCCTTTCCACTCTCCTGTGATATGATTCCCAGTGAGAAACCCACTGTGGTGGCAATAAATTTCAATTCTACAGCAGATACTACAAGCTGTTTGTAGTGGAAACTGGCAAACTAAATGGAGGGCTGGCAAACAGGGCAAAGGCATTAAAGCAGAGAGACACAGCTCTTCAAGGACTGGATTCTTCAGATGCTATCTCAGTAGCAGGTATGTCATTCAGAAAAACCACTGCAGAAAAGGTCACGGCTGAGGTTGTGTTTTGGCTCCTTCCTTACATCATAAAACCAGGATTTTTTTTTTGCTGTGCCAGTCTTAGACTGCCCTGAAGCACGTGTGGTGGATGCTGCATTTCCAGCTATACGTAGAGGTGAATTACCAAGAGATGTGAGGTGTAGGTGTACCTTTGCCTGACTGTTTGGAGATGTACGTAGGTCAATCCAAAAGTAATGCGTCCTATTTATTTCCATGGAAACTGCTACAGCTACAAAGAGCACAATAACACTATTTGATAATGCAAATTCTCAGATACAAAACACTGTTTTTCAATATAGTCACCACCACGAGCAATTCATTTTCACCAGTGATGAACAAGAGCAATGAACAAAAGCAATGATCAGAGTTCATAAAAATTTGCACCAGTGGAGGTGAGCCACTGTCACTGTTTCCACAGCTGAAACACACCACCCACTGCCTCACTGTGCTCACACCCACTGTTTGGTCTCCACACACGTTCAGCAAGCACTGGTGAATGTCAGTGGGTGCCATTTTTTCCACGTGAAGGAATTCAGTGACACGCTTTTGCTTCATGTGCACTTCCATGGCTGAGGCCGTTTTGTCAGACTGCTGCTCTGCTGCCATCTGCCACACAGCTACAAAATGTAATATAATGTTGGTGGGAAGGTTCAACCTCTACTGCCATTTCACCAAAATCCGCAAGTTATGTTGTGGGCCAACATTATAAAATAGAAGGCATTACTTTCAGAGCAGCCCTCCCACATGTACACATACGTACATTCACTCTACAGCCAGAGCATGTTTTTATAAGACACAGTTGGCAACAATGTCAATTTGATGCATTCTTCCCCTTTTTTATCCATATTTATTTCTATACCATGAGTCGATCTGAGAAGCTGATCTGTGGTTTATACAGAGTTTTTACATCTGGATCCATCGGCGTTATACAGCACAGCCTCACATGTGCCTTCCTGTGGGGCAGAAAAGAACAAAACTATGTGAGGACAGGGTATTTCCTAAAATACATCACCATATACTCGTTTCATGAAGCCACATCAGCCAATAGCCATTACTTTTGTTGGGCTCAGATTACTGAAGCAATCCACAGGCAGGCTGATGCCACTCCTGGGCAGAAAGCTATTCCTCATTTCCTTTTCTTGTTCTCCTTTTTTGTAGTAGAACAGGCCCAGTGGCTATTGCTGTTTAACAGATGTGATATTTTAGCAGCTGTATTACTTTATAATAGATCAGGAATCAGTTCTAAGATCTGACACCAGCGCATACATCACTGGCACGCTTTTAAAGAACAATGTTTCTATATTTTCATTTTCCATTCGATTTTGAGAGCAGGTGGGCTGCTAAGGATGATAGTTGTGGTTTATCAATTTTCACCTAACTTTGCCAGAAAATTATCACTCTATTGGGTTTTTCCCCACCTCATTATTTTCTCATGAAGGAAAATATTACTGTCAACCCTATTTTACAGATGACAATGTTGAGGGATAAGAAATGATGTAGTAAGTCAGAGGCTGAACAGAAAGCATTTAATTAAGAGCTCTCTCATTTAGACCCATTTTTATGTAACGAGGCAGCGTTCTGCCTGTTGAGATGTGGGATACAAAACCTCCAGCTTTCACACCTGAAATGGACATACTGGCAGCTGGTTTGGGATCAGATTGCTTATTTTTGCAGCTACGTCTGGGCTCATTCCACATGCTCAAGGCATAAAGGCTGAGTTAATGGCCATTATTTGAGGCAAGCTCTAAGCGTACACCATGAGGAATACTGGCAGAGCAAAACTTTGAAATTTATAGCATCTTGATGCTTATAACTTCTACATTTGCCACTTGCTTTCCTATCCTAATCTTTGCCCACCAGTTTTATTGGGGAATATTGTCCCAATTTATGAACCATAATCTCTTTGTAATAAGCAGACTGGATATGTCTGCGTCAGAAAATTGTGCTTTTTTGAGTATATCAGAGTAGCTTAAGTAGTACAACTCCCCTAGGGTAACGACAATTATACCAGTGTAAAAGTGCATATCCAAATATAGCTGAGTCCCACATGGGAAGTTACCTTTATACCAGTAATAACTAGGTCCACACTGAGGCACAGATTTATATCCCTAACCTTAGGAACCCGAGGTGACCAAATCAGGAATATTGTTATTTTATAGTTCACATATATATCAAGGAGCTATATAAAACCTTTAGAGGTGGAGTTGACCCACTTGAGGTGTGATTTATTGACCAGAGGTGTGTGTCTCTCTTCACTGTCTATTCAGAGAACTTCCACTTAACTAAAAAAAACATTCATCTGAAGTTTCTAAACTAAGTTAAAGGAATTTAGTCACAGGATTTCATCAAATGGATGGAGAAGTTTAACTATTAGGAATGGTGTAGGATGGTTTGAATGCAGCACTGCAAATCCTAGCCCTAGTTTTGAGATTTAGGAAAGTGCAGTGAAAAAGAAATTGAGTAGATCTTTTGAACTAATGAAACAGATGAAGTAGAATTTTCTTCGCCTTGAATAGCAATAACTATGACTGATAGATTTCTGACTCTTTAGAGACATTTAGGAATCCAAAACACAGAGAATCTCCTGCTGCAGTGGGTCACTGATGCTGTGCACTTGGAACTATTAAGCTCCTGGAGGAATGGCTGTAGGCATATAGTTACCTCATGGAGACATTCTACTTCTGTGCCTGCAATGGCCATTTACCAGATTTGATGCTGGTAGTTAACTGGACTATCAACCCACCTTCAGCTCATATCTGCTCTACACAGTAGCAGTGACAAAGTCTGACATATTTCTTCTTTCTTCCCCTTTTGCCTCTTTTATCCTGGAAGTGACATGCTAGTTGGTTAAATAAATGCTCTGTTCCTGTTTCCAAGCTTCCGTTTATTCTCACTTAGCCTAATCTTGGGCATGAGTATGTGTCTGAGCTCTGCAAGAACAAAAAAACCCACCCATTGCTCATCAAGAAGTTACTGCTCTTGTGGTAAGATTTCCTTGAATTCTTGCTTTCTCAAGCAATCGTATTGTATCTTACTTCTATTTAAAGATCCATGGTAAAGTCTGAATTGTTTTCCACAGTGAGATGGCTACAGCACCATGAACTAACAGAATCCAGAATGATACTCTTGAGGGCATATTTACAAAATAGCGGATAAAGACTAAAGAAAACCCACGCTTTTGGGGGGTACTTTTTTCATTCCTTTATGAGTTGCTTTACTCAAGCAGTTAAGGTGCAAAGTGCGAGATTTAATTACGAGATTTGATTTGATATCCCAAGAACAAGATGGCCACTATTTCTTTAGTATTTGACTCTGTGATACATATTTGTCTTGAGTAGTAATTTCTACTATAAAATGCATGATCAAACTCACTGTCACGAAGAGTGTAACTGTTGACTTTTACATTTCTTTGCTTTGAGATGGATTGTTTAGCTTTGTTATGTCAGCAGGGCATGATCATAGTCTTTTTCTGCAGATTTCTACATTTCACCCTAAATAGGCAGTCATGGAAACTGTAACTAGCTTTAAATCAAAGCATATTTCCTAAACTCTACATATCTGTTTTCCCGTACTTTCTTCCTCCCAATTCAAAGTGCTCTCAGCCAATATGGATTGAGCCATTACCTGACGAAGAATATAAAAACAATCCAATCTGTTTCTTTTTCATCTGTCTTCAAAGCATATATCCAAGAAAGAGAATATTGTTACTGACCACTAGAGCAGCTGCCTCCTAAGGATTTAGTATCACTACCTGCAAAAGAACACTGACAGTTACAAGGCAAACATAACAAGCTTATTTTATGTAACTTTTATAAAAATTTTTGCACAACCATAATTCAGTTATTGGCACAGGCTGCCCAGGGAGGTGGTGCAGTCACCGTCCCTGGAGGTGTTCCAGAACCGTGTGGATGTGGCACTGAGGACATGGGCAGTGGGCATGGTGGGGATGGGCTGATGGTTGGACTAGGTGATCCTACTGGTCTTTTCCAAATATTTTAGAAGTCCTTTAATGATTCTCTGATTCTATAATTAGTGTGCTATTATAATAAGAAGAAGAAGTTTGAATATAACTGTATTTGAAAATAATGTATATGTGCATCAAAGCCTTCCGAAAAGCAGATGGTGACTATAAAAGCAAAATCTGTACAAGTATGTAATATGAATATAGCCCCAAATCACTTTTTCACAAATCAGTTTGTCAGTTGCAGCTCAGCCTCAAGCAACCATGCAGCTACTAATGCTGTCGTGCTACAGAAACAAATATTCTATATAGTTTTCTAAAACAATAGATTGAATGAAAATGTTGTGCAAAACTACTCTTCTGTTTGTATTTGTTTTTGCAGTTCAGATTTCTTGCACTGATTGTTGCGATATTATTTCCTTTATAGATTAATATGTGATGGGACCAGACATCTTTTAATCGTATTATTCTTTTGCACTTTGTTCTGTCACTTAATACATTCTTTCTATGGCTGATGATTGAATGTGGTTATGCAGTACTTTTATAGGAAGGCGTGCAACAGATAGAAGTTGTTTTTCTAGAGCTTATCACAACCAAAGTGATACAATAGCTGCTGATGCTCTAGTAGTGTACGTAGCACTGTCATCAGAATTCATTCAGCTGAGGATTTTTATGTTCCTTTATAGTAGGCTCCTTTAATTAAATAATTTATTTGTATTAATTGTACCAGATGCCTGCCTTTTCTTGCATATGAATAAATCAGCTATACATTCTTCTGAGATTGGAATCTGCCTTTTTTTTTTTTTTTTCCAGAAAACAACTTCTTCAGTTCAGTTTAGTTCAGAAAGAGAAAATATTTTCAGGATCAGAAACTTTCATAGTACATTTAGCATTATACCATCAGATCAGTATTACTATTTCCTGTAATCTCTAGTAGACCAAAATGGGATTGAAGAGCTGCTATAAGGTTGTTGCTTTTACTCACCCTGCAGCAAAGCAGCTGCACAGACAATTTATCTGCGAGGTTGTTTGTCAATCTATTCTCCGAAAGCCTCATCGTGTAAAGCCAGGCCAACAATGAACTAGCATGTTTATGTCATATCTTCTGTCTCGTAAAAGATGTATCTGCAGCATATCTAGGTTGTCTCACAAGAGATTTGGAAAGATTAGGATGTCCTTTTTATGAATTTCATATCAAAACTTTGGAATACATCAAATCTTGGCATCCCTCCAGCCTTTCTCTTCTGTTAAAGTTTGCCTAGTTCTTGTGCCTTCTGCAATCTTTTTGCATATAAGGAGAGTCCCTCTGAATTTTCATGAGTTTATATATACTGATCTTGTAATTAAAAGTTCTGGTCGAAGTGATCTTTTTCTGTTTCCTACTGAAAGTCAGGAGAAAGCAAGAAGATTGCAGTTAGAAAATTTCATTATGGTCATTCTCATTCAGGGCAAAGGAAAGAGAATAATTAGTCTGCCCTCTGGTTACATGAAAACTGCACATTTAGCAGGCCTAATCAAGAAAATGAAATACATAGCAGAGTGTGGAGATCTGGGGAGATACTTATATCCAACATCAACATATTAAAAGTTCACAAGAAAGAGATGGGTGAAGAATTTATTTCATTAAAATGCAGTAAAATGGAGTTTACTCTTACGTCTGATGATTATGGTTGTCAATAGATTTTTACTATGAGGGATGCTGGGTGAGTTTGACTTCACTGAGATGAGAATTTTTTGGTGCTTGATGGCAGAAGGATGAGAAGAAACAAGGTATGCACTGAACACGGAAGAGAGTTAGAGGCTGAAGTGTGGAGGCAAAGGTATTGCAAATGACAACTTTTTGGTAGGGTGGATAAGCTACGCCACAACTTATCCTTTGCATTAGGAAATGATGGTTTCTCTGTGACTTTATTCCTTTTATTTTCTTCTCGGAAGATTTTGAACTCACATTACACAAATACTATATCGCTGCCCTCTGCGTTTGAAGCAGAATAGTTAGGATTCTCCTTAGGTGATCTGTGACCTTGTCATTGAAGATGGTAAATGTGAATTGTTTGGAACATATGAAGCTGAGAAATCTCAGGTTTTTGCAGGGCTCATGTTTTACTTGTGTTGATCATTCCTTCAGAGCTCACTTTCTACCTCCTGTGCCTGATTTCCTGGCACCTGTGTCTTTGACAAGGTTGAATTTCCCGACCATCCTTTCTGTTCCCCCTCAAAAATTTATTTTTTAGCTCCACCTCCTGGCTCATGGTCCAAGGAAAAGGGGATCCTTGGGAATCACAGGGGCTCAAGAAGGGAAGGGAGGTATTAATCCTAGCTTATATGCCTTGTTAATGCAGAGGCATCATAGCTGGGGCTATGTTGGTCCACTCATACTGGCTTCCAGAGACAAGTGATTCTCTAAAGGGGTGAACAGTGCCTCACAGTTTTTTGTGTTTTGTTGGGCTTTTGGTTTCTCAACAGTGGCAGTTTCGATACGTAACAGAACTCACAAAAGAATCTTTCTTTATGACTGGTTTTACTGTAGTACTTCCTCAATTCAGTGGGAGTGGGGAAGTACAGAAGAAACTGACACTGAAACATTAGAAAAAAAGATCTCTGAGGCCTTGCAAAGGAATCTTGATTCATACAGGGACAAACGCTGTGAGCAGGCTCATCCTATTCATTCAAGATCTACCTAAGAAACAGAGGAACAGAGCTTAGCCATCTGGATTTGGGAAGCTGAAAAGCATGTCTCTTCCCCGACAGCTGCGAGAAAAGAGGTAATATGTCTGTCCTTCCTTCCTACAACCCTCCATGTAACCACTACGATCTGTGTGTTTAATTTGGCAGCAAGCTTCTTTGATGAGTCTAACAGGCTTCTTGTTACCATAGTTGCCTGGCTATTAGGTTTCTTAGTGTGGAGCATGCTATGTAATAAGTTGGAGTGGACTTTCTTTCTCCTTTCCTAGGAAATGTTCACGACCTGGGACAACAGTGAGTCACTGTCCTCTTTATAGCCACAAACAGTTTTGCTTTCACTGGGATTTGTGACATGAGTGTTTGTAATATGACTAGTTCTATCTCTTGATCTCCATAGCCACATCCCTCTTAACAGTACGCGGTGGTATTTACGGTATTGTGGGTGGTGTTGATTCATGCCATTCTCCTTGTACAGCAAGATATTGCAAGACTTTGCATCATTACTTCAGCCCTCTAGAAGAGCTATGTGTTGTGGAAACCCCTACTTGGAATGTCTCATAGCAGAATAAATTAAGCATTTTTGTTTTTCATAGGACCAGAAGATATAAGATTACTTCAACTTGGCATTCCCTAGTGGATCCTTTTTACAGTTTGTTTTTTCTCTATCTTGCTCTTGATCCTTTTTATTTAAGTGTTAATATAAATACTGCTCTAAGTTGTGGTACAAGATGGAAGCAAAGGCGAATGTCTTCTGTTCGTTGAAGACTTTGTGCCAGTGACAAGGGCCCATAGGAAAAAGTACCTGACAGTCCATTTGTTTTCCTGTGTGGACAATGTAGACAAGAAACATCGGAGCCTTGTCACATGGCTGCTCTTTAGGTGCTCCTTCAGGGATCCCCAATCCTCTCCCTCCTTCCTGAGTGACTAAAATCTTTTCTTCTTGCTTCACAGTGATTTTGACCAGCTTCCAGATGACGTACCTGTTTCAGCTAACATTGCAGATATTGAAGAGAAGAAAGGCTTTACTAATTATTATGTAAGCAAGGAGATTTATCTCTATATGCTGTCATCTCTGACTGGTTTGGTGAACCTGGTGGAGCTGCTTTTTGGCATGAATAGTTCCATGCTGAAAACGTCTCAGTGCTTGTGTTTTCTGAAAGGGAGATTAGTTTATCACACATCTAGTCCAATTTTTTTTTGCTGGGTGAAACCTGACAAAGGTGTCCTCTAATACTTCTTACCTAACTTCTGATTTATTTCCTGTTAGAATGTTGTAACCTTGGTGAATATAGTGGGGAAAGGAATTCAGAGAGGGTAGAAGGGGAGGGTATTAGCTCCATTTTCCCATGGTACTGGCAAGTTAGGATTCTGCCATCTACATAGAAGATAGCATGTCTTCCATATCATATTTAGATTTGACAGTGAGTCATGAAAGTGTGCACAGAAAAGGAATAGTAGGAATAGGATGGAGATGTTCTGAAGAGGGGTTTTGCATAAGACCAGCTCAGTATGACCTCCACAGACTGTGCTTTCTTTCCTGGAGACGTTGCTCATAAAATCTTCCACAGAAGTAAGCAGCTTTTACTTTAGAATGTAGTGGTATTTTGCTGCTCAATCTTTATGTTTCCTGATGGATCCAACTGCAATGTGACTCAGAGGTCAGTGCATGGAAATCAGGGACTCTTACAGCAAACAAGTTTGGCAACAGATAACACCATAGGAGTTTGAGGGAAGTCATTAAAAGCAAAAAGTCTAAGGGTTTTTTTTTTTGTTTGTTTGTTTGTTTGCTTTTGTTTTTCATTCTATCCTTACTTTTGGTCAGATTACATAGACCATAATTTCTGAAAATGTGTACTTCGAAATCAAAGAGAAGTATGAATGCCTTCTGCTCTGAAAACCAGTTCATTTATGTCCCTGTCTATAGATATAGATGTACATCCTACTATTGAAAGTGTTGGCTTCATTCTATTTTAAATGACAGTATTTATGTTTACCTTCTTAATATGCTTTGCTCCTCTCTGAGGGAAGGTGTGTAAGCACAAAGTGTCATCTATTCGTTTCTGGTTTTCATGTGATAGAAAGCAGCCACAGGAACATGATGTATAGGAAAGTTGAATCCATACTTATGCCACGCTATGTAGCATTAAACTGTTAATTTCTAGTACTTAAGTGTGCAGATGCTTAACTGGAGCCTTGCCTTCCACTCTCCCTCGAAGGCAATATTCCTGTATTCCTGTATTCCACTGTAACACTGCCTATTGTATGCCTCACTCTAATTTTTAAACTATTTTTAAGTCTGAATGTCAACCTGAGTCCTCTTTCTCTGTTTCAGATGTTTGTCATTGAAGTAAAGATTAAAAGTGGTGGCAGATACCTGATTTTCCGACGCTATCGTGAGTTCTATGCCCTACACACCAAACTAGAGGAGAGATATGGGGGGGAGAGCAAGAATAGCCCTTTTAGTTGCACGCTCCCTGTATTGCCAGGTAAGCTGTGAGTACCCAATCTGCACGATTAGTAGCTTTTTCCTTTCTTAGTCTGTCCTTGAGAGGAGGGTGTTGTATGGAGGTACGCAAGATAACTATCTGGGACAAAGAATTAATTCCCAGCTGTGGAAATTAGAGAAGTCAAGGCCCATTGATAGTCCCTCCACATGTGGTAAAATTCATATAGAAACCTAAAGACCTTTAGAAAATATCTGTTTTTCTTGGAGTTCCTGCTTCCTCTTGATTGCATTATTTCTCTGACAGCTTCCATTCTTTTTTTTTTTTTTTTTTTTTCTTCCCTTCAATAACTGTCACTGGTTTTATGTTTCCTAGGGAAAGTTTATGTTGGGGCCAAACGGGAAATTGCTGAGAACAGGATTCCTATCCTAAATATCTACATGAAGGTAAAACTTTGTTATAGGATAGAGATTGCACTGAGCACTGCAGATATTTTACCCCTTGAAATCAACAGGGAGAGATGTTACTGTTATAGCCCTGGGTATCTGCTGCTCTCTGCACCTTTTTTCAGAAGACACAGTGTCCACACCATGGGACAATCTGCGATCCTAGTCGCCAGATTGTTCAGACTGTAGGGATCCAATGGAATACGTACTTCACAAAGGAAGTGAAAACCTGCCTTCATATCTAAATAGCTATATTTACAAAACAAACAAACAGGATGTGTGAGGAAATGGTGAATCTTAGGATGTGGCATGAATATGGGGTTAAGTGCACCTAAGGGATTAGTAAAGCAGAGTGAGCTTTGGAATATACCTGCTTCACGATCAGGATACAGCCAGCAACATCAAGGTGAGAAATTATTGACTGCAGGTTAACGGGAACTCTGATATTAGCATAGGTCAAGTCTCCCAGTACTTAAGATTGCCCTCTTTCCACAGTCATTCATGTTCTGAAAGGAAACATGAGGAAACAGTTTACTCCTGCAGTAAATCAGGCACACAAAGAGTGAAGCAATATGTTGGCCAACTCTAAGAGTAAACAGGAGAAACTGTCAGCTGTTCAGCCTAGTCCTGCTGAGGGAAAAGGGAGAGGAGGGAGATTTTTCTGGCAGCAATAAATATCCTTCATGATCTTGTAGATCAGAGAAGCATATTTAGTACATGCAAATAAATAGAGAATTGATCTTTCCCACTGTTATTACTCTACTTCCTACTTGCTCTTGGCACAGAACCTACTCTGCCTACCTGTTTGGGTGTTGATGGATGAAGAGGTGCGTCTGTTCTTCTACCACTCCAATTTTGATAGTGAACAGGTGCCCAGAAGGCTGAGACGGCTTCGCCCACGGACGCGCCGAGTGTAAGCGATTGACATGTTTTTTTCAGTTTGATGTAGGAGATGCTGTCCGGTTTTGTGAGGAAAGAGAGCTGATGATCATCACTGTGTTTCCCAGAACAAAGGCAATCCATGAAGTCCTAATACGAGGATTTTTGTGGGAGAGTGAAAGAATGGCATTTCTTGCTTTCAAAAATGTAAAGTTTTTAAAGCGCAGGTGGTATTTCATTAAAAGGGAAATTAAAAATTGATGTTATAGTTTGCTTTCTCAAAAAAAATAAAAATAAAAAAGATCCTTAACTCTACCTGTTGATAATTCTTTAGTGGTAATATCTTGTGGTTTTAAGTTGAAGGAGGGAAGATTTAGGTTGGATGTCAGGGGGAAGTTCTTTACCAAGAGAGTGGTGAGGTACTGGAACAGGCTGCCCAGAGAGGCTGTGGGTGCCCTGTCCCTGGAGGTGTTCAAGGCCAAATTGGATGGGGCCCTGGGCAGCCTTGTCTAGTATTAGATGTGGAGGTTGGTGGCGCTGCATGCGGCAGGAAGGTTGGAGCTTCATGATCCTTGAGGTTTCTTTCAACCCAAGCCATTCTGTGATTCTATTTATTATAATGTTCAGGCTAAGCTTAAGGATGCAGGCTTGCACCACTAAAGTCAATGTGAGTTTTGACACCAAATCAAATGAGATCTGGTTCAGAAAATAAATGAAACTCAATATTCTGCCTGTTCCTGTCCTTTGTCTGAATATAGGCCTGTCTTACATGCCAGCACCAGTACCCTTTGCTAAGTAGATGTTGTACCTCATTACCTTCCATGGAAATTAATTTGCTTTTCAACACAGCAAAGATGGACTTGATTTCTTTTCACTTACCCCAAAAGGTGCAAAACCTATGAGTGTGTATGCATTCCTGAGTGTATGTATGACAGCAGTTTAAACTGAGTGCCATAAATGCTAGAAACAGAAATGCCCAGAAGGTAGAGTGGAGGGGCTGAGCAATGCTGTAAAAGACAGGTCCAGCATACTGACTGTATTGAAAATTCCATCTGTTCTCAGCAGCAGACATCATCAGATTGCTGATGCTCTGCACTGAAACTGGGAGAACTAGGGCAATGTTTTTGCATCCATATTTATTTACTTCAGTGCTGCACACATAGTCGTGCACTTTCTCCAGTGATCTGTGCCTTGTCTGCATCGTAAATAATGATAATGTGGACACTGTACTGATCACGTAGTGTTTCTGATGACTAAAAAGACAAATTTACCTCCCTGTTTTCTCTTTCCAGTAAAAGCATTTCATCCCAACTGCCTGTTTTGGACCGTGTAGCAACTCCTCGGGCTGAGGTGAGTAATCCGCACAATCTGTCATTGAGGACAGAGATTAACTCTGTTTTGCTCTGGTATCTCTTTGATCAAGATGCCTCTTCCAATTAGAGCTTTGGGAAGAAAGGGAAAGTGAAATCGACACAGGAAAGCAATTGCTTTTAACAATAAGGAATGAAATACAGAATGGAAAGAAGCGCTCTGTTCCTCGTTACATAAATAATAAGGAGGGCTGTTGTGAACTCACAATAACAGGAGATTCAAAACTGAGAGACATGTACTGCCAAATGGTCCACATTTACATAGTTACACCCATAAATTACATTTAAAGCAAACTGAAGCTTCGGTCTCATTGAATTCAGCATATGTTTGAAAGCTTTGCAAGTGAGGCATCCTGGCAATTTATGTAACATTAGAGTTCTACTGAAAGTGCCTATACTCTTCTCTTTTGCTGTAAATCATCTCAGTATTAGACACATAGAACTGCCTTGCAAGTGGTGCTTGTGGACTTGCTTTCTGGAACACGTGACTTTTTCACGTAATGTTAATAAAAAACATGCAATTGCTTTGAGGTTGTTTTGTTTCTACGCTGATGGTAACAGCTCTCAGATCTGCCATATCTCTTGGGTTTTATGTATTCTTTTATTAATATTTAATCTACCTACCAAAACTTTTCAATAGATCAAAGAAGGGCTTTTGAAAGAGCTATTAAAGAGACATACGAACTGCTAGCATGATAGTTATTGTCTCTTTTTATTAGGAGAACCGTAAAAGACAGCCTTATAGAGGCTCTGAAATTTGGCATTAACAAGACCAAAAGATCCATCACAACACCAAATAATAGGGAACATCTTTTCATTTTTGCTCTTCTAAAAGCATTTAAATGACTGCTGTGCTCTCAGAGGACAATGGATAGATGTGTGTTTTTGATAACTCAGCAATTTTAATTATTCAAGAACAGCTTGTTAAGATGGTGGCATATGTTTGCCTCTTTTTTTTTTTTTTTTTTTTTCCTGAAGGGGGCATCTAAGTTCCACTTTAACCACACATTAGTTTTGTGGACTTTCCCAAATCTCTCAGTTCAGCAGACAGGCCTGAAAGCTAGGTGTAGAAAGAACAGTTAGTTACCCTTAAATTAAGACACAATTCCACAATTTCCTAAGGCTCTTTGTGACATTTTGCAGCGAATCAGAAAGCTGTAAAACTACAGAAATAATACATTTTTGGTTTGATTCTCAGGATTTCAAGTTGTCAAGATTTCAAGCTGTCAATCATTTTCAACTCTGCTGACTTACTTGCTTCAATGTGTTTTCAATGTCTTCCTTTCTCTGGTGCTCCATGACACTTCTAGAATCATAGCATGTAGCCCTTTCAGAGCCACACTTACCCCGATGCTCTCACTACTCCCACAAAGCATTTTTGTGTGTGCAGAGTAGGAGAAGGAATTGTGAGAACTGCACACTGCAGTCATTTATATGACCTTACTTCAAAAATAGATCTGCGGTGACAATGTGCATACTATTCTGCTGCTTACCTTCTGTCTGTGCACTTCAGGAGCAGATAAAAAAAAAAAAATAATCACATGTATAAGTCTGAATTAATGATTTCAGTGTTACTGCTTTCCATAGGCATTATTTGATTTCTCTGGAACCAGTAAACTGGAACTCAGTTTCAAGAAAGGAGACTTGATCTACCTACTCAGCAGAGTAAACAAAGACTGGTTGGAGGTAAGGCTGTGACAGTGGTACTGAATTATTGGCATACCTTTACATGAGTAGAAAGGGGCTTTCCTAGTCCTTGGGATCTTTCCTCTTCTTTCAAAGGGAAATTGAATCATAATTGTATGTCACAGCCAGGAAGAAATCCTTGACTCCAAATTTGAAATTGTTTTCTCCTGTAATGGTTTTTAGCTTACAAATTTCCTGCCCTCTAGACTTCAGTTTTCATTTGCATTTTCTTCTGCTGGAATGTCCTTTAATTCTTTGGAAGTGATTAGAGCACAAAAAGGCCGCAGAAAGGAGATGGAAACTCCATTTCAGCGATTAATTGGTTTCTTGCCTCGGGGTGAGTTGCTATATACTTCATGCTTCATACCACAACACACGTCAGCTTAATTACAGAGAACTTGGGCAATGCAGCAGTGTTCTGAAAAAAGGATGAGGAGAACATACTGCGTGTTTGTTGATATGGTATCTCTGCTTGCTCGAACACCACAGCATTCCCTAGTAACCATCTGATGTTCATTTTTTTGCACTCAGTTTCACTCATTTGCCTTGTATTTGACTATGCAATTGTGTAATCCCTGTGAAGAGACAGCATCAGGTCACTCCCATAGCCTGTCTTTTCTTGCTTACAGAAGAACAATTCTTACTGTTGTTTCCATGGAAATTAATTAAATTTCAGAACTTATCATATGTAGCCAAAATTGCAAGTTTTTCTTCATGCTAACCCTTCCTGTAATTCCAGGGAACAGTTAATGATGCCACTGGGATTTTCCCATCTGCTTTTGTGAAGATCATAAAAGATTTACCGCAGCAGGAAGACACAGTTAATAAAATACGCTGTTATTACTATGATGAGACCGTAAGCACTATCAGGTAATAATAAAATAGTCCTCCCAGTTTCTGCTGAAGAGATGCCAATATTCTCTTTCATGATATGCAATTATTAGATTTATTTGTGTTACAGGGATATATCAGTGGAAGAGAATCTGAGCAGCATTCCATTATTCAAAGATCTTATGGAACTGATAAAGTAAGTGGAAGCAGCTAGATGCCTATTTAATATCATTTGTCAAGTTCCTTCCAATCCTAAATTTTCTACATTTTACTTGGCCATCACCATGTT
Organism: Tragopan temminckii; assembly: GCA_028571105.1. Taxonomy (NCBI): domain Eukaryota; kingdom Metazoa; phylum Chordata; class Aves; order Galliformes; family Phasianidae; genus Tragopan; species Tragopan temminckii. The sequence goes on along the minus strand of JAOWBP010000001.1, from coordinate 45,615,915 downwards.
TTGGATGTGAAACTCTTTTCAAGTGTTCTCAAGAGTGCATAATGTGATTTGGCTGAGGCCTGCCTGTGCAGACAGCAGTTTGCTCTGGGATTGTCATTAAGTGTTGCATGCCACACACAAATGCTACACATGTTCTGGGCAGTATTTTCTATTTCTTGTTGTAAGATCAGAGCCATGCTCCCAACCAAGGATCTGTTGTCTAATATACTTCTTTAGGATGCAGGACACCACCTTATAATTTGTAAAACCAGTGTTGAACTAGATTGAAGTAGCACTGAACATCAAAACATTAGAATATTGAATATCAGTAATGTTGTGATATGAGTAAATATTCTTCCATTCCTTAACCTGCCCTTCTCTCATAAAAGGGAACCAGAAGCAGGCAAAAGTGGTGAGTAACCACAGTCAACTCATATGTATGGGAATTTTTTCCAACTCACAGAGTAACCATGCTATGCACATGGACTTACTGGAGATGGTTCTGTCAGGCTTCTTAGCTTAAGTATAACTCAACATGAATGCGTCTGTAGGATTTTTAGTACTAGCTGTGTCAAGAATGCCAAAACACCCAAGGCTTAATGTGACTTTTAGAAAAATTAATTAGATTGCCTGTATATTGTTCATCATGCGTCACCTCCCAGGCATTCCTTGACCAGTGGCAATCAATTCATTTCTTTTCTACCAGGCAGGAGTTTGACCATCATGACATTGTTTTGAATTACCGGGACCTCGACGGTGATCTGATCCGGCTGCTCTCTGATCAGGACGTTGAGCTCATGGTGTCTCAGAGCAGGAAGAGGTCCACTGAGAAGCATTTCTTCCCTTGGAAGTTGCACATCACTCACAAAGATGACTTCAGTGTCTACAGCACTAGTCCAGGAATAGGGGATACACAAACAGTTAGGGCAACATGAGTGCTGTAGGGTAGCAGTTCCAGGAGGTAGCTACATTGTCCTTCAGGAATCCTTCTCTGCAGACAGTTTCTTTTAACAAGGCTTTGAAGAGAGCTTGAAAAGAGTCAACTTACCTTTCAATGTAAAATCTGTACTTAGCTTTTTGAGCTGTTTAGCACTCCTCTGTAACAGAGATATCTTTATGAAGACCAGAGAAAGCGAGGAATAGAGAAGTAAAATCACTGGATTTGTTCACAAAGCAAGCCAGTGTTATGCTGCAATAAAGATTGAGTGCCCTGAGCCCAAAATCTGCTCTAATCTCCATCCTTGCTTCCAGAGCCAATTACTTGCCCAGAATGTTTTCATAAGCTCTTATTTTATTTTATTTTATTTTATTTTATTTTATTTTATTTTATTTTGTCCCTGACTGCAGTTCTGGAAGCATCAAGAACACTTTATTTCAGCAAAGAAATTACAGCCTGATTTTGCTTTCTTCTCTCCCTTGGCCCATATTTTGAATTCTGTAAATCAAATCTAGTATACTTGCAGTGTTACTTATAGACTTCTCATAATTGTACAGTATATTTGCTTCCATATTCTGGGATAAGTGATGTGATGCCTGTCCAAGCAGTAATCTCTTCTTGGTCTCTCTTCTGCTTTCTAACTCCTCACTGCAAAACAGAACTAACAATAAATTACTGTATCAGACTTTTCCATAAATAAACTTATGCATTTTTTTATCAGTTTCTACTACATTTTAAAATTTTTGTTCTTAGAGGGGATGAAATAATTAATGCTCTTTTAATTAATTAATTAATTAATTCTGTTTGAGAACTTAGAGAAAGAATTTAAATGTTACCTATTTAGCTTTTCTTAAGCAGGAGTTTGTTATTTAAAAAAGTCCCAAACCTTCCGGTCTTTTATTTATTTATGGTCATGCAATTAAAATGTTCTTCTTGAACAAATTTCTTGGTGCTTGTTAGAATAACAAGTTATGTATGCTTTATGTAAATCCTACAATACCTAAAATACTGTATTATAAAAATACCATGCAGTCATGGTGTTAAAAGGATACCATCATGAATAAATATAATCAGGAAAAAAGTATTGTGCTTTAGATTCATTTCTTAGTTTCTGTGGCATTAAACTATACTTCCCCATTTAACCTTCCCCATTTATCTGCAGCTTCACATTCATGCATATTTGTGTTGTAAATAATTGAAATAATTTATATTGAAAGGTAAGCATTTAGTTTCCTTAATTGAGATCAGTAAATAATTTCTTACTTGACTCTTTATTAAGCATATAGATCTAGGAATATACTAGATGTGTAAAGACCTGTATAAGAAAATACTCCTTTTCCAAAGTACTGTCACATGCTGCAGGACACATCTGCTTTTCAGGTTCAAAAGCTCCACCTGAAGAATCCATGCATATTGAATTTCAGTGCTAGATTATATATCACAGAATCACAGAATTGTGGGGGTTGGAAGGGACATCTGGGTATTGTCTAGTCCAACCCTCTGCTAAAGAATCTTCTCAACAGTAAACCTACTGTAGGCATCTTTCTTAGGGAAGAAGCCAGGCAGATTTTTAATATCTCCATAGAAGGAGATTCCACAACATTTCTGTGAAGCTTGTTCCAGGGTTCTGTCACACTCACAGTAAAGCAGTTTTTTCCTCGTGTTCATATGGAACGTTCCATGTTGCAGTTTGTGCCCATTGCCCCTTGTTCTGCCACTGCACAGCATTGGGAAGAGCTTGGCCCCATCCATTTTACTCCCACTCATTAGATATTTATATGCAGTGATGAGATGCCTCCTCAATCTTCTGTTCTCCAGTCTGAACAGTCCCAGGGCTCTCAGCTTTTCCTCATAAAGGAGATGACCCTCCAGGTCATCTTGGTGGCCCTCCCCTGGTCTCTCTCTAGAAGTTTCCTGTCTTTCTTGAAACTGGGAGCCCAGAACTGGACACAGCACTCCTGATGTGGCCTCAGCAGGGCAGAGGAGTGAGGGACAGTCACTTCCCTTGACTTGCTGGCCGTGCTTTTTGTAATGCACCCTAGGATGCCGTTGGCCTTCTGGGCCACAAGAACACACTACTGGCTCATGGCCAACCTGTTGCCAATCAGGATATCCAAGTCCTCTCTACAGAGCTCCTTCCCAGCAGGTCAGCCCCTCACCTGTACTGCTGCATGAGGTTATTCCTCCCTAAGAGTAGCACTCTGCACTTGCTCTTGTTGAACCTCATCAGGTTCCTCTTCTTCCATCTCTCCAGCCTGTCCAGGCCACACTGAATGGCAGCACAGCCTTCTGGTGTGTCAGCCACTCCTTCCAGCTTTGTATCATCAGCAAACTTGCTGAGGGTGGACTGCACCCCTGCATCCATGTCACTGACAAAGATGTTGAACAAGAGCAGGCTCTCCCCTGTGAGGAACATCACTAGCTACAGGCCTCAGACTAGACCCTGTGCTGTTGATCACGACCCTCTCAGATACTCATGACAGACACAGATTGCCTTCCTTTTTCCAATGATGTAAGATTTTGATGGACATTATTTTATTAAAATATTACAAACAGTAACTTCTTACTTTAAAGGCATTGTAGCAGTAGGGTTTAGGATAAAGATAAGATGACATATAGTGATAATTTTCGTAATCTTGCATCATGTGATACACAAGAGAATACACTGTAATCTGAAAACCAATTGGCAAACATGCGTGTAAAGGTTCTGGCATGCAGGAACACAAATTGTTTGTGTATGGAGTTCAACAGGGCAAAAAATATCTGAAGATTTTTGTGGACAGCTAGATGCTAGTGTAACCAGAAGCTTATCGAGTCTGTCTGAAGATGGAGGAGCTGAGGAAGAAAAGAAAGGAATAATGTCTTCTGGGAAACAAGAAATCTATTTTCTGTGGGTAGAGAAAGAGCACATAAAAACTTACTGGCCTTTGAAAGTCAGTGCAGGAGAATACTTTTCTGCATTTATACTGTAATGCAAAGTAAGTTCTGCTATTCCGGTAAAGTAATGTAACTACAGCTTTTATATGAACACATCCTAGTAGTCAAAATGACACAGTTTCCTCCTTGCTCTGTACTTGCTTCCCTTATTCACAGAATATATATCTTTCCCCACTGCACAATGAAGTATATAAATACATTATATAGCTAAATCTGCAAAGTACGGTTTTGTTCAGAGTTTTATGGTCTAGTGGCAGAGCACAACAAACAGACTTAAGAGTCCTCTTCTGTATGTAGAGACTCATCTCAGCCCCCTGAAGTTTACCCATAAAGTGCAAGCCTGAGTGTGTCTTTCACAGTACCACAGAATGGTTGAAGGAACTTCTGGAGATCATCTAGTCCAATGCCCCACTGAAGCAGGGACACACAGTCCATGGTACTATGATAGATGACACAGTACCACAAGCACAAAATCCAGAACCACGTCCAGGTGGATTTTTAAGATCTCCAAGGAGGAAACTCCACAGCCACTCTGGGCAACCTTTGCTGGTGCTCCATCACCTGGACAGTAAAGAAGTGCCCTCTGATGTTCCAACAGAACTGCTTGTGTTCCAGTTTGTGCCCGGCACTGGATATCACTGGCAGGAGCCTGGATCCATTCTCTTTGCATCCTGCCTTTAGTTATTGTACACAGAGGTGAGGTCCCCCTCCTTTTCTGCAGGTTGAACAGTCCCACCCGTCTCAGCCTCTTCTCACAGGAGAGATGCCCCAGTTCCTTCATCATTTAGTTGGATCTTTGTTGGGACTGTTCCTAGTAGGTTCGTGACCCTCTTCTACCAAGAGTACAATCGCTAACATGCAGATTAGCAACGACATATTTCCTTCCTAATTTAACAGTTCCATCTAAGTAAGTACTTCGTGGCTTAAAATAGGAAGTACAGAATGCAGTTACAGGCAGCTGCTTTCCCTGAAAGGGTGTGGTCTGCTTCTTTGAAATTAGCATTTCAGTGTATAGCAGGTATATAAAAAGTATAGTACTTATTTTAAAGACTTAATTATCAGGAAAATCTTGTAGTCATTTATAGATTCCTTTATAGGGAAGCGACTGGTTGCTGCATCAGGAGATTCTCATACTGCTGGGGAAGCTGAGCAGTGAGGGTCATCCATCAGGTTTTATCATCTGCCTCACAGACAGCTCTGGATGCAGGTAAGGGAACTGCTTCTTTCTGGGGAAAGCAAAATAGCAGTCTTCTCTCACGGAAAGTCTTGAGAGCCCTTATGGGAAAGCTTTGCAATGATTATGCAAGGGCTCATACAGCTGTTTCTGGTGTCAAGA
>JAOWBP010000001.1:45568458-45580782 GCA_028571105.1 Tragopan temminckii | reverse complement strand
ATTCCTCCTGCTGGTTTAATGGGACAATGCTGATTCAGAAATTGCAGAGAAATGCATTATTTTTCCGCAATTTAATTCCTTACAAATACTGTTTTAAATCTGAAAGGAGTGCAAATTCAATTTGATATTCCTGAAGGCAAATGGCATACAGTTGCAGCCACTAATAGAGAATATTGAGGAACACCTTAAATGATTTTCAGTTTTTTTAGTCTTTGGCCTTTTATGCATAAGAAAGCGAGTTTCTTCCAGGCTGTATGGTTGTGCTCTACCTAGGCTGGTACTAAAAGGAGATGTTCAAATTCATATGCAAATCAGGTATCTGGATTCAGATCTCCGATATACATCAACTTGATGGGCCTTGAACTGCTACAGTTTTAATAACCAAGAAGAATAGGCAGTGGGAGAATTTCTGCTCCACTCAGAGCTTTCAAATGAAGTTCATTTATGTTGTGATCAGAACTCTGAGCATTGCCTTTTCCTCCTGCACTTCACTGGGCATTTGAAGAGACAGCTCTTGGAGACAGGATTTATGGATACAAAGACGCTTATAGGTACAAGAACATGATCCCACAGAGCAGCATGAATGATGTGAAAATTACTTGAGGAGCTTGGAACTTGAAGAGTAATATGCCATTGTCCAGGTAGGGGAGCTGAATCGTGGTTTTCATCAGCAACTGTAACAATCATCTTAGAACAGAATTTCTGCTGCAAGGATTAGCAGTGCAATATCCACCTAAGCATCATCAAAGAAAATATGCAATGGACAGTGAAAGCAGGAGAAGAACTTACAGCTACTCCGTGCTAGGGAAGTCCATTTATTACGGACTTACAGAATCAAAGCTTCCATCAATTTTGCCTTTGTCTTACATTCCTTTCTGCATGAGGCCTAGTTGCAGTTGGAATGCTAAAATCATGCAATTCTGTGTTTTGTTGGCTTTGGGACTGTTGCATATCCTAGGTCTTAGCTTTCCTGATCAGTAGCTCAAGCCCCAGAGTTACTGTGCAAAAGGAGGTTGTGGCTACCTTCCCTTATGCTAGGTACTCATATTCAGGAAAGGAAGCATTATGATGGTTGGGCGATATGACCTTAGTGGTCTTTCCAACCTTAATGATTCTGTGATTCTGATGACACAGGATGCACTTGTAATAGGCTCTAGTGATTAGGTTTGCCACAAAGCAGTTTAAGTCCCTCACCCTGTATATCTGAGAGGTGATTCTCCTGTATTTCCTAGGTAGCCAAAAAAGAAGTAGACATCTCAATTAATAGCGTAGATCACCTTTTACAACCCTTTGACTCAAACTTCAAAGATTCTGCCTGTGTTTTGACAGAAGAAATTTTCTCTTTCTTATTCTCAGGTAATAACTTTATTATTGCTTTGTAAGAATAAATCTCAACCAGAAATGTATTACCTGACTTTGCATGAGATTAAGCTGCTAAGTATATTGTGACCTCAATAGTTCCAATTATGATCCATGTAGAACTAGTCGGTTGCTGTGTTTCTGTGAGTCTAGGGGTTGTCTTTTACATAAAGAAGGAAATTGAGGGTGAATGGTTTAATGGAAAAGGAAACAGCAATGGAAAGTCCGCAAAGAACAGCAGCTGGAGAATTGCTGAGAAAACTGTATCTCTACAGCATAATGCAAAACAAGCCTAACCCATCCTGCCAACTGCTATACACTTGCTTATACACTGTCAAACACATTTGTACACAGTCTTTTTTCTATACATCTCCAGTGATTAATCTCTGACTCCTCTCACCCCCTATGTGCTCCCTCTGTTCTTACTGCAGAGCAGAAATTCCCATGAAAAGAAACCCTCAGAATCATCTTTTGTAAATGGAGAAGAGCTTGCACAATGATTTCAATGCCTGTTTTGGCCACTTGTAACATTTTCCTTGTGGCTCCCAGTATTCTTCAGCCTCAACCCTAATAACTCTTTGTATTACTCCATGGATATTTCACCATGGGCTCTGACCCTACAAACTTGCTCAACATAAGCCAGATTTTGGTCCAAAGCTTTGCAGATTCATTATGTCCTTTTCAGTTCATTGATAGAGGAGTGTATGGTTCTCACCGTTGAAAGCTAAATTCTTTGTCTAAAACAACAGATGTAAAACTATCTGAAGCAATTGGCTGACTTTTTCCTAACTGCAGCAGAAATGCTAAGTCACAGCCTGAACCAATGATTGAACATCTGGTGGGAAAGCAGGGCCAGCCCAGTGAAGCCCAGCTGCATGCAATAAACCTGAGTGACCAGAAGGGGTAGAGCCAACATCCATCATTTCCCAGACCTCATTTAAGGTAGGCAATGGAGAGACAAGGGTATCTTGCTGGACATCCCTGCTTACCTGAGGCCTTCTGGAAGTAAGTAGCTTTCTTCCCTTATATCTGTGCCCATGGCTGTTGCATTTGTGCAAATCCTACCTGTTGCAGCCTGGGACCTTGCTTCTGTACTGTCTTTGCTGCGCTTTCCATTGCGTTACACTATCACTGTTTCAAAGTTTTCTAGAACCTTGTTCACAATGTGTGCTTTTTGAGTGGGGTATTTTTGCATCTACTGGAATAATGTAGTATACTTTTTAACCAGTTATCTGTCTCTTGCATTCAGAAGTCTGTAGAATAGCTATGGATATCTTGAGTTTATTTTCATTACTGGAGACTCATGATGGATTCATGACCACGGAATTGCAGGGAAGGGATCTAAAGAGATCGATCAGTCCAACCCCCTGCTAAAGTAGGTACCTTACAGTAGATTGCACAGATAGGAATCCAGATGAGTGTTGAATATCTCATAGAAGGAGACTCCACAACCTCTCTGGGCAACCCATTCCAGTGCTCTGACACACTTACAGTAAAGAAGTACTTCTGTGTGGTTTTTATGGTTTGTATGAAGCTGCTGCAGCATCTGAAGACATCATTTTCTTTTTTACATGGAGCAAAGTCTGTGATATAGAAACGTAGATAAAAATGGTGGGGCTGAAGTTGTTATAGCTTACAGCGGATGCTTAAAGCGAGAGTGTAGTAAGCATAGAAAAGTGCACAGTAAATAATTAAATCCTTACCTGATATTTTTACCTGGCATCTGGCCCAGAGCCTTTCTGAGAAGACTTCTTCCTTCGTAAGAAATAATGAATAATCATTCCTTATTTACAATTTCACTGCTGTTTGTGCTACTTTAATCTTCTGTCATACCACCTCTGGGTTTTGTTTTGTTTTGTTTTTTTTTCCAAGATGAGGAATTCTGGTGGGATTACCCTCTCTTCATATTAATTCAGTATTTCTGATATCATAAGTAGGGCTGTGCACCTCTTCTATTTCTTCAGTGTATTTTACAGTACTAATTTAGGCATGAGAGGACAAGAACTGAATACAGGCTTAAAGAAATAAGTTATTGAGCCAGTCAATGATGACTGGACTCTCTCACTGCTGTTATTGTTTATCTGCTCTTAGACCTTCTTTGATATTGTTCTGTAGTTAGAATTATTTTTCTGTGAAGTGAATTACACTGCACTTATTAACACTGAATTTAATATCCCTCTTATGCCTAGTAACTCAGTGTTTTCCATCATTATTAGATTTGAGTACTCCAGCTGAAACTTTGGACCTCTCAGTTACCTTCTTTTCCAGATCACTTATTGTGCTGAACAACATAAATTCATGGGGGAATTCACTTAAAGCTTTTTCCAGTATGAAAAATAACCACTTGTTTTCTGTCTTTTGCTGCCTTTAATCTACATAAAGGAATATTCCATTTTTATTTTTTATTTTTTTTGAGGGAATTCATGAAGCTTTTCGGAAATCTAAATGGAATACAGCAACAAGATGACCCAGTCTCTGTTAGCTCCTGGAGTTCTTTCAAGAGCTCTAGTAGTTTTGTGAAGCATTAATTCTCTCCATCTACTACTTCTGTTTTTCATTATGGTCTATATCAGCTACGCAAAAATCAGTATTTCCTTGGATTCTTCTTTGAGTCCTTCTCAAAAAACCTTATTTGGTACTTCCTTTTCTCTGGTACTGAAACTAACCAAAGCCTTTGATTATTTGCTGTAATTACTTGGTCAGCAATTGCATTTTGAGTTCCTTTATAGATTTTTATTATACGAAAGCAAGTGAGTACAAATATAGGTTATGCAAGGCTTGTAGGAGAGATACTTGTATTTTATTAAATCAAAGGATTTATTTGGAAAAAAAAAATCATAAGTTACCACTTTTCTTTACCTGTCTTGCCTCATTTACCCTTTCAGAAAATTAAGGCTACAGAAATCCTACCTTTACAGCACGGGAGGATTTGTAGAAGGCTTAAGTTCTTTTCTGAGTTTTTAAATGATTCTTTTAAACAGCTCTTCTGTTGCTGCAGACATCTGGCACTTTAAATAGCTTTTTGGGCTTATTGTTGTCTCTTTATTTTGTTGTTGCTGTTTCAACTTGTACTGGGTCTTGTTTATTATTTAGGATTAAATGATAGTTTATCTTTTTTTTTTCTTTTTTTTTTCTTGCTTGTACTTTCATAAAATAACTCCAAGAAGCAATTATTCACAGTGACTAATCCGTACTTAAATCAATACTGGGAATGAATGTCATAAGGACAGAAGACATGGAATAATCATGGAACCTCCGCATACTCAAACTCTTTTCCCCAGTAGTAGGAGGGGACCTTTTCCTCACTGTGTATTGGAAATTGTCCTTGACTTGCTCATTGAGATGGATAGCAGACATATTAAACTGTTTGCTAACAATTGAGAGAAGCTTGTGATCGCAGTCTAGAGCTCAAGCTTTTGTCTTATCCTGGTGTAGTCTTCCAGTGCAGACAAAGTCTGTGTCACAGTGCACTATTATATTTACCTTGTCTAGCATGATTGGACTGTTCCATTGTTATTGATTGTCTGCCCTTCAAGCTCTCTGATTGTCTCTAGCATTTCACTCACCTCAATTTGGTCAGATGATTGATAGCACAGCACCAACAACATACGGCTCTTTTTATCATGGAATGAAATTGCACAGCCATTGAAATTATGTATTACAACACATACTGCTTGTCACCATATGTTCTCTAGCATTAATGTGTAAAAAGAAACAACTTGTCTTATATGAAATCTGTTTTCCTTTATTAATGTTCCAGTGAACACTTTCCTATCATTAAACTTTCATAACCAAAGTTTCATTTTAAAAGAAATATGGGCATTCCCCAGTGCTTCTGCCATTTAATCTACTTTAAAATTGAGGTATTTGAATGGAGATATTTGGACCTTTGACTTGACCTGGTTGCCTATCTTCATGTGGTCTCATTACTTGGAGTATTAGTTGCTTTTCTTTGTTTTGTTTTGCTTGTTTTTCAGTACCTTTTATTTTATTGATTTTTTTTTTTTTTTTTTTTTTTTTGGAAGTCATAGGTTTTCTGTGATTTCAGACCACACAGATATATCACTCTGAACCATTTACTTTCCACACTTGGCATGTTTTCCTTGGTTTTCAGTTTAAAATTATCTCGTAGCACTTTTAATCTTAAATGTCACCTGCACCGATTCTATTTTGATTAGGTAGAACCATCTTATATAAACTCTATCTACCTCAAAAATTTACCAGATACTAGTAAATATAATCTCCTTTTCTGTACAAGTTTAATCAATCATGCACTGAACCTCTGCTGTCTGACACAGTGTACGTGACAAGGACCATTTTGAAAAATGCTTCTGTGTAGGGCTGCTTTTTTTAGTTTCTTGGTTTAAACTTTCTTTCAGGACCTCTCCAGCTGATCCTCTGTTATTCTTGTTCATATGGTTAACTACCACTGAGTGTTTCTCTTCGCTGAGCATGAAGGTGTCTGAATTCCTCATGCTATGTGCCACGTTTTCAACTGTATGTGCTTTTTATAGTAAAATGCTTGTAACTTTTTCATGATCCTGCTTAATTTTGTTAGAAATGAAGGAGATCCTTTTTCTCCTAAAGGAAGGCTATCTTGCTTATGACACTCAGCTACTTTTGAACCGCATGGTATCTGTTGGGTAGCTCTCAGTGAGCACTCATAGCCGTCAGGATACCCTTTTTGAATGTGATCTTGTCCTGCAGGTGAAGATCAGATCCACAGATTAGATCCATTCTGCCCTCCAGGATTATCTAGCTGCTGCCCTGTCTGTGATATAGCATGCTGGACAGAGCTTCCATTGAGTGCAGGGAAGGCTATGGATGACCTATACAGATATGACAAGATTCATTTTGTGTCTAAAGAATCACCTGGCTTCATCCTCATGTTCTGTCTGGGAGGTGAAAGTCCTTGACTTGTCTATCCTTTCAGCCAAAGTACAATTCATTTTTGGGTTAAAAAATACTGTCTGACTAGTAAATGGCTTTTTGGTGTCTTAGCAGTTTGTGACTTTGGGTTTTTCTAAAAGAATGAATTTAAGCCTTTCTGGTCAAGGATCCCATCCCAAGTGGAACTTAGCAGTAGTCTTGTATATGTTGCCATTGAATTTGTAGCTGTCTACTCACTGTCTTATACATCCATGAAGATTGCTTTCACTGTGGCTCTGTTTGCAGGGCAGAGGAAATCCAGGATTTAAGACTCATCCCTCCTACCTGGTCTTTTTACCAGAAGAGTTGTCTTCAGCATCTATCCTAAGCTGTTGTTCAAGATTCTTAGTGGATTTCACTTTAGGTAGAAAATTAATATGCTATCACTGATCTATGCGTGTTCCATGCAAGCTCAAGTCACTCTAGCATGCTTACCGAAGAGATGCGTTAGTTCCAACCACAGGAACTTGACGCTCAACTTTACCGACCATTGTTCTATTGCAGAAGCGCTGCATCTGAAAGGAGACCCTTCACGCTTAGGATACTAAGATCTCATTTGACTTAATTTAAGTGAGAGGCGTAATGGAATATTGCTTGGTGATGCACACATTCTGAAAGTGCTTAACAGACGTGAAAAGGAGAAAAAGCAATTATGAATGACTGAAATATAAAGAAACATAGTCCATGGTTATTCACTACCGGTCTTCGTTTTTCTCCTTTAAAGGCTCTGCAAATAAGTAGAATGATTTCTGTCCGTTAAGAGTAAAAAAAGGATAAACTTACATCTCTTTCTCATCTGTGAAAGGAGTGTGAAGAGAAGGACAGTGCAGATGTGACCTTCAGCAACTGCAACGACAAGTCTCCAGTCTCAAGCTTGTGTGCATGTAGTGTGCAGCATTAGCTTTTGCAGCGTGTCCCGAAAATTACTGCCGACCAGATTCTTCTTTTTTTCTTTGGTTTACTCTGATTTTCTTCTAGTTATCTTTTTTTAAAAATATACTTTCCACTGCCACTGATTCATTAAAAAACAAACAAAAAACCAAACTGTGGACGACTCTGAATTGCCTGAGTTCTGCCTGAACTCTGTTACTTCCAATGGATGAAGGTAAGGTACTTTTAATGGATGAAGTCCCCAACTCTCCCCTTCCAGAGACTGCATGCTCTAGGTAAAAGAAAGCTGTAAGAAACTTCACATCCTCCCACTCTGCTAGTTGCCACCACTTCCCACCACTATTCTTTCTAAGATTAAAAAGATCTACATACATGTAAAATTACATTGTCTCCATCTCAGTGCATTTTCTTCACTTCTAACGATGCAATGTGATATTATTTAAATTAAAGCGTGACTTGAATTTTAATCCCTTAACTGTGACTTTCTTATAAACAGAATTAGCACTTCTGATGCTACTATTTTGTATGGAGGTAGTATTACGGGAGTCAGGTTGCATCACTAAGAAGACATTCACAATGCAAACTGATGTTTTATTTAATGACTGTTTGACTAGGTGGTGAAGAATCCTCCTTTCAGAAAACACTGTACACAAGGAGGACGGTGAGTTAAAGGGGAGATTTTTTGAGTACAACTCAGCAGGAGAGAGAACAAAATACATATCTTTTGCTGAAAGATTAGTCTCTCTTCTTGGGAAGTGTTTAAGCAGAACACTGAAAAGTACTTCCTTCCCTCTTCTTCAAAATTGTATGACATCTGATCAGGCGCTTAGCTGTTGAACTTATGCTGTAAGCTGGAAGGTTAGAGATAGTGAGTCACACATCTGTCTCTTTGCTAAAGACAGTAACAGCATAATCAAGAGGAAAGAACGTACAGGCTTATGCAAAGGGACTGTAGGTGTCCCACCAGCAGTTGTATTTGCACCAACTCCCTGTGAGTGATAAATAAGAGTCACATATCCACTTCCTCTCTGCAGCACCTGTCTTGAAGATCACTCAGCATTCCTTTAAGGCAAGTGGGAGGAAGGAATTGGCAATGAAGATTCTCCCTTCAAACAAACAAGGGCTTAAAAGCCCTATGAATCAGGGCTTTTTGTAATGGGAAGAAGTACAGGGACGATATCTCAGCTTGCCAGAACTACATTATTGTAAGGGGGAGTGGTAAGAAAGATAAGGAAGTGCTTCCTTTTGAACAGGTTCATTATTCAGTGGAACAGAGGGCGTACTTTGTGTGGATTGGGAGGGTGAATCAGCATGGATAATTAATTCCTTCTCATAAAATAGGGTTTATTCCTTACTCTCAAGGTGAAAGAAAGTGGTCAAAAACCTTGTCATTAGTTCCAAAAAGCAAGTTTTGATGTTGTCCTCTGATGAAGCAGTAGAAATTTTTCTTCTTAATAAGCATCTCCATATCAAACTATGTCGAAAGGTCACTCCAGTGTTGATGAAAAGGTAGTCTGGGGCCAAGAGAAGGTTTACCCAGCAAACCACATGAATTTTGCTTCCAGCTAAAGCAGATGGCAAAGAAGGATGTACAGTAGCTGTAGAGCATAAAGGAAAAAGACAATGATGCAGGGAGTTGTTGCCTGACAAATCATGCTTGTGTGTGAAGATGACAGAGTTAATCATTCTTCTGGCTCTATGCATGATTTAGGTAAATGGAACAATTAAAAGTAAATTTCAGGCTATTTGTCTTTATTTCCTTCTTTCTTTTCTATTGTTGTTTTTCTTTTATCAGGACATTTCTCCATCCTACTTTCATCTTAGTGACAGAAGGAGAATGAGACTTTGAGTGCACATGTGTAGTTACCAGGGCTATACCAAGGGCTCCAGATGTACATTAATGGCAAGGCTGTGAACTGTATTTAGGTATGACCTCAAACTTCATGGGCCAGACAACGTTCAGTCTGCTAGTATTTTTATTTAAACTGAGTAGTCATGAAGTTTCACATCTAGCTAGGCCTGACTATTGCTTGTATGAATGGTGACTTTGCCTATTAAATATCTTTTTGGTTTACACAAGAAAAATACTTTTTCAGCCTGTCAATTTTCCCCAGTAATAAGTGTCCCTTTATTACGTCTATTGACTTGTCCTGTTTTCACATGATAGTCTCCTTTTCTTAGTATGAAGTGAAGAAATTACTCATTAATTACTCCAAGTGTTATAGGTCCCAAGATTGTATTAAACAAAAGGTAATGAAATAATAGGTATGCTTATAGCCATGCTTGTCTGCCCAGCTTCTTGTCTGCTGGAGTTTCATGGAGCACCGCAACTCTGGAGTTTCGGAGAAGAAACAGAGGTACAACATCAGAGCTTAGATCACACTGAGTGTCAGATGAGGAATGGAAAAGAAAGGATGTTTTTCACACTTTAATCAAAAGCACAAAGACCAATAAGGTTTAGAAATATCAAGCATAAGACTTCATACTCATCTTTTGAATTAAAATGTTTCAATACATTTAGAAAACAAATTTTACTGTAATGAAACAATTCTAGCTTTTCTTCAGAGCTTGTAGATCAGATTCTTATTTTTCTTGCATAAACATCTTGATTTGTAGACAACCAATAATCAGAAAGTTGAGGCGTCTAAGACTTGCAATGAAATTCTGATAAATTGTAATGTAACAGGCCTGCTCTAAGAGCAGCACCTGCTGTTGGAGACTTCTTGCCTCTGGGTTTTTATACAAAGGGCCACAACTTATTTCTGAAATCTCGACAGTATGAGTTGTACTACATAGAGGGTGTTCCCAGCAGAGCCTATAGCCCTGTTCCTCACTCCTCTCTCTGCTTTCTCCAGCACAGGAGCAGAGTTCCTTTTACTGTTTCCTACTACTAGCTTCATGCCCAATTTGTCTTTATTTTCTCCTGTCAGAGAGCATCCCAATGCAGACTTTATACTACCATGATGACCACAACTGTCTTGCAACATGCTGAGCGCTCAGAGGCACATGCATTCCCAAATATGGCTGCGCTCTAACTATAGCCATGCACAGTAAATGCCTGGCTACTGTTTGTGAAGGGAGAGACTGCTGAACCTGAGATGGAGGTGGGCAGTAGGACAGTGGCCTGGGCTTCAGCTAGTGTAGTATCCAGCATGCAGATGCAAATATTATGTTCTGGCTTGGGACAAAATTGAATCACTACAGGATAAGGAAAAATAGTGTGCACAGCGTGATAATCAAAGGCACGTTAATTATTTTGTTCAAGTGCAGAAGGGTGTGCTACATCAGATACAATGATGTTAACAGTTAGTACGGCATAAAAGGCTTCTTCTCTGTCCTTATGCTGGTAAGAGCGTAGCTACTTGGAAATAATTTCTTGAAAACAAGCTGTGAGAAAGTCACAAGTTGTATATGTTTGTCTTACTGGGTTTCCTCTCAGAGATACTGGGTTGTGTCTGTCACTATCTTTTCACTACTTCTGCTTCCTTTCAAGAAAACACAGAGCCTGTGAACTGGAGAGTATGAGGGAGAGGAAGGGACAGAGGAGGAGGAAATAATAGAGGAAGGAGGAAAATAGATAGCAGAAGCAGGAGATGGAGGGCTGAACATCAGATGGATTGAAGGGTGTTAAGAAAACATGTGAAATGAGAATGGAAAGAAGTTGTCTTGGTTTTAGTTTTGAGAAAGAGCTATTGGATTTAGTCACAATCTGACATGACAGCTGATGAAGTCAATGGATGTAGTGCCCCTTACAATAAAACAAAAACTCAATGGAGTACAGAATCACATTCAGAATTTGAGCAGTTCTATTTTGGGGGGGGGGAAGTGTGTTATTGTGCAATTTTTCAAGAACCCAGTGGAGTTCCTAGAGGTTTGTGCAGTGGTCCCTGGAGCACTGGATGAGATAGGGCTGCACTGCTGAGTGAGGCATGCCTGGTGGATCATGTCTGCCTGCACGCGTCTGGAGGTCCTGGTGACGTTCTTCACAGTCTGGAGCCAGGGAGAGTTTCTGCACTGCGTGAAGATGTAGGTTCACATGAGTGCCCCTGCAGATGAACATGCTGTAGAAAATCTGCCAAGAACTGGGAAAACACCCTGAGCATTAGTAGAATTTACATGCATAAACTTGTGCTCGTCAGTCTTGCTTCTCATGTGATTCACTTACACAGTGCAATCCTTTTAATGTTTCATATGTAAAAAGGCGCTCTAATTGTTTCCTCATAGCAGCTTTTATCTCCTTGTGAGAATATGTTGTTGTTCAGGCATGTCAAACCTGGTGCCTGGCCCTGGGCATGGAATCATCACTCAGCACTAATGGAACACTTAATGCTGTCTGGACTGAAAAACAGTGCATGGGGAGGGTGCAGTGTAGTGCTTACTCAAGTTGTGGCAAATAATTGCATGCCACCAATATTCTATCACATTTTGTTGCTGTGTGACAGATGGCAGTCTGACAAAATGGCGTCTGAAATAGAAACGTGTATGGAGCAAAGGCGTGTCACTGAATTCCTCCATGGGGAAAAAACGGCACTTATTGACGCTTGCTGAACGTTTATGGAGAGCAAACAGTGAGGTGCTGGCACAGGCTGCCCAGAGAGGCTGTGGATGCCCTGTCCCTGGAGGTGTTCAAGGCGAGGTTGGATGGGACCCTGAGCAGCCTGGTCTCGTATTTGATAAGGGGGTTGGTGGCCCTCTCTGTGGCAGGAGGGTTGAAGCTTCATGATCCTTGAGGTCCCTTCCAACCTAGGCCATTCTATGATGTGAGTGCAGTGAGGTGGTGGGTGCTGTGTTTCAGCAGTGGTGGCAGTAATGGTGGGTCATCTCTGCAGATGCAAATAGTTATAAGCACAGCGTGCAGGCTCTTGTTCGTTGCTGGTGAAAATACGTAGCTAATGGTGGTGACTACATTACAAGAAAGTGTTTTGTGGTTGAGAATTTGCTCTATTAAATAGTGTTATCGTGCTCTTTGTACGTGTTGTAGTTTCCATGGAAAAGGTTAGGAGGCATTACTTTTGGAGCAACCTTCATAGCTGTGGTCCAAGTGGATTCCTCTTCACTCAATGTGGCCCAGGCAAGCCAGAAGGTTGGACACCCATGCTGTTGTTCCTTCTACTGATGGCCTTATGCCTATTGCTTCTTAAGATC
>JAOWBP010000001.1:45551309-45568358 GCA_028571105.1 Tragopan temminckii | reverse complement strand
CAGGCAAGCCAGAAGGTTGGACACCCATGCTGTTGTTCCTTCTACTGATGGCCTTATGCCTATTGCTTCTTAAGATCATGACAGCACAGTATGACCAAACACATCCCTGGGAATGGAGCCAGCAAGAACACTTTCTTCCATGTAGGAAAGGAGAGAGCAAAAAGTAATGTGTACTTTGTACAGTCTAATCTTTGGAGGCACTTTAAAAAGTAAATGGCTTTCTATTCTCCGTATCTCTCTCTCAGCCATTTCCTGATCTCATCTGTAAGGGCCATGCAAATCTTGTGATCCAAATAAATGATATCCCAGTAGGTGGATATCACCCAAACAGGCATGGTGTGATGCATACTTCAAATTTTATGAAAATAGTGGCAGAGTTCCACTGGAGTTGACTCTTGTGTGTCTGTTTCTCACTAGCAAAATTCTGCAGCCTTATCTATCTGCACGTCTCCCCTGAACTGCTGGATTTGTATTTGATCTCACATCTGTGACGTCTCTATCTCCTTAAGGCCATGTTGCTAATCTCTGTTCCACAGACAGAGATCGTGCTATTTTTGCCTCTGTGTATTATCTTCTACTTACGCTAATTGACTTCCACCTGATCTCTGGCTCCCTGCAGTCTAAGTCAGTGATGCATAACTCTAGGGAAGAGGGGTCTTGACAAAGATTAACTTCTCAGTTACTTCTCCAGTCCCAATACTTTTAGCTTTCCACCCCTATCTGTGCAATCAGCCTGACCCCTTACCTTGAAGATCCTTCTGTCCTACTTCATCCCTTACTCTAAAGAGGAGCTTTGCTTCCTATTTCAAACCCAGCTTTCCATGCATAAGTGCTCTCCGTTCTTCATCACATGGTTGTGAGAATTTAGATGTGAAGGAAAAGTTTTCTGGAGGGCAAGAATGTATTTTGTAGCCATGAAAGTGTGATTGCTTTGTGTTTTGCTCCTTTGTGGCTTGAAGATTGAAGACAAACAGATCTCATCTTGTTTTGACAGGAGAATGAGGGCTGAAATGTGAAGAGGACCTGCTGTTGGAGCAAGGACAAAAAAGGGAAAAGCTGGTAGAAAATGTTAGAACAAATTGAAGGGGTATGAAGGTGCCAGGAATTTATTCACACTGACAGTTTTTAAGCCTGTGTCAATCTATTAAAGATGGCCTGTAGCAATGTTACTGCTGTGTTTAGATAGGGAAGCAGCATGGCCCTTCAAATGAGAATACCAAGGTTGTTGGGACAGAAATTTCTTTGAAAAGATCACTTATGAAGCACAGGTTGATAAACTGTTAAAACTATAAAATGCATTGACCAACTAGGATGGAAATCTTGGCTGAATTCCTCCTAGCCCCTCTGAGCATAACCTCCCTCTCAGACAAATATGCATATTCCTTTACCTCTTTCTCACTCAGAAATGACACACTCTCAGCTCAAGAGAGTCTTCAAGCAAAGACTGACTTTGATAGTGGAGAGTGTACACAGAACTGCAGAAGATCCCACCACTATGACTGATCAGTAATAGTTCCAAATTGTTCATACAGCCTCAAGTTTGTGGCAGGTCTTCAAAGGTGGAGGGGTGATCACAGTGCTCTGTTAGAGGCTGCAGAACAGTCGGGGGGAAGTTGGCATAAATAAATTGGCTCTTGTGTTTTGTGGTTATATGCTTCTTAGGAGAGAGATCAGCTCTTTTCAGTGTACACTTTTGTTATTCATGTGAAGGACAGATGGGTTATGTTAATTATTTCTTTGAAATCTTACTTTGCCTTCTGAGCACCCTGATCTAGCTGTAGATGTCCCTGTTTATTGCAGGGGAATTGGACCAGATGACCTTCAAGAGTCCCTTCCAACTCAAATGATTCTATGATTTTCCTTTTATCAAGCTTCACACTCAGTACGTGTAAGATTCCTGAGACAAGGCCCTTTATTTTGAACTGCAACTGCAAAGTATCACTAAAAGCTCTAGAGCTGCATAAATGCTGATGCTAGCAGTCACGTTGCCTGAGTCTATACTGCTAAATAAATCAGGGCCAAGATGTAGTATCAAGCACTGCCTTGTAACTCCTCATGCTGCTTTTCGTTGTCAGCACTCTCTGGCTATGATTTGGCCTCTCCCAACTAATGCTCTCCAGGGCAACATCCTGGTACAATCTGAGAGATAGCACAGGGCAGTCACTTTTCCCAGTGGGCAACATGGACATCACTGTAGCAGGTTTGGCTTTCTCTGGTGTCCTTCAGCAGAATCCTAGTAATTTTGCACCCAGGCCATGCAAGTCTTGCTCTCATACTATGAATACAGCTGTAAGACAGTGCTTATGTTGTACTGCATGCATCACTTTGATGAAAGCAAGCACAAAAACTTCGCTTTAAAGGACAAGGGGGTTTGATAGGATGAAGAAGAAGGACTTTAAAAGAGAGGAGATTTAAGTTAGATGTTAGGAGGAAATTCTTTACTCAGAGGGTGGTGAGGCACTGGCACGGGCTGTCCAGAGAGCTGTGGGCACCCCAGCCCTGGAGGTGTTCAAGGCCAGGTTGGATGGGGCCCTGGGCTTCTTGATCTGGTGGGTAGGCAGCCCTACACAGGACAGGGGGTGGGACTGCGTAGGCTTTAGGTCCTCTCCAATAGAAGCCATTCTATGACTCTAGTCTGTTTTAGACTGTAGAGAAACCATGGGAGACCTGGCAGGCAAGCAGGGCTATACAGTGTGGATATGCTCATTCAGCATGAGGTCCAAAGAATGGTTCCTCACTCTGTTTTGCTTACAATAAAAGCACAACCTTTCTCAAAAGCTAATTTGTTCTTGCACATCTTGGCATAGAGTTGGAGTTGGCAGTAGATGCTTGGCGCCTTGCTGTTGCATAGAAAAGGCTGAGGCTTGCATCTTCTGAGGAAAATACAAGAGATATGGCCAAAGATTCATTCTGGCTTCCTGGAAGACTGTGCAGCCCCTTACAGGAGCTCCTGTTTGTATGCAGAGATCACCTTAGAGAGCTGTCAATTAGGTAGCTGTCAATAGCAGCTATGCCCTTTGCTTTTCACCTAAACAGGATGATTAAGAACAGTTCAGCTGAGTTCCCTGGAGCTAAGGCAGAGACGGTGAAGATTCCCTATTCTACACTTATTCTACAGATCTTTTGTCAGACATCAGAAGTGCCACTTAAAACCTCACTTTTGTCAGCTGTACTTGCCTGCCCATAGAATCAGAGCGCAGCACAGTGCTGCCTGTTGGCCAGGCTTCCATGCATGAGCGCTGCTGATGCAAGTATGGCTTCTTAGATAGCAATCCCTTGCTTGGCTTCCAGTGCTCCATACTTGTACAGCCCAGTGGTGTCTTCCCAGTCTGGAAGTGGACCCAGCAGGAAACAAGGAGAAATTGCTGTGCATTCAGCCTACTCCTTTCTTCAGTATATGTATTTGGTAAAAAGGGGCAGGCCGTAATTCTCATATACCTGCATTTGTATAAGCTTGCTTCGCATGCCACTGATAGATACGATTGGCAGGGGAAAAAGCCTGATTTAGCTAAGGCTTCTTTCTAAAAATAGGTAATCAATTTCAGCTCAAGCATCTCAGGTTATAGGAAAAGAAAATGATTTTGCTTGGGCACATAATAAGCTTGGATAATCAGTTTTCCTGCATAAAAGCAATGAATCCAAGTGTTTAAAAGAAAAGGGGTAAAATGGAAACTCAAAATGAACAGTGGAAGGTCTGCTTACTGAAGTCACCAACAGAACCTGAAAGCATCTTGGTGAAGTAACCCATTCCCACATTTTGCCAGGAGTTGAGAGAGTCCCTTGTTCCTGTGCAAGGAAATGTTATCGCTAAACCTCTCTTTGTTGTTCTCAAATGCAGCAATTCCATCTCTGATGCTGGGCTGCTGCTGTAGCAGCTCTAGCCCAAGAAACCTTGGTTCACAGTCCTCAAACTTCCTCCTCAACATTTCAGATCCTCGGGGGAGAAGTCAGTGGCAGACAAAATCCAAAGATAATCCTCAGAAAATAAAAGAAAAAAAATTACATTTCTTCCTCCATAGCTCCTTTGTTCTACAAGTATCAACAACACAGGTAATTCCTAGTGCTCAAAACATTATTCTCTCCTAATGAGTAATGGTGTTTTAAATACCTTCCAACATAAGATACAATTGCACTTCACTCCTAGTGTCCAAGACTGAAATCCACTGAAGTCAATTCACTTGCATTCTCTTTGTTGGGATTTCCAGCCACTTTGGGAAGCTCTGGATTTCTCTTTTATCCCATTATAGCAGGATGAGCAGTAAGTACTCCATTCCTTTAGGAATACCGGGTTTATCTCAGGAGAGATGTAGCTCTGAATTTAAGTTTTATTTCAGTGCGAGCTTTACAGTATAGTGAACTTATAGCAGGGTGAAGACTTTAATAAAAGCCTTTGCACTGACTTCTTACAATTGTTACCATTTCTTCAGTGAGCCATTCTAAATCACTTGCAGTGGAGATATCAGAGATTGGAATCATTCAGTATAGGATGGGATAGGTAGAAGTCAGAGGGCTGAATGAAAAATATTGTCTGGAGAACAGAAAATCTTTCTTAACAGTGATATCCTCCAGAATCACTTGCTTTTCAATTACAGGGATGCATAAACCTAAACTAGGAAATATCATTTACTTCAGGGAAAACTAGAAGGTAGGAGAAATATAGAATCATAGATGAATTGGAAGGGACCTTTAAAAGGTCGTCTGCTCCAACTCTCCTGCAATGAATAGAGACACCTACAGGTAGATCAGGCTGCACAATCCCTCCAGCCTGACCTCGGATGTCTCCAGGGATGGGGCATCTTCCACCTCTCTGGGCTGCCCCACTACTCTTATTGTCAAAAACTTCTTCCCTATATCCAATCTAAATCTCCCCTCTTTTAGTTTGAGACCATTTCCCCTTGTCCTATAAAGAACCTTGGATGTAATTGGTCTCTTCAATTTCAAATTGCTATAGTATGGTTATCTGTATTTCAAGCGCATTAACTGTTTATAGATGTCTGAAACAGCACTTAAATAGCTATTTTGGTAAACAGTTTAAGAAAGCTAGAGAATAATCCATTTTTTTGGTAAGCTCTTGCCTGCAGATAAAACATTGGCTCACAGCTGCCACCCAATGATAAGACCTGGTAAAATCACTGAAATGCATTGCAAAGTGCTTAGTGAGACTGTACAGCAGAGACCAACTAATTTCTCACTGTATAAAAAAGGCAGTGAAAATTTCCCTTTCCACTTCTTTTCCACTCCTTTTCCCCAACATCTGCATAGCCCACCATTCATTGCCTTACCTGTAATGAGGTCTTATCCTTAAGAAATTTGTTTTGTTAACTTGTTAACTTTGCTTTCCTTTCCCTTCTGTATTGATCTTCTACTGATCATCAAGTGGAATTGGTTCAAAGTATTGGCAGGTAAGCAAGCAAGTAAGAATGAATGGTTGAGAGGATATGAATGGGTAGAAGGGAGACTTTCAGCTGTGGTGAGAGCTTATTTCAGACCAATTCTTGCCTACTTGCATCTGATGTTCTATTTGGAGATACCAAAACTGGCTTAAAATATGCATGTTTGGGTGCCCAAAGCAATCTAGTCATCATGGAGTGCCACATAGTAGTGTTCCTAGCCAAGATTCTGGCTAAATTATTCTGTTCATCACTCATAAACTTCAAGTACTCATTGATTCCAGGAGCTGAGCTGTCTCCTTGAAAGCCATCTCAGTTATCTCGGCAGCTTTTGATGTGTCACCCATCGCAAAGTGTTTGCCCCTGTCTCTGCTGTCATTTGGTGAAGCATGGAGATGAAGGGGAATTGACACGTGTGTGTTCAGTTGGCATCAAACAGCTGCCACCCATTCAAGTCCACTAGACAGTGTCAACTATTTTGTATCATTTAACTGCTTATAAATACAATATTTTATTTTACAGGAAGCATGCAAAATGACTTTGCTGCTCTTTGCTGAGGAAGGCAAACAACATGGTTTGTGACAGCATGTAATGATATAGCAAGACCTTCCAGTCTGTTTTCCTTCTGATTGAGTCTCTTCATTAGCCTTTCATGGGTAGCAAAGTGCATTTTCTCCAAGCTGTACAGTAATTCTGCAGTCTGTCTGCTCAGACATCAGGAAGAGAGCTGCAAAGTCTGTATGCTGATCCAGCCCACGTGTTATGTCTTATGTGCGTATTAGCTAACCATACCCTGAACTGCCTACTTTCAGTATGCCAGACAATATTGGTATATTTCTGTTTATGTTTACTGAATCAGGACTTGCCCCTGCACTGTTTCAGAAGATGGTATTTATTATGGATACACATTGGTCATCAGTGACAGATGAACCTGGAACAGGGTGTTCCTACAGAGCAGTGCAATGTATGATGCTATGAGGCCTCCCCTCAACCCCCTCTGATCTGGGCTGAGCAAACCAAGAGACCTCAGCTACCCCTCATGCGTCTTGCCTTCCAGACCATCTTTGTAGACCTCCTTTGGACACTCTCTAATAGTTTTATATCCTTCTTATATTGGTGCCAAAAACTGCATGCAGTATTTGAGATAAGGCTGCACCGGTACAGAGCAGTTCATCCTTCACTGCTTTGATGCAGTCAGTGTATTGTTACCTAATCCCCAACCAACGAAGGGTAGAGTAAAAATCCGAATTCTGCCCCCAAACAGGATGTATCACTTAGTGGAGTACCAGTCTTTTAAAAATGTGAAAGTTTGGGACCAGAGGGGAAGACTCAGGACGCCACTATTTGCAGACATGAATTGCTGCATTGAACTGGTACACCTTATGGAGCTGGAAGAACCAATTCTGCAGTAAGGACCACCAGGAATCCCCAAACACCCTACGTGTCTGGCAGCATTCAAGCATCTTGGTGCTCCTAGGTTATTGTTCAGATACACTTTCTGAACTTCAGATTGTGCAGACTGCGTGGTAGATGCGTACAGTCTGGTGATGATGCTTCTCTGGGAGACTGGGAAAGGGCTGGCATAGATGAGTACAGTTTATGAGAGTTTCAGTAGGGGTCTATTCACACTGGATTCAGGGAGGGTGACATTCAAAAGCCCTGCTCACTTCCACCTGGACTTCATTCTCCCTATTGTCCTCTCATACCACTCAGTGGGATTCCTGGCCCTGCATCATCAGTCCTACTCCATCTTATGAGCATATATGGCCTTCTCTCATTACCACATTCTTCTACCCTCTGAAAAGGAATCTACTTCACACCTACCTCAGGCCCACTTTACCAGTGATGATCAAAGGTGTATATATATATATTTGCATTTGCATTCAGATTTATCTTACGTTGCTCTCTCAAAGACACTCTACCCGAGAGGGAAGGAGAGCAACAGAAACAAATCTGTAGCTGACAACTATTAAGCAATGGGTTGGTGCTCTACGTGGAGGTTTATTAGATGGTTGAGGAAGATCATCACGTAGTGAATGCAGTTCAGTACTTCATCTTCTAGGGCTTGACTTTTTTCTTCCCATATTTATCCTCCAATGCTTTCTGCAGGTTAAGATTTAAGGCATTTTTCTGATGCCACCTCCCTGTAAAGAAGAAAATGATGGTTCAGTTACAGCCTCCCTTCTAATGCTGTTATCCCTCAGGGATTTTTCTAGTTGCAGGAAATCCTCTCTTGTGTAAATGCCAATTTGTAGTCCCCATCTTTGCCCAGATTCATCCATTACCCCTGACAGAGGCAGCACCCTTCCCAGGAATTCAGCAACATACTTTTCCTGGCAGATTTCATACCTAGCTCATCAATCCTCCTTCCATGCCAGTTCCTGGGATCCCTGGTTGCCTTCTGAAGTACATCAGGGGTGTAGGAATCTTTCATTAAGCTTCTGCTTTCCAGTGGGCCGCCTACAAGGAACAGCAAATGAGGAAATGTATGCAGTTATCACCCTAATGCAGTCCTGGAATTGAAACAGAGCAGCAATACCAGCAGTTTCAAGGGCACAGGAAAAGTCATGTGTTGACTGCAATACCCTTGATCAGATGTGTGGCTTGATGCTGAATAATAGTTTCATCATCATCCAGGGAGGATGGAGGGAGCTTATGTTTGCCAATGTATCTGCTTTTCATTCTTAAGGATGAGACATGTTTAGAGGGTACAGCAAGGGTATCACCTTTATTTGTATCCCAGTGCACTTTCTTTACTCAAGTGCCCACCTGATCTCCTTTTGAATCTCCTCAACCAAGTAAGTAGCTTCCTACTCAACATTACAGCTCCACAAAAAGCACTATTGCACCACTCCAGGCCTTCCTGAGCTCCTATTCTGCCATAATACTTAGTCCTAACTGTGACTTCTCTGTTTACTGCCTCTTGACTTGACTCCCATTTGGGGAGCATTATTTTTATTCTCTCCTTCTCAGTTTCCCTCTTATTGTACCCTCTCTTTGATAATAATAATTCTGAGCTTCCTGGGAGAAGATGTTCTTTCTTTCCATGTGACAAAGCCCAGGACAATGCAATCTCCAATACCTAACAGAGGTTTGAGAAGACATTTCAAAGGCTCATATCTCTAAATATCTTGAAGATAAGTAATGCTAATATTGAAAATTGAGGTAATTTGAGACAAGAGATGACAGGGCGCATTGAATTCCAAATGGTATTCATTTAGCACTGAACAGGGAGAATTGGGGTCATAATACAGCTTCAATTTTCATGCCTTGGAAATTAAAGGGGAGAGGAGAAGAGAGGAAAGGAGTATGTAGAAAGGGAGGCTCTAGCTTTCATTTCTTGGGAAGGGAGTGACTGTGGTTATCAAAGAAGTAAGAGGTCAGACCTCTGTCCAAACCAATGCAGCTGCTCTGAGCCCAGGCACAACGCAGACAGAACCAGCTTGAAGGTCAGGTATAGTACAAGCATCCCTTACCTTGGAAGATATTTGACCTCAGGTTGAAACCCAGCTCGTTGAAATCACCAAATGACTCCAGCTTTTTTTTTAGCACCTCAGAGCGGTCACTGAGTCTTTTCTGTCCTATGACAAGTGCTGTCATGCACAGAGACCGCCGCTCCTGAAAACACGAACAGCAAGGAACAGTCATCTTTCAACACTCCCTACATGCAAGAGACTCCTGGGGTTCCATCCCTGCATAAGCTTTTGAGCTACAACAAATCCCTGGGACTCGACTCTGCCCTTGAGTCTCCTTCAGCAGTTTCTGTATGCACTGTAATTGCATGGGACATTTGGAAATGGTAAAATAGGTGCAAATCAGGAAAGGACAAGGGTGCTGGGCTCTGGACTAGGTCCAGGTGCCACCCTGTTTCACCTTGCTGAGCTACTACTCTGCCTGCCTATGGGAACCTTATAAATGAAGGGGTGATGGAAAAACAAAATTAAAAAAAAAAAAGAGATGTGGAAGACTGTCTGTGGAACGTCGCTGTCCCTTACTGTGAAGCCCCAAACCATCCCTCTCTCTGTCTTCTAGAAATTGCTAATATTTCATTCGGCACCATAAAACATCCTTCAGTATGCCATAAAGGAGATGTAAAACATCTTTCCTCAATACCTCTTCATTGCTGTTAAGTTCATCTGCACAGGCAAATTTATTTTTGCTGTTGTCACAGGTCAAACTGTTTTTCTTCTCCAGAGGCATCTTCCACTCTGCTTTCATATCTGGTGCTATTGATGACAGGGACTCATTGGTCTCCTTGGCTTTTTCACAGCTGGTTTTGGTGGTCTTCCACGGAGATCCAGGCATTTTAGAACCTGGGGTTTGCTGCTGGCCTGCTACTAACTCTTTGCCATTGTGCACGGATTTGGTGTTCTCTGCCTCCATTTGCCTGGATGCTGCAGAGAGATGGGAAATGCTGTTCCTGTTTCTTGGCTCAAGCTTTGCCCTTGGGTCTTTGGTGGCAGAAGTATCTTCTTCCTCTTCAAGTCTTCTTGCATGATGATTCTGCATGTGGGGAGTTTTGGCTTGGAGATGCTGTTTACTCTGTCTTTTATTCTGAATACCCTTTGCAGAAGGAGATGCCTTGGATTTGATATATGTGGAGTTCATTGTTGTTCCCCGAGCTGCCTGGCTTGTCGAGATCTTGCAGGAGACTATGCTGGAAGTCTTTTGGGATGTTCTCTGTCTGCTGGGACTTAAGCCTGCTGGAAGATGCTCCTTTTTCCCTTCCTCAAGTTCCACTTAAAGACAAAAGGCATAGCTCAATGAACTTGATACTGTCTGGATGATTGATAGGGGGTAACTTAAATGGAGCTGGAAAAAACCCAGCATGTCACTCTGTCATTGGCAGACAATGAAAGAATTAAAGTCTCAAAGAGAGAAAGAAAGCAGAAACGAACAACAGTACACTTGTGTCAAATTTCATGCTGAACCAGAAGGTGCCTGAGGAGTCTTAAATGTTTTTGATACATGAACAGGCACAGAAATATGCAAGTAAAAGTCTTGTGGTCAGACATGCACACACAGGTCTGTATTTTCTTATATGTAGGTGGCTTTTCCAACTCATGATCATTGCCACACTCATGAAGATCCATTTAGTGCCTGTCACTCATTGGTATTTGTTGATGAGTTTACCGAATAGCAGCAGCTTACTGCACAGGGAGGTAGGGAGACAAGTTGGGGAAAACACACTGAGGGATTTTAACCCACCAGCCTCCTCAGGAAGGAGAGAGGGAATGACTCACTGCATCACAAGCTGTACTGCAAAGCAAGCTCTGGAGGAGGGACAGCTTCACTGCCATCTTGCTTACCTGATGCATTGCTGGTAGGCACAGAGTCACTTTGGGCCACATCAAGTCTGGGGGATGTTGGGACCTCTGTCATTGCCTTAGAAGAAAAACAAATGCCATGTCAGGTGCAGAGAAGGGAATTAAGGGAATGGTGGCCTTCCTCATCTGCTCATCTTTTGGTGACATACTTTATTCTTAAGCAAATGGAGCATAGCCAATTTCACTCAAGTGAACTGTGTGAGAGGTTAGAGCTGAAGCCACACTCTGTGATGGTGAACATGTTGTCTGTGAGTCTGTCAGCAATACAAGAATGATCTGGATCAGACAGGGATATACATCTGCATCTGTCAAATGCGCTCAGGGTATGTCATATATGCTTGCTTAGCTTCTGCTCTGTTTTTTGGAATACAGACACCAGCTGAGGGGGGCAGGAAGCCCACTGCTTCAAAGTTAGCTCCTGGGAACAAACGGGGCTGATCTGAACCAGCAACTTCTTCCACACTACACCAGTACTTTGCAGCAGCATGGCTGGTACAACATTGGGATCATGAAACTGGAGTAGCTGTATAAGTCAGACTCCAAGTGTAAATGCTGCATGCTGTGCAAATGTGGCAAGAGAAATAACTTCTTCCACAAAGAGAAAAATGCCTTGATACGCAAAGAGGGTAGCCCTGACTCACGTGGTGGCATCTGCTTCTTTTCTGTATTGCTTTTAAAAAAGAGCTAAACATTTAAACATGTGTAGGAATCTGTGTTTCTAAATAAACTGTATTAACTCCCACCTCCTACTTAAAACAAAATTGTGTCTGTTATTATTACTATATTCAGTGGAAAGAACATTCCAGTTCACAGTTGTAGAAATTCCTCCTCTCTCCATTTCAATGCCCCTCTTTCAATGAAGCAGAATTTCTGAGTACAGAGGCAATGTTCTAATTTCTCAAGCCCCATTCACTGATAACCTTCATTTTCCCAATTCATGCTGGACAAAATGATGCTGAAGTCCTGCAATTGCCCTTACTTTCCTTACTTGTAATTGGGTTTGACTTTATTGCTATTGTTTATTTTTCATTTTACTTTTGAGCCAGAAGGTCCAAAGTCAAAATACCGTTCTGAGACTCCTAAATCTTAATATGAAGAAGGACTCTAAGATCATTTTGCTATCCTCCTGAATAACAGACACCACAGAACTATGTCTACTTATTCCTTTGCTAAACCAGTTATGTGAGGGACAATGTATGACATACCAGAAAAGACATTTATTGATCAAACAGATAAAAATGATTCAACTTGATGCCTCCTTCTGAAATACAAAAGAAGAGTGTTTCTATAGTCTTTGACTTCCTTTACATCGAGCCATGGAGGAAATACAGATGTAAAATCAACAGGCCATTCTCACCCAGTCAACAGATGTGATCAAGCATGGTCTTATATGCCTTCTGCATCTGGCTGGGCCTCCAAAATATGAGGATACTTAATTGACTTTCCAGACCTAAGAAGTTCCATAGGTGTTACAGTGTAGTGGGATCATTTCTATCCTCCTTTTTTTTTTTTTTTTTTTTTTTTTTTTTTTTTTTTTTTTTTTTTTTTTTTTTTTCCCCCAATATAGAAAAGATTGAAGATTTAGCTAGCAGCAAAGTCCCTTCCACAATTACCTCTCCCACCTGGTCCATGATCCCTGATGTGGTGCCACAGTGATTCTTACAAGCAGGCAGGTCCTGATGGGTATGGAGGTGGTCTGAAAGTTGAAAGGCAGGAACAGTTGCTAGGGAACAACCCTCCCTCTATCTATGAGCTGTAGTCACCATGGGAACCAGAAGAAACATGGCAGAGATGAGCATCTTTGCTGATCAAAAAACGAAACCAAAAACAAGCAAATAAAAACAGAAGAAAAAAAAATACAAAACCAAAAACAACACAGGAAAGAGAATAAAAGACTCATGTCTGTATCCATAAGTCTTCATCACATGCATAGGATTTCTTGGAGACTTTCATGAGGCAATCCTGACTATCAGCAAGACTATTTCAGCAGAACTGGATCTTATACCAAATGGTTCATGTGAGCTCACTGATCCCCATCTGAGAGGCAGGGAAAGGTGCCCCCATTTTCCACGTTGGAAAACGGAGTTGGTTGGCTGGCAAACAGCATCACATCCAGTCAATAACAGAAACAAAGTCTGGCTCTCCTGTATTCAACACGCAGAGCTATAATTTAGTCCCAGAGTTTTCATCTGTTGCACTACACCATGGACTTGCATTCTCATAAGGCCACAAGAATTTCTGGAAGCCTCAAGGGAAGAGTGCAAATCTCCCTCATGCTGCAAAGCTGCTTTTCCCACCCAGCACAAAGAAGTCAGGGGCAACAGAAAATAATTAGAGACATTTGTAAGTGCATTATTTTAGAAATAGATTTTATTTCATTGCGAGAAACTGCAAGCTGTGATAAAAAACTACTGATCATTCCGTGAAAAATTGACAAAATACAAATCAGCATGATTGGTTTTTTTCTCCTTTTTCTACCTCTTCCCTTTCCTTTCTGCACCCTGGGCTACAGACAGCCTAAGGAACAACTCTTCCTCTAGCCCTTGCTGCGCTTCACCTCAGTGACCTTGTACTGAGGTGGGGCACGGTGGAACCATTCGGACCAGGAGCCATCATAAACTGCCACATCAGGCTTGCCACAAAGGTAGGCTGCCAAGGCAATGTGACATGCAGTGACACCTTTGCGGCATGTGGCAGTCAGTGGCTTTGAGAGATCCACTTTCTTCTCGCGGAACATCTGCTGAATCTCTTCAATACTCTTCTCATGACCGCTTTCTGTTAGGAATGTTGAGAAGGGCATGTTCACAGCACCAGGGATGTGACCAGATTCCAGCCCTGCAAGAGCAAACAAGAAGAAAAAATATGAGCAGGGAGTCATTAATGTAGATGATGAAGGATACCTACAAAAGAGACACTGCAGATACTCCCCAAGATGCTCAGTTGTTTCAGGTGGTGATGGAGGTGCAAAGCAGTATGTGACTAAAAAGAGGGCAAACACTATTTAACTTGGCTAAAGTTATTTAGAAAATTGTTTCCCCCTGAAAGCAATAGGGGGTAGGAATCTGAAAGCCTTGGCAGCCCTAAATATGACAAGAATCAAAGAGCCACGACAGGAAAGATCCTAGCAAAGGTATTATGCACACCTGCATAAAGAGAAACACAGCAGTATATTTCTGACCTTCCCTAAGTATGCTAGCATCATGTAGGGACACAGCACTCAGAATGTGATATGTGGCTTGTATGTGAAATTTGTGAAGGTAATTCTCTGTTTAAAGTTTATTCCTGTGTCACATTAAAATCATGCTTCAGAAAAATAAAGCAACCTTAGAGTGATAGACGTTACCGATAGGGCAGATATACCAGGGCAATAGAGTCAGAGGAGTAAGAATTTAGAGTTTCTATCACTTCTTATCTATCTCATGGATGAAATCAGTTTGAGTTCTGTTTCTCTACTGGTATAACTAACCAGTTAAACTGAAACTTACAGCTCAAGAACAAGTTCTCTAGAGAGATGCAGGTACAAAAATACAACGGATGAGATTTTCATCACATCCTTGCAACTCTCACCATAGGTTTAATTGAAGTCTATTACACTCAACTCAAGTTTTTCCACAGACTTTGAGAAGCCTTAGATCAAGCCTTGTCAAAGCAGGAAACATTAAATATTACCTTAAATGGCTCCTTGCTAGGTTTGAATTTCTAACAAGATAGCCCTGGGAAATTTGCAAAAATGGTAATCTTTCATTTATAGCTTTCCACTTTCCTAAGGCATTAGAGTAGCTGATCTCAGGAAATGGGAAGAGATTGGAGCAGGGAATCTTTGTTGTAGCCAAAAGATTAAAGTAACATTTGGTCAGAGACTGGTATCACCATAATGATGCTGCAGTTTCATCGCTCATGCAAAATGATGTCATGACATGACAGGACATCCCACAAGGAAACAGGATTATAAAGTGCTGTTAAAGAGGGGATTTTTGCTCAGCTGGGCAGAAGTAGGAGCTTATAGACAGCCAAAGCTACCTCTAGACAGCAAAATCTCTCACTGTTCAAGATGGACCCTCTTGATTCATCCTGAGTGTCGTACAAATCTGACACTGTTGCACCAACACAGATGAGTCTGTGAACCACACAACTGCAGCCTCATATCATCCTAGAGCTGCAGGGGATACTGGGGGATGCGTACTGGAGAAGTATTCTAAGGTCAATAAGTCCTGGGGACTGAACAAGAGAGGCCAGCCCTTGCTCAAAGAGGCTTGCTGGGTCACTGATTCAGTTCATAGCTGTTCCAGGTCTAATGATCATGACTGTCCACAATACGTATGTTTGCATCCTCTTACTGGAGACCACAGTCTTATATTCACCACCTTTAAACAAATATTTAGTTAGGAGCAGGGCAGATCATAAAAGTCTCATTTTTAGAGTATTTAGGCTTTCATCTGTAGCGAGATTCAAAAGTTTGTCAGAGTCAGAAAGACCAGCGCTCAGGCTCTGCAAGTGAAAGTTGGGGAAATCTGTAGAAACAGCACTAACTCCTGTGTGTGGGCGCTCAGCTGAACAAACTAGCTGACACTGCACAATCACAGCTCCTTGAACTGCTGAAGAAGTGCTCTTGAGTGGCTGAGGAAGTTTTATCAGCTCCCTCTCTTCTAGCTCCCTCCCTTGGGCATCAAACAGTACTTGTGTTACTTGCCCTCTTCTCACATTGAAATAATGGTCCCCTTAACCTTATGTCCAAAGTATCAGTGAGACTCAAATGGATCAAATCTGCTTTGAAGCTGCTTCCAGTAGCTGGAAGAAAGGATCAAACATTACATCCATGCATGCGTGTTTCCTTTTCTCTTACTTTGCAAATCAATTCTGTTGTCAAATAAATTGAGCCCTTAGCTGGAGTGCAAATTTACCAAGGTCTTTTATTCAATTCTGCCTCCACTTCAAATATGTTTTTTTGAAAAGTTTTTTGAAACCATTACAGTCTACTGATGTTACATTATTAGAGCAACAGCTACACAGGCCATTTTGTACCTCCTATCCTAAGTAAAAATACAAGCTTTGCTAGTGTTTCTCTCCTGTAAAACCATGTTCTGATGTGATCTTATTAAATGTCTCATTTCATTAAGTTGCAACCTCACATGACTGATTTTTGACTTCTTTTTGGGACAGAAATTATCTGCCTCACAGATTTGAGCACATGGATATCTTTTGGTTATATACTCCATTTTAAAATGATCATTTCTGCCTCTCTCCCCTTCCTGTGCTACCCCTCACACTACTCTATAACAGACAATATCCTCAGAGGTAAAAAACCAAAAACGACAACAGAAAACACTATATCAAAATACTATGCACGTACAAGAAAACCCAAACATCCAGAAAACCAAAAAATCCAGCAGCACAGCCTCAGTATAATTCTGAAGCTGTACACAGTCTTTCGCCCAGAACCCCTGCTAAATGCATAGCAACCTTATTTACTCCCTCTCTCCTTGTTCTCTTTTTATTCACTTTGCTCCAGCAGTTTTTGTTGTTTTAATTTCCTTTGCCAAGTCTCTCTCACTCAGCTTGGCTTCTGGCAATTCTTCCTCACACTTTGTAACCTGCAATATGTTATCTTCTTCACTGTTTAATCCCCTTTTCCACATCTGTTAGGTTCTTTGCTTAAACCTCTCTTTTTTATTGGCTATTTATCTAGCTAAGAGTACAGTTCCTTCTCTCCAGACTTTCCCTTTGTGACAAAAGCTCCAAATGGAATTTCCTCTGAGCAAAAAGATAAAAGATGTGCCTTGTCCACATTTAACTCCCTGTGGTCCTGGAGCTAGCAGAGTACAAATAGCTGTTCCCTTCAAAATCCCCCTCTGTTGCCCACTTTTTTCTCTCTCTTCCACTCAGACTCTATGTTTTCAAATAGACCATTCTATTCTATATTCTATTAATGATTACATCTGACCTAATGTGAACTCACTGGAAGGAAAACTTTAAGTTCAGTCCTGGCCTGATACATCCTTGCAGCCAGATCAATAAGCCTTTGCCATTTGTGTCAAAACACTGTGCATGTACATGGCCAGAAGAGTTGACCTGAAGAACTGGCATGATGCTCATTGTGGCATCTGATGTTTGTCAGTCCAGTCAAAGGATGGACACCTTTGACTGTAAGCTCTTGTAGAATGAAAGACTTTGAAAGTCTCACTCTCCATGCTGTGCCTCGAGTATACTACTTCATGGACAAAGTAGAGTCAGTATGCCTTACGCTGCAGACTCCTCTTGGAGAAGAGAGGGATGTAGTAGTACCATCTCATTCTCCCTCCCACTGCCACTGAACACTCAAGCTGAGCAAAAGC
>JAOWBP010000001.1:45534674-45545609 GCA_028571105.1 Tragopan temminckii | reverse complement strand
GGAAAGGGGAAGACTGTGTAATGAGCTGCTTCATCTCTTAGTCATACAGATACTCTGCCTTGAAACTGGATTTGGGAAAAGATGAGTTTATATGTTCCTGATTAAGTGTCATAAGGTGAAGGTGTTGGGGAATACATATTGGCACATGGTGCTTTGCACTTTTGTCTTCTCTGACCCTTTGGGAGCATAAAGAAGACCTGATCAGCCTGCTCTGGGTGACCATGCATGAACAGGTGCATTGTCCCAGATGATCTCCAGAGCTCTCTTCTAACCTCAGCCATTCTGTGGATCTGTGACTTTGCAGTTTCACATGGAGAGAGCACTGATGGCAGTGTGGGAATGTTACTGTGTCAAGCCAAGCTTATGACTCGAGACATTCATCGTGTTTAGTCACAGTATGGTCATGTCCGTATAGCTGTGCCTCATGGTCTTGGTCTCTGCCTCTGTCCTAGAAGCCAGCCAGACACATCAGGACTGTTTTGGGTGAAAAGCCCAGGGGAAAAAAAAAATAAAGCTTTTAAAGGAGGAAGTGTGGCTTCCAAGTTGGCACTCAACAAGGTTAGAGATTTAGTTGGCATTTCTTCTTGTATTTGGAGTCTTAAATGCAATGTATATATTTAGCCAATTTTGTACACCCATTGCTCAAAATTCCCCCCTTAAAAAAAAAAAAAGATTCTGCAATTTAAAAAAGAGCAAATAAACATTTGTTTCAAGGTCTTTCTGCTGAATGGTGCTTATCTGTGTTGCTTGGATGAATTTTTTCCAGGAAATTCACTTGGGGTGTTTTCTTCTTTGATGAGTAGAGATACTTTTCTTACCCTCAAGGAGCTCTTTGGACCTGGAAAGATAACGGTGTGCTTCTCTCTTGGGTCTTTTTGCCATCTCCTCCTTACAGTTCTTGCTTGTTTCTTTTTTGTTTTTAAACTCCATGTTAGTCAGTCCCAGTTCTGTTCCTCAAAAACTGAATGTCAGTTCTTATAGTGAAAAATGGACTGTATAGGTGTCACATTCTGTCAGTGGAACATGAAGGGGAGGGAAAGAGTGGCCAGATTTACTCTTTTCAATAAGTGTTCCCGTTGTTTCCATGAAACTTACCATGTAACCTTAAAAAACAGTGCAACTCTAACCTTCAGCAGACCAGCACAAAATGGCAAGGTTCTTTTTTTCCAAATGACCATTGTCTTATATTTGAGAGCTGAAATCCCCCTAGGTATCTCTGCCATGTTCAACAGTTTATTTTATCTAGGATTTTCTCCCTTCTTTAAAAAAAAGAAAATATGCACCTTTTGTGGCTCACTGGTAACTTAGTTAATAAGGATCTGTTCTGGGCCATGCAGCTACATGTGCCTGTTGATATCAGAGATGATGTGGTTGCGCTTTCTAGTGAATGCTTACAGTCACAGATTTGCAGGCATCGAATCCACAGCTGGATGCACTTCCACTGGAGAAGGTTTTTTCTCCATCTGCGTTGGCTGTAGCCCTGGCTTACGTGGACACAGGCTCCATTTTTTTGGATCTCCTGCGGAGTAAGGAATTCTGCTGTTCAGATGATTTCTTCCTTTTTCCTACCCACCCACTTATGCATACATTATGACCCTTTTCTACCACCCTGCCTCCCCACTTCCAGTGACTGAAAGCATTAAATTTTCTTGGTTGCATTCTGTAGCAACTCAGCTCCTCTGGGTCTTGGGGCTGGCACTGCAGCAAGCGTTGAGTATACAGAGTACATGGGAGACTAAAACAAGTGACCTTTTAGGAGGCAGAGCAAGACACAAATTAGAATAAAATAATAAAGCTTTATCTTTGTCAGCTTCCATTTAGTTCTTTGGGCTTAAACTTCCTGAAAGAGCTTTTTGCAAGTTGCATCACATCTTGAAAATTGTGATGGCTTAGCATTCTGGATCAGCTCCTGATCTAATTGGCTGTTTAATTTTATTCTTCCTGCTAGGGAAAGATTTTCTACTCCATGCTTTATGGATTTCCCCACCCATCTAATTGCTGTATTTGCAAAGGCTGGTAGCAACACTTTGCTTTAATCCAAGCGGGGTAATTTTCTAGCAACTGTTTCCTGCAATAGAAAGGGAGGAACTGGTCCACATGTCATGTAGGACATTTGATGCTTTTTCTAACTGATGGCACTTGTGAAAGGCTTCTGAAGCTGAAGTATGGTATTGGGATAAAAATGGAAGGATAAGCACTGGTGTGAATCAGCT
Organism: Tragopan temminckii; assembly: GCA_028571105.1. Lineage (NCBI taxonomy): Eukaryota > Metazoa > Chordata > Aves > Galliformes > Phasianidae > Tragopan > Tragopan temminckii. The sequence goes on along the minus strand of JAOWBP010000001.1, from coordinate 45,543,396 downwards.
GGTAGCTTCTAAACTCTCTGTGGATGGGCCTCCCAATGTGAACAACAAGAACCTTGCTTTTTAAGACACCTTAAATATATTTACAGACAGCATTGTCTAATACGTGATCCTATAAGAGGATATGACCTCTGACATCTTTTCAGGATTTTTAGCTTTTCACAGCCAAGCTTACCTGCAGTAGGTCATTAAGGTTTAACTTTCTGGGTGTGGTAGGGAGGTGTGGCAGATTTTGTCAATATGTACAAATGGGCAAACAGGAGTACTGTGCCTGCCCTGCTTCTCCATGAAAATTAATTTCTTAGTGAAAATGAATGCATTCTTTCAGTGTTCATCATTTACAGTAGATGCCTTTTATCTTTCAGAGTATCCAGCACACTGCTGTACTGCCCTTGTTTCTTTTTGGGACAAAGCAGTTGGTGTTAGTGGGAGTCTCTCTGCTTCCTCTTGATCCTGAGTTTCTTTCCTCTATCGTGTGTGTGAGGCAGAGGTGTCTGGTGCAGCCCAGCAAGTCACCTGGAGATGATAAAATGAAAGATTTTCTTCTCCCCATGCTCTGTGTTTTGACTGTGTGACTCTGTGGCATCCAGCAGGGCCCTTCCCTCTCTGGTAAGTGTGCCAAGACTTGCAGAACTCAACTGCTCTTTTCCCTGCTGCCTTTAGAATTACAAAATCTTCTCAGCAGTTTTTCCACTTCCCAGCTTTCAGCAAATCTTTTACCAAGCACTTAGCTTTGCTTTGATTTCCCCTCTCAGGAGAAATGGAGAACTTCTTCCCCACTCCAAGATATTTTGTGTTTTCGGTGTATGCCCTGTTACATCATATACCAAAAATCTGTCCCAGACAGTCTTCTGATGTTTTCCCTCCCTTTAGCTGAGATCTGTTCTCACACTGTGAAGAACTAGGAACATTGTGGGATCTGAGACAAAGTTTTCAAAGCCTGGAAACTGCAAAAGCCTATTTTGAGCCATAACAGATGCTGCTGGACATATGGAACAGCTGAGGGGACTTGCACCAGGACTAAAAATGTTCTGCAGATCTTTATGTCTCTGTCTCAGTGGGTGGGTTCCCTATGGAACTGGAAACAGGGAAAGGGAGAAGTGGAGATGGGTGCATATCACCACTGTTTATAACTCTCCTCTGGAAAATTTGCTATTGGGAAAGAGGAATAGCATATCTTGGGTAACATAGCATTCCCAGTGGAAGAGAAGTAGCCTAAAAATCAACTCTGATGTGGGAATAGGGTCATATTGACCTGTGGCTAACTTCAGGCTTGAGCTTTTCCAGCTCTGTATAAATTTGAGAATTTGAGGTCAACATGTAAACTTTTAATTGGTATATTTTTTATCTGCAATGCTTTTACAGACAGTAAAAGCAGTCTGGGACTTGTGAACAAACAGTCTGGTCAATGAATAACCCTGTGCCTCTTTCAGAGCACAGCTCAGCTTTGAGAGTTTGAGTATTCCCAGCCCTGCAGGGATGACAATGGTGGCAATGGCTTGGATCTGCTCTGCACCTGGCAACATAGCCGTGTGCGCATTATGTGAAGCAGTAGTAATGGAGAGGGAGAGGAAGCACTGCAGCTGCCTGGTAAGTCCACTCATGGATCTGAATTCAGTGGGAAAGGAAAATCATAGAACCATAGAATCATTAAGTTTGGAAACGATCACTAAGATTACCTAGTCCAACTGCCAGCCCATCCCCACCATGCCAACTAGTCATGTCCCTCAGTGCCACATCCACACGGTTCTGGAACACCTCTGGGGACGGTGACTCTACTACCTCCCTGGGCAGCCTGTGCCAGTACAGCACCACTCTTTCGGAGAAGAAATTTTTCTTAATATCCAACCTGAACCTCTCCTGTCACAGCTTAAGACCGTTCCCTCTCATCCTATTACTGTTACCTTGGATAAGAGGCCAACCTCCACCTTGCTATAACTTTCTTTCAGGTCATGAGAGTGATAAGCTGACTCTCCTCCAGACTGAATAATTCCAGCTCCCTCAGCTACTCTCCATCAGACTTGTGCTCCAGTCCCCTCACAGCTCCGTTGCCCTTCTCTGGATGTGCTCCAGGGCCACAGTGTGTTTCTTGTACAGAAGGGCTCAAAACTGAACACAGTACTTGAGGTACAGCCCCATCAGTGCCAAATACAGAGGGACAGTCACCTCCCTACTCCTGCTGACTGCATTATTTCTGGTACAAGCCACGATGCCATTAGTCTTCTTTGCCACCTGGGCACACTGCTAGCTCATATTTGGATGGCTGTTGACTAGTAACCCCAGATCCTTTACCTCTGATCAGCTTTCCAGTCACTCTGCTCCAGTCCTGTAATGTTGCATGGTGTTGTTGTGACCAAAGTGCAGAACCTGGCACTTGGTCTTGCTGAACCTCATACAATTGGCCTCTGTCCATCGATCCAGCCTATCCAATTCTCTGTAGGGCCATCTGCAAACTCACTGAGGGTGCACTCAGTTGCCTTGTCCAGACGGACAATAAAGCTCTTAAACAGGGCCAGCCCCAATACTTTCCACAGGGCAGTACCACTTGTGGCTGGTTATCATCTGCATTTAACTTCAAAATGCCAAAGAATGGACACTGCTCTCCTCCTGCAATTTCACATCATTGTGTAACTCGTGTTTTGACCACAGGTCTGGCCATATAAGATACTCTGCTGTTCCTGCAGTTCCCTCTCAATTCCTTTTCCCCAGTTCTGGTGCCAGTCATTCTGTCACATACAGAGTTTCTCCTCACCTTCTAGGAACATGACTGTGCCCCTCACATGTACCTCCTGCTCATTTCATCACACATTTGCAACACAGCTCCACCTTTTATAGGGATTAATCATGAACAGTTCTCTAACAACAATCCTACAGTCTCACGTTCCTCACCTGTCTTCGTTCTCCCCTGCCACCTTCTTCCCTCCCTGTTTCTGTGCAATCCTGCTGTATTATTTCACACTTGACTTCCCTGTGGGCCATTTGTTCCCCCACAAACTTTCCCAAATCTCAAAGAAGCACCACTGTCTCTTTCCACACCACTGTTTCTTCCCACTAATAATCACTGCATGAGCGATAGTAATCACTGTAACCTGTAGAGGTTCGTCTTGGTCCTCCCATCTCTTCTGGTCCTAGCAGACAACTAGGTGCCAATTATACGCTATTCTGTACGCAGGTACACTGCTCACAGGAACTGGAGAAAGATCAGCTCACCTGCATGCTATGGAATCTTTCTTTTCCTGGTCCAACATGCCTGGCTCAGCTGGTAGTCAAACTGAGCTCTGCTGGTTACAAGTGAACTGTCTTCCTCTCATCAGCATGTCCCATGTAGGGATTTTCCTTTGCCCAATTTGCTGTGGGCTTAATGGCAAATATCAGTGTTACTTGCTCTCCACCACAGAGAAAAGATGGTTTCTTCTCCAGTGCCTCATGTCACAGTGTGTTCATTAACTAAATGATCATGCAGGTTGAAATCCAGATGTGTTTGGAGTCTACCTAAGTGGTGACACTGCCTGTGCTGACATACAATGATTCCTTCTCCCACTGATGCTCCAAAACTTAACTGCTCCTAAGAGCAGCTCCACAGATTCAGTGATGCATCGCATGCAATGTACCCAGCTGGACTCTTCAGGCTGTGTACTGAATGCTGCAGTGTCTGCAGCTTTCTGCAGCTTTTAACAGCAGGCCTGCTGGCTGCTGAACAAAGAATCTCACAGTTTACCTCTTCCTGTTTTACTTTTGTTCTTGTTCAGGCCCACTACCTATCTATGCAGTGGCTACCCAGCTTTCCCTGCCCCTGGTCTGTCTGGGCAACTGGATCTGTCCCTGTGATCAGCTTTGTGTTCAGTGGGGCTGTATGGCATTGCATGCTCATGTTGCTCTTTATAAGCTCTTGCTTGCTGTTGTCTCTGACATGCAAATGTCTTGTACGTAGTTATCATCAAAGCAGGAAGAGCAGCCATTTATTATTTGAATTTATTCCTCCTCTGTTCTATTGCTTAATTTTAATGGACCTTAAGAAGGGCAGCTTGGAACTATATCCAGTGACGATGTGCAAATCAGGCTCTTATGTAGCCCACCCCAACTATTCATTATAGCATTTCAGCTGGTAACTCACCCTGGACTGTCTTCTTCCTAAAAGAGGTTTTCACTTACAATGAGAAACTCCCTGGCCTGAGGGAGTTCCAGTAAAGCTCTTACTGTATATTGCAGAAAACAAGGGATGGGGTTGTTGTACCTTGACCTCTTTTCTTACTTACGTGTTAGTACTTCAGATTGAACTATTTGCCTTTCACCCCATTGCCCTGGGGTGAGCAAGTGTTGGCTACAGATGGCAACTAGCATTGGTGGAAGAAGGTGTGCTCTGAATACAGGCCATCCCTGACCCATGAGCACCATTGGCATGGGAGAGGTTGGAGAGGAAGGCATCAAAAACAAGGGACTGGATCTAAAATGGAGAGAGAGACTGAGGGGCTGTGAAACAGGCTTGGAGGAAAGGGAGGCAAGCTGAACCCCTAATAGTAAAAGGAACAAAACAAAGGCAGGGCAGATTTCTGGGAGGGGAAGATAAGAGGCAGTAGGCTGCCACCTTCTACCGTTGCATTCATATCAGGGAGCCACGGTCCTCCTTCTCTGTCTCTGCTGCAGCTGTGGCCAGAGCTGACAGGGTCTCATATTCCTAACACACCAGAGTGTAATGCAAAGCTCTCAGGTATGCCATGGCTCCCTCAGAGCCAGAGGTAGGAAGGAAACAGTCTCACAGCCCAGAGTTGTACTGTCTGATGCTTCAGCTCAGGTTGATGATAGTCTGAACATCCTTGATGTTTTCTGCTGCTCAGTGGAGAGTGGCCCAGGGGCTGGGGACTAATTTATTAATGGACCTGCTCAATGCAAATAGGAAAAAAAAAAATTAACCTCTCTCTATTAATGGTCACTATAGAGCTGGCAAGCTCTTAATATAAATTAAAGGAGTCCAAAGTTATTTGATTTTACACCCTGCAGCAGCTGATTTGTTCCTGTGCTTAGATTAGTTAGAGGTCAGCAATTCCAAAACCTTTTCCTTGTTACCCTCTCTTTCCCCCCTCCCCTTTGCATTCCTCCACAGAAGGAGCAAAGTACAGTTATACCATCTTTGTCAAGAGAATTCTGGGTAATCTGGGGAAGGGTGATGCTACACTCATGTTCTGTGATGATAAAAGGGAGTGATTTTTAAGCAAAATAAAAGAGAGAATGAAGAAAAGACAAGAAATGTGAGTAAAACATGATCTTTTTATTTTTCCACTCTCTTCCCTCCCCCCCAACCCCAGTAACCCCCACCTCAAAAGCCCCAAGATCTAGGTGAAAGAAGAAAGTGTCTGTAGGGCACAATGGTGTTCCTGCAGTGCTGCATTGCCCTGGCAAGGAGGAGCCACAGAGTTGCTTTAGGTGAAGGAAAACTTTGGGCCACATTCATGTGAAACATCAGCCTTTCCTTTCCATCCCCCATGTGCCTGAGCTGCTGGCAAGCACTATTGTGTTTAAGAGGGAGAGGGAAAAGCAGAGCTGCTGGAGAAAGAACTCATTCAGGTCATGTCCATGCCAAGGAGTGCATTTGAACAGAGTCCCAGGAGTGTGAACTGCCGAGCTCCATGCTTGACTTGGCAGGAGGAGTGGCAGAGGCAGGGCTGCGCTCAGCAAGGAGCAATTGGCACATTGGTATCTGCATGTGGTATGCCTGGGGCAGAGGCAAAGATCCATGCAGAGCAGGGTTAAAATCTGAACTCTCTGCAGCCAAGACAGCATCAGAGCTGGGAAATAGTCAGTGGTCTCTTGAATGGTTTGTGACGGTAGGACTGTACCAAGGGGGAGGGGGAAGGGGAACATTAGCTGAATCAGCGACTCTTCTGAGTCAGAAGAAAAATCATTCCTGCCCCCCTGCCAGCACGTCATGCAGATCCAAGATACCGTTCCCAGAAGAGTCCCTACATATGTTAGCAGGAAGACAACTGTCTGCACACTTTGCAGCAAGAACAGCATGGCAACTGATGCAGCACAGTGCTGTGAGCCTGGGGTAATGCATCTCCTGAAGAGAAAGCTGTGGAGTGCAGTGCTGATGGGCTTAATCTGCTGACTGCCAGAGATCAGAGATCTTCTTTCTGACTCCAGGGATGCCTGCCTGCAAGATCCAGGACTCAAAGCAAGCAAATGACTAGCTGTAGTGTCAGGGTTATGTATTACAGCATCCCTTTTTGTGGGGACGGCAGGCTGGTAAAACTACAGTTCCCAGCACCCTTTTGTGCATGTCCCTGAAACTACAGTTCCCAGAACCTTATCATGAGCTGGGGAGGGTGTACATGGAAGTAATGGCTGAGAAATTTTGCATCACACCCCATACTTTCAGTGCTGGCCAGCCCTCGGTTAGTGAAAACCGAAATGGAGGAAAAGCCAGGGAGCACTGAGACTGTGGTTTTGCCCACCCCTAATAACTGCAGCACAGGGCATCCTTCTCCCCCTGGGGTCTCCCTGGGTAGACGCAGGGAGGATCCTTGCCCCTAAGGGAAACACGGCTGCTGCGGAAGGAGAGCAAACTACAGATCCCAGCATTCCCTAGCAGGCAGCACCTGAGGCAGTCCCTGCATGCCAGGGGGGATGAGGATGTGGATGGAGGGCGGGGAAGAGATGAAGGGTGCTGTGGGGCTGCGCTGCAGCTGGGACCCACCCCCCATTGATGCCCAGGCCAAGTGGGTGAGGCTCAATGTGGGGGGCACCGTCTTCCTTACCACCAGGCAGACCCTGTGCCGGGAGCAGAAATCTTTCCTGTGTCGCTTGTGCCAGGGCGAGGAGCTGCAGTCGGACCGGGTAAGGCAGCTGCATTGCCTCCTGCACCATGTCCCTCTGAGCACGGGGAGGGCTACAGGGCTACAGGGCTGGAGCCAGACCCCAACAGCTGTAGGAGTAACCCAGAGAAAAATAGCTTCACTTTCTCCCCTATCCCAGGAAGAATTTTCTCTTCCCAGTTACTGCCTGGCTGTGTTGTAGCCCAGCACCTAATTTCCTCACCTGGGGAAAAGCAAGGTCGTGTCCCCTCCACCCCTGCTGCTCCATCACCCCAGATGCCTTTGGGCACCTCCCAGATGTAGCTGCCTGACTCAACCTTTTTCCCTACGAGGGATCTCTGCTCTCTCACACCGGGCCTGTATGCATGGTTGCAGGAGCCTGAGGTCAGTTTTTTTTGCTTTCTTAGCAGGATTGGTCCATGCTGAGATGGACATTCTGAGCATAATAATGCAAGAGTTAAAACCTGAGTGAAGTTATCTTGGCTATGGTCTACTGTAGGGATATAGCATATCTCAGGAGAGTGAATTGCAGATGGGTGCAGGCCAAGATGTCCCACATTTTTTCACCTCATGGTCTGCCTCTTGTTGCTAGGATGAGACTGGTGCATACCTAATAGACCGGGACCCTACTTACTTTGGACCCATCCTGAATTTCCTCCGTCATGGGAAGCTGGTCCTAGATAAAGATATGGCTGAAGAGGGTGAGTCTTGAAGCTCAGAAGCTTCCCACTTAACCACTGCTGGAGCAGAACAGTAGGATTTGTAGTTGACTTCCTTGTCTTTCATTATCTTTCTGAAGATTGGTGGGGGAGATTTGAGAAGGCCATCCTTGCAGATCTTGGAAAGCATGTTTCCTTCACTAAGTGGGAATGGAGCAGGTGGAGAAGGCATCCTGCATGTACTGAGTCCTTATGGCTGTTAGTTGAGCAGAGGTGTCACTGAGATGGAAGCAGACTAGGTCTCTCATCCTCGATAAACTGTTTTATTACCTGTTCCTGATACACTTTTAATCAGGCTTTGTGACTGAGGTTTGTGTTAATGACTGAATGTTTCTAATTAGGAGCGAAAACCCAGAAGACCAAACAGACCAACTGACTGTAATAAACCCCATAATTAATCAGTGACATGTAATGTATGCTAATAGTGCTCTGATGGGCTGTGGACTGCAGCAATTCCAGTGGAGCAAGCCAAACAAACCAATCCCTCATTTGATGTTGACAGAGAGTCCAATAGGATAACTCAGTAACATCATCATGGTGATACGAGCCAGCAATCCCCAATGCCTCATTATTTTTTGGATGTTAGGGACTAACAAGCAGCCAATTTCAAAGACAGGCTGTGCTGTCCAGCCCTTGCCAAGCAGTTTCTGCAGGTTCATTAGCCTTCTTCCCTCTCTTACATATTTTTACCAAGGAGTATTTTATTCAGAATAATTTTATGAGTTACAATGCAAAAAAATATATCTAAGAAATAGTACAGAATTGTAATAAACACGATTCAGAGATGTTCCTTACTTATCATTGATTGTCACCCTCCGGTCAGACAGAGTTCAGCCAAGGCTTTTAACACCAGATCTGAAATGTAAACAGGAGTCTTGTTCTGTTCACAGCTTATCTGTTGCCTTTTGGTCCTGACACAGACAGGCTAGCATGAAACCAACCCGTTAGAGGGTTCATGGCTGAATGAGGGACTCTGAGTGGATGTGAGTTCTCAGGTAGAGAAGGATCAAACCCCCACCAGTATTGTCTGCATGCTGATCTGGGTACACGTGAATGTTGGTTCCTGGCCTCCTTCCCCTCACTAACCCACTGAGAACGAACCTCCCTTTCCCTGATAGCTTGTTAGCAAGCAGGAGGGTCTCAGGAGAGGTGAAGGATGCAGACACCATGCAGAAAAATCAAAACAGTTCTCTA
>JAOWBP010000001.1:45503529-45523275 GCA_028571105.1 Tragopan temminckii | reverse complement strand
TATAAGTATCTAAGATGTGGGGGGCAGAGTGGTGAGGCTGGACTCTTTTCAGCGGTATGTGGAGATAGGACAAGGGGGAAACGGCCGGAAACTGGAGCACAGGAAGTTCCGCACAAATGTGCGCAAGAACTTCTTTACGGTGAGGGTGACGGAGCACTGGAACAAGCTGCCCAGGGAGGTTGTGGAGTCTCCTTCTCTGGAGATATTCAGGACCCGCCTGGATGCCTACTTGTGTGACCTGGTGTAGGGAACCTGCTTTGGCATGGGGGTTGGACTCGATGATCTCTGAGGTCCCTTCCAACCTCTACGATTCTGTGATTCTGTGATTCTGTGATTCTGCTGAGGTCAGCACTCCTCCTCTTTGCTCTCACCCTTAGCTCATGGATCACTTTCCCCTACAGAGCAGCTGCTTCTCCTGCTCTGTGGTAGGTGAGTCCTGAACCTTGATGGATTTCCTGATGTCCATGATGTCTGGTAGTTGCTCAAGATGGAAACCAATGCCTACTCATCACAGCTTGATTTCTGATTATGAATTTATATAGCAAGAACTATGTTGTTTGCTCTGTTCTTTTGTGTATTTATGTGCAACACCAAACATGATGTACCTCTACCTCCTAGGCATTTTCTTACTGCAAAGACTCTAATTTCTTCACTAATTAGTGTGAGGCTTCCAGAAGATTAAAGGCACATGAAGGTGTGAGACAATGTGAAAACTGGTTTTAAAGACAGGATCTGTTCCATATAGGAGGATGAATAACCAGACATGCAACAACTACAAGAATATGAACACCCATCTGCAAGAGGGAAGAATACAAGCCCTGATGTCAGAGACCTGGATGATGGGACATAGTGCATCCTCAGCAAATTTGCAGAAAGTACAAAAGAAGGTGATCCTTCCCCTCTATTCAGCTCTGGTGAGAGAATTCCAGAGCACTGTGTTCATTTCAGGGCTTGATACTACTCAAAACCTGACTACCCAAGCCATGAACAACCTAGGTGACTCTACTTTGGGTGGTAAGGCTCTGGAACAGGTTGTCCAGAGAGGTGTTGGATATCCTATACCCATCCAAGGTCAGGCTGGACAGACTCTGAGTACCGTGATTGAGCTGTGGATGTCCCTGCTCATTGAAGGGGAGTTGGACCAAAATAATTCTATGATTCATTGACCCCCCATAGCTGACCCTCAAACTCAGTGATTCTGTGAGAACTTTCATGCTTTCAACAGCAAATGAAAATTTCCTTTTGAAAGATTTCTCCATTTTTATTCTCTTATTCTCCTTTATATTTTAGACTGAATTCTGAATCCTTCAGAATTGGCCACTGTCTTCAGTGGTTCAGGGATCTTATTCTCTGAAAAAACAGCCAGAGGGGACAACTAATGAAAAATTAGTTGTGGCAGCAATGTGATGAGCACCCACTCATACCAGTGATGGGATATGGTTTGAATTAGGTGTCTTGTCTGAGTCTGAACAGCTCTTCCTATGAGAACAAGACTTTGCAGGAATCCTGGGATACTGTGGACAGATACTGTCTGAGCCAGTACTAACTGGTATTTGTGCTGAGAACTGATGTTTGGTCAAAATATTTCCCAACTGGTTGGCTATATATCGTTCAGGATTTCTGCATTTAATGTGTCACAAATGGCCTGGGGGAATGAGGAAGGAGCAGAGCGGATGGTGGTTTTGAGGCGGCGTTGACAGGGAAGGAGGGTTGGGAAGGGGACACTGAGTGCAAAGACAGCAGAGGGGGCTGCAGGCCAGGGCTGAGATGGATTGCCGGGACAGGGTGGTGGAGAGCAGGATGAGGTGGTGGGCAGCCTGGACAGAGGGATCTTTCAGACTATCTGAAGCCCTTGGTGCATGATATCAGGGTTCTCCAGGGATGACTGCACTATGCACAGGAGATGTAGTGAATGCTCCATCCCTGGAGACACCCAAGGTCAGGCTGGAAGGGCTCTGAGCACCTTGATCTAGCTGTAGGTACTCCTGTACATTGCAGTGGAGTTTGACCAGATGCCCTTTAAAGGTCTCTTCCAACTCAAACCATTCGATGGTTCTATGAATAATTGCTGCTTCTCCTTCTGGAACAATTTGAAACCACTTGGCAGTGGGATGGCACTTTTGTGGATACACAGATTTTATCTCTTGAAGAGGGAAGCACAGGTTGTACTCTGGTCATGTGGATCCTCCCCCATCTCTCCCTACCTTTGGAAAAGCAAGGAATTGTGTCCTCCTGGGATCAAGGACAAGCAGCTGGAAATCATCACTCACCACAATTTCTCTCATCCAGCCCATTGGGGCAGTCTTTGATTCCGTCACAGGCTGGGACGCACAAGCCATTCACTGAACACAGGAACTCTCTGGGACAGGCTGCGAAACCACCAGAAAGCAATCAGTCCCCACTGACTGGAAACCTTGAAGCAGAGCACGGTGACTTAAAAGTGGAGCATGGAACCACATACCTTCCTGACTACACGCAAGCTGCAGCAGCTTGCATGTGGCCTCACTAAAATCCCCCAATTTTGCTACATCATCCACCTGCCTGGCACACTCTACCTCTGATCTAGCACTGTTCCATGACTCCTGAGCACCGCAGCAAAAATGAAGTTGTTTCTCTGGGGCTGTGATTAAATCTTTGTCAGGGCCACAAAGGGGCTGTTTTTAGAGACTTGTTGCCAGGTGCACATACTCAGGGACTGGCGTGGGTTACATCAACCCTATAGGAGGGAACTGGAAAAACCTTGGAAAGGAGTATGGGTGCACAGTTGCATACGTATGTGTGCATTATTTGTGTGTAGTTTCATTTCTCTCTCACTTGCACCTATTCCAAGTTGAGCAGGAAACAGCTCTCTCTAAGAGCTCTTACGATCGCAACAAACACCACTTCAAGTCAGAGATGGCCTCCCACTGAAATACCAAGGCCAATCCGTGCTGTGGACTCAGGGGTGAGCCAGTAAGCAATGTTCTGGAGCTGGGCCTTGGCACCAGAATGCTCTGGGAACATGAGTCAGAGATAATTGCTGAAGCAGCTTTAGATGTAAATACTTCTTTTTGGGAGATCAGTGGTGTGTGCATCACTGTGTTCATGAACATGTGCCTGAAGGGCACTTGGCACCTGGAGCTCATGCGATGTGTTTCTCCTAACACAACCCAAGCGCATAAGGGGCTGCTAGTAGCCACCTGGGACCCCCACCACCCCTCTAAGGAGCAAAGAGGAGTCCTGAACTTACGATCAGATTGGTTGTACAGGCTGTAAGCTGCCTGCACGCCGGGGCCAGTTAAGGAGATCTGTGAGGTGAAGGTGATGGCAATGTCAGCAGAGGATGTGACTGGGATCCTCTCGGCATAAGCTTGTAGGGTCCGCAGGCCGCACAACCTGAGGAGCAAACACAGATGGGATGTCCCAGGCAGCAAGGGAGAAGACAGCCAAGTGGGGCAAGGGGGTTTTCTGGAGCTGGGGATGATGAGAAGGAGACCACATAGACAGGGTGCAGGAGATAAAGCAAAATACTTTAAAATGGTATAAGGTTATGAAGGAGCAATGGGAAAAGGCTGTGATTTACACCCATGTCCAGTCAACGTGTAGGAGAGCTGACACTGGATCTTGCTCTGCCTGGTTGGATCTTGCTCTTCCTGGCCACAGAACAGTGGCTGAGCAAGACCAAGGGGGGAAAGAGTAACCCTGTAGAAACAAGAGGCCCTCTCTGGGCACAAGGCAACATAACTGAGCTAGGGCCTGCCCCCAAGTGACTGAGAAGGTGGGTGATAAAGACACAAAGGTAAATAGGAATGAAAAAAACACCACACGTATGCTGTGGTGGGAACTGATGCAGAAAAAAGGGAAACAAGTAGAAAGGCCAAGAAATCAGAAGCTAAATATCTGGGCACAACAAGGCACGATTAAGCCTGATGAACAAGATGAGAACAACCTATGCATATTGTCACCCAGTTCTACCCTCTAGCTATACATGAGTCCAGAGTGACCCCACTTTTGGACATTTCCCACTTTGGGGGCAAGTGTTGAAGTCAGGCTACACAAAGCAATTCAGTTCTTATATATATTTTCCCTAAGAAATCAGATTGCAGAAACTGTAGCTCTGATGGTTTCAGAGAGGAAGGTAAGTTGAGAAAAAATGAAAATCCTAAGCCAGGGGAATGCAATGTTCAGTAACTTCTGGATCAGATCCTTCAGAGGAAAAGAAGTTGCCACTGCAGGAATGGTAGAGAGGAAGTCAGTGAGGCATGCTGGGGGAGGTTTTGGAGGGAAGAAGACAATCTTGCAGTGATTGTTAGGAAATGAAAGGGTCTATCCAGCTCTGAGCCTGCTTTGAGTGCTGCAGCAGTGTCTCCTTGCACCTAGGTGGTGGTGAGCAGCAGCCTATGTATGGAGGAGGCTGATTATGGGAAGTCCCACAGGGGTATGCAGTTCTAATCAAAGCATGAGGATCTGGAACTTGGCGGAAGATCTGTACGGAGGTGGATGCGAGGCAACAGCACACGCAGATAATAGTGCAGAGGTGGTGACAGGCAGATTTGCAAACACAGGAGACGTGGGAGGACACCAAGGTTACACACAGAGGGGAAAACTAGGAAGCATGACGCAAACAGCAAGACAGAGAAGGCAGGCTGGTAATTCGGAGTAAATTTATAGGAAATGTGTTCACTAGGGAGCCTGTGAATGAGAGAGGCTGAAAGAGAAGTAGGCAGGCAAGAAAGAGGCACCATCCCAGATAGTGACCACTTAGACCTGGTGGCTGAATTGAGCAGGGAACCTGCAGAGGTTTCATCCCAGTTAAGGAGTGGGAAGCAAGAGACAGAAACCAGGACACTAGCACACACCTTCTGTTCTGAATTATCCACTGGCCTTGTGTACAGGGCAGGTCCTGCTTCTGTCTGCTGAGTGCATAGGCGTCAAACCACAGAGTGACCCCATAGTCGAGGGATGGGACCTGCAGGGGAGGAGGTCGAGAGCAATGTGGAGATGGTGGCTTCCTGTGAGTGCTGCAGCCGATCTCATGCAACAGAAGTGAGCAGGGTAGATGTGAAGGGGAGAGCTACCAGTTCACACACTGCAAGCCAGAAGGAAGGACCATCTAAATTAGGGCCACGTTATAGCCAAAGGTGGCTCTGCTACCAGTCTCAGAGTGTGGTAATTTCTAGTAATCTGGTTTTGTCTTGAAGAACAGCTCTGGAGCCAAGATTCCAGATTCCTGCTCAGCAATGGCATCTCTGCTTTAGCATGCAATATGAGACTCCATTGCCTCCAGAAACACACATAAAGTGCAGGCTAGGCAGGCTGCTGCCATCTTCTCATGATTGTCTTATGGAGAGAACTGGCCAAGTGCTGTACACCACCTGAATCATAGAATCAAAGAATCCTAGCATTATGGATTTATAGAATCACAGAACCACAGAATGGTGTGGAATGCCACATGGATTTCAGGGAGAAGGTGTATGCTTTTGTAGGGGATGGCTCTTACCAACATGTGCCAGGTGCACTGGGTATTGGGTGAGTAGTAACTGGGGTAATGTGGGGTGCTGATCTTCCCTTGCAACTCCAGGCCTTCCCGCAGGGTTATATTCACTCCACAGGCTGTAAACAAAGACACTGAAAATGCTGCTACCTGTCAGCTCAGACTCAGCCTGGTATATCATGTACTTATCCAAATCTGGTAGGGAAGAAAAGAGGGTCTAAGACCTGATGCTAACATTCATAGAATCACAGAATCATTGAGGTTGAAAAAGACCTTTCAGATCAAACAGTTCAACCATCAGCCCATCCCCACCATGCCCACTAAGCATGACCCTCACATCCACATAGTTCTTCAACATCTCCTGAGATGGTAGCTCCACCACTTCCCTGGGCAGCCTGTGCCAGTGCAGCAACACTCTGGAGAAAAAGTTTTTCCTAATATCCAACCTGAACCTCCCTAGGCACAACTTGAAGCCATTAGCTCTCATGCTATCATGGTTACCCGGGAGGTGAGGACGACCTGGACCTCACCACAAACTGCTTTCAGGTCGTTGTTAGAGAATCCATTGTGGAATCCATTCATTGAGATGTGACTCCCTTTAAGAGGCCATTTCCACCTGGCAAGACTTTTAGCTTTCTCCTCTTGTCCAGAGAAGTACAACAGCAATGTATTTTCTTGCTTTAGTTTATTATACTGAATTTACATGAGTGTAGCTGGATGTGTGGCCCAGATGCTATCTGGTCTGTGCAGTCACAAGAGCTTGAGCTTGCTTCTGAAGTATCATGATCATTCTGGGCTCTGCTTGCCAGAGTCTGGGCTCCCTAGTCTTGAGCCAGATACTGATATGTGAGCCCAGGCCAGAAAGCAAAATTTAACTCGCTTTTTGCTTACCAACTCTACCTTTGCAATCTTGGCCCCTAATGGGAATGGAGCACCTCTATGTGCATTGTATTATAGGAGATAACCTTTCTGCACTTATGGCCACCCTCCTCTTGCCTTCCTCACCTTTGAGGGGCACCACCTGTGCTGAGAGGACGAAGGGGTCATAGTAGCTGTACAGGGCTTTCTTCCACACGATGGACATGACAGGGCCTGATGAAAGGACTTCCACAACAGGCTCCTGCCGGCTGCAGCCATAGATCCTGAAAGGTAAGAGAGAACAAAGACATGAGGAAAAAGGATGGGAGTGAAGCAAGCAACAAACAAATGAAAGAGAAGAACGAGAAAGAGAGACAGCGGATGTCTGTGTTGTCCAAAGAGCGTGCCCATTGTGACACTCTAACTGAATCAAATACAGGGCCAGCAGAGAGACAGCTTGTGCTGCTGTAATCTATCAGACTGCAGGGCTGACTCCGTGCTATCCCACATCAGTGACTTCAGCTCATCAGTGAGAAACAGGTTTTGCATCAAAGGGAATTTCCTCCGATGAAGTCTAACACCTTCCCCTGCTGTGGTGTGTTCTGCCATCCTGCCTTGCTTCCCTACCGTGCCTGCCCTGCTCAGGAGCTACCTACGAGGTGATGAGGTGTTTCTCCAGGGGACCAGCTGCGTCATACATAGCCAGGCGGTCCCTGCAGTCTGGCAGAGTCCACTCTAAGCGTAGCTTGATCATGTAGCCCTCGAGGCCATGGAGGTGCCAAAGACAACTGGAGGCCAGGTAGTCAGGGCCCTCCAGTGTTAGGATGTCATCCTCCTGGACATAGCTGTATCTGTAGCAACCTGAATGCAGAGGAAAGATAGATGATTTTAAACCTCAGGGTGATGTAACTGGAGGGAAGAGAGGCTTAGGGGTGGTTGTAAAGGAACTTAAGATATGGGATTGTCACTTGGGCTCTATTTCAGGGTTAGGTTGAATCATCCCAGTGATCTCAGGTTACTGTCATACATGTCTCAGTGACACCAATCCCTTCTTACTGGTGTCCCAGCTTCCCTCTGTAAGAACTGTCCCTGCTCCCTTGGTTAAGCCCATCCTGTGTCAGGTTTTAAATATCACAGCACAGTCATCTTCCACTGGCTTCCTTTTTTTTTGCATCTCTTTCTTCTCTCTTCTCCATATTCTTCCCAAATTTACAACCACCATGTTTGCTTTCCAGGCTTCAGCTGCCTCCCAAACCTGAATTTTTGAGTAAGGTCAGCTTATAGGTGAGTTTCTAATAGTAGAGTTAATGCAAATTGCCAGCCACAACACTTAAAGTACTGCCCACAATTATTGAAAGCACTTTCAATCATCATTAGGACAATAGACTGCACCACATCCAATGCAGAGCCATGGAGGGAAACCCTCAGCTTTATACAATAGATTTTTTTGTGCTCCCTTGCTACTGCTCTTATCTCCCCTTCCCAGGTTTTACAGCCTCAAGAAACTAATAGACCTTCTGTCCTCTGTAAAAATCCCTCCCACAAGGTAATAAACTCAAAAGGAAAATAAAAGATAGCCTACCCAGAGTGGACTTCAGCACTACTATGTCTTTCACAGTGGATTCTGTTAGAAAAAAAATATATAAAGGAAAATAAACAAAAAGAAAAATAGTTGTATCTGTATGCTAGCATAGCAGGTGATGATTCCTTTCCTATGTAGGTGACTCCCTTAAAACTTTGGCTTGGAACACTCTCCACATACTTCTGTCTGCTCTCAGAGACCTGCTTCAGTCATGCATTTCTCATCCCATCCCACTGGAAAATCTCCCTGGCCCCTGCCCCAAATCCAACATCCGTAATTCAGTCTTTCCAGCCCACCACAGGCTCCTCTGCTTTTTTCCCTTTCCCACTCCCTGGCGCTACTTCAGGGGATTCTTCCCTTTCTTATCAGGGCTGGACATTGCATTAGGCATTCCCTTCCCTGGAAGCCACAGCACAGATCACAGCCTCCCGTCCCAGAGCCTCCACCTTGCTCTTTGAGTTCAGATAACTCTCACTGAAAAGCATGGGATTTATTGAAGGTGGAGAAGCAGGTCTCTTGATGGTGTGTTGTTGATAGCTACTGAATAGCCTACAGCATCCATCTTTAAGGAATCATAGAATCATTAGGGTTGGAAAAGATCTCCAAGATCATCAAGTCCAACCACCAACTTGTCACCACCAAGCCTGAGGAGAGGGGAGCCCAGGAGTGATGCCTCTGGCCTTTAAGGCATGCTTTGGAGGTGCTGGCAGATCTGCCTCCTGGACTGAATGCTCCTGGTATCCTGGTGCTAGTCCCCAAATCAGAGAATCACAAAGGTTGGAAAGGACCTCTAAGATCATCTAGTCCAGTCGTCAGCCCATCACCACCAGGCCCGCTAAACCATGTCCCCAGGTGCCACATGTCCACATTTCTTGAACACCTCAAGGGACAGTGACTCCACCAAATATCCAGGTCCCAGCTGATACTGAAGTCCAGGTCCTGAAATTTTGCATCTGAAGTCATGGGGTAAATCTGATCTCCTCCCTCTCACATTACCAGGAGTTTGGCTTCTTAATTCTACTGCTATGGGTTGACAGCTTGTGCTATATATCAAAGTCATCTGATATCTTTGTGAATAACCACAGCTTTTTAGGGTTAAACACAGAAGAGTAACTCAGTAATTCAAACGATGCCTCTGAGCCCCCCCTGAGACCACTCCCTGGGGTAGAATAGACTCTTGGGGAGAGGTTTCTGGGGATGTGATGCAGAGAAAAGCACCAGCATGGACTCTAAATTTACACAGAACTAAGTTACAGAGTACACAACCCTTTTAGGAGCTGGGCCCTGCTTCAGCCTCCCAGCTGAACAGGGAGCAGCCAGGGATCAGGTGCAACTGCCAGAACAAGAGGCACCATGAGGTCAGCTGGGTGTGAGGACTGCTGCTGGAAATTTGTCTAGGCTGGGGCTTCGGTCTTTTTTGGCTACTAAGCAAAGCTTCCAGTTCTGCAGGGAGAGCTCTGGTGTTTTGTCATGGTACAAACAGATGTTGTGGAAAGGATGATCCTGCAGGCATAAAGAGAGGCACACGTGCTGTGTGTAGGGAAGGACATGCTGAGCTGGCTTTACGTGTTCTTTCATCTGAAGGTAATAAAACTGAGTTCCTGCAAGGAGAATGAAGAAAGTCTTGATACACTCTGGGGGTAATGAGGGACCTGTGGTGAGTGTGGTTGTTAAAAATAAAGCACTAGAAGGCTGGAAAATGTTCCTGCACTAGTCAGTAGTCCACAGCAGCAAGAATTCATATTTAGAGCTAAGCAGGTCAGCAAGTGAGACTGTCAGAAAGCAATGAAGTGCTAATGGCTTGCTATTAGCTGGCTATTTTTTCACTTTGCTTTTAAAGAGCAAAGGAAGCCAGAGGTTAAGCCACTGGACTGAACTTACTCTGGCCCTGCAGTGTAAAAGTTTGTGGCTTAGGCTGGAATGCAGGAAGGATGAGGGAAAGCAGAAAGAGCCAGAGAAACTATGACTAGCACGTTAGCTCTAAAATAGGAAGATGTGCTTTCTGCTCATGCAAATCTACCTGAAATGAAGACAATAGTGAAACAGGTGCAAAGGGAATAAGAGAGAACTGGGGACAGCTAAAAGAATGGCACCATCATTTGTATTTTTTATGAATTACATTATGAAGTAAATAAATAGAAAACGCAAGATGGGCTGACTTTGAAACAGTTAGCATATTGTCTTATGACATCTCTCTTAAGAAAGTTAATTTAAGTTGGCTGAACATAAGGTCTAGTATGCTGGAAACAAATTATAGGCAGAAACAAATGATAAGCAGAAGTGACTAATTCTAACTGCAGGCAGAGAGGTGTTCATGGAATGCTAATGCGATTTCAGCACAATATCTTAACACAAATATATGGCTGAGGGAGTGAGATCATTTTAAGAGAATCAAGTTTACTTTAGGGACATCAGAAAAATTACAGCCAAATCAAAACAACTGAGATGTGGAGGGAAAAATTAAAGAAATATGAGTGGGATATATTAACATAAGATTTATCTTTGAAAAATGCAACATAACATTGTCTGGGGAAAAAAAAAACAACTTGGAGCTGTAACATTTAATGTGAAGAAGAAACTCGGAAGTGAGATATTGTAGAGGAAAGAAGAAACACAATGTATTTTAAAACCTCTGTGGTTTGGGGCTCTGTAGGAGGGATCAGATCAGGATGAGAAGCTAAGTTTCATTATAAAGGCTAAATACAAATTCCACTGAACTTAGATGCACTGAATGTAGACACATCCTGTAGTCCTTTACCTAACACATATTTAGAGAAGGTCTGTCTTTTTAAACAGGCTGTGATCTTTACTTTGGGAAGGAACTGTAGCTGCTGCAACGCGTTGTCTCAGAGTAAGACTAGCGGTGACTTAAATATGTTGACTTTGTTCCCTCAGTCAAGTACCTGGCATATGAAAGGAGACAATGAAAGGAGACAACCTAGTTCAAAATTTGCAATAAAGACATGACCTGTGTAAGATGTTTCTTCACAGAAGCCAAGGCTGACTGGGAGGTGAAAAAAAAATTGTTACCTAACTGGTCATGGTCAGCTGCATCTCCAAGAGTGTTTAATCCTTCAAATGAAGGATGATCATTATGAAAGTTGAATTCCTCTATGAGGAAGAAACATATGTAATAGTCTTGATCCTTTTTCCTTCCTTATCCTCTTAGATTTGTTCTATTTCCTTTAGTAGTGACTTCTGCTCGCTTCTTATAACCTCCCTTCAGCACCTTTGGCCAAATTTGGTCCATTTCTGACTGCTTAGGCCACATTTGAGCAGCTGGTACTTACCCAGCAGGATCAGCGAGTCTGGGTTGACCTTGTACTCTGCCTGGTAGGACGGGCTGCCCGAACTGTTGAAGCTGTTGGTAAGCTCTTGGTGGAGCACTGCATTTACCCTCTCAGCAGTCATCTCCTTCTGCTGACTCTCAGGAATTTGGAGGGTAAACCAGAAGAAGAAGGTCAGAGCCCCCTCCCTAACAGAGAAACAACACGTTAAATATCTTCTGGGGTGGCAAACCCAGGAGATTAAACCCCCAGTGTTTATCCACAAATCTAAGCATTTCTGAGAGGACCCCCAAACTTATTGCTGTGGCTCAGAAGAATTACTGTGACTGGTGTAGAAGAGCTGCTATGGCCACAGTACTAGTTAAAGCTCAGGCCTTTGCAGGAGGAATCCATTTTATGCCATCTGCCTTTAGTGATGACCATGACAGGCAAATTAATGTAACCAAGACTGGTTAAATGAGTAGTATCATTTCAGGTAGAAGTGACCTTTGGTTACTGCTGGCCAGGAGCTGAAATGATACCCTCAAGACTTCAGTGTACCACCTCTCAGTGGTGACAAGGGAATGATGTATGACTCATTACCTTATCACAAGCCATTAATGCTGAGGAAGCTCAAGTTGCAGGAGACTGGGTCTGGGAAGGCTCCATCAAACCAGTTGACAGAAAACTGGGTGGTGGATGGGGAAGGACTGGGGAAGGGATGTTGAAGCAAAACTTTCTTCAGTAAAAAGCTAGAGGAAGAATTGCAAGTGAAATAATTCCTTCCTCTATTGAAAATGGAGTTACATCAAAATTGGATTTTTCTTTATCTGAAGGACAAGGTTAGGGATGTAGTTTTCCATGGGGGAAAAAAAGAAACACAAAAAACAGAAGAAATTGTATATATCAATTTGGAAGTTATTCCAGCTTTCTTGAATTACTGTGACGGTCCCACATCTGTCCCACTCTGCTGTTCCCTATTCCCAGGTGGACCACATGTCTTGGCCGAAACACCTTTTCCAAGGCGCATTCTGACCTCTCCATTTTGGTGCTTAGAATCAGGACACAAAAAATGACTTCCTCAAATTAGAGAAATTGATTTCCAGCTGCTTAGTTTTTACTGAGAATGCCAAGCCCAGATTTTTTTGTTCCAGTTCTTCTCAGTCAGTATTTTCCCTCACTTGAACTTCTGTCCCTTTGAGAAAAAAAAAATAAAATTGATTTTGGCTTTTCATCTTGACCATGGATGAATATGAACATCAAAACATCCATAGTTCTATCATACTGGAGTGACTGGACATGGACTGCCCAACCTAGCCTTGTGCTCATGGTGGGAACTGCAGCAGCTTGTCATGGCCAGATTTCAGTGAAACCAATGTACAAGGGAACTTTCTCATGCAAACAAGCAAAAATACCATGGATGCTACTCACCCAAAGGCATACACTGTGCTTGAGTTGTAATATCGACCCAGCTCTGTGGAATGAATGAGATCCTTCAACTGCAATGAGAGAGTCACTTGATAACAATCATGCAATGATTACAGTGATGAAGTACGTATGCCCAACCCTCCATCCCTCTTGCTGCACAGACCCAGCAGGTCTGTTATTTAGATGAGGATATTTGACCCCTTCCTCTTTCACTCACTGAACTGCCTCAGGGCCAGCTCTGGTCATAATATTGCCCTCACCATGTTCTGGAGTTTAGCTGACTCTAGCCAGAAGGCTCTGGATTCCACCTGCCCAAGCTCTGAGAAGTATCGGCGATTGAGGACCTGGAGGCTGCCAGAGTAAAACTGCAGGATGGTTGGTTCCAGGTGCCATGGTCTGTAGTCTGCCAACAGAAAACACTCATAGATTACCTTGCTGATATGTAGGAGAGCGGGATTTGCTCAGTAGTTTACCCAGTTTTCATCTGTAAAGATCAGCAAAAGTCACAAGTGCTCTTTGGCCTGAACGTTGCCTTTACTATACCCCATCCATCTCCTATGTAGGGATAAAATATGTTGAATTTTTACCTAGGAAGTACCATGTTGCTGCAGCAGCTCCAGCCAGCAAAAGAAAGACTATTCCAAGAGACACATAGCGGAGGTAGACACGTGAGTTAGTCTCTGAATCACTCTTTGAGAGGGAGCTGGCATCTTCCTCCTGTTCCTCAGCCTCCATCAGGGGTATCTAGTGACAGAGTTTACCACAATCAGGCTGAGTTTCCAACAGCCTCTTACATCCATCTTGGGAAGTGCACTGTCAGCTCTGTGATCCTCTCCCCAGATCTATATCCCCCAAGATATCTGTGGGCTAACCATCAAACACTTTGCTCAGTGCAAATGCAAGTTGAATTTCTATACAAGTAGAAGACAGGCTTCTGGGATACTGTCCCACCTGTGCTCCCTGGGAATCCCCCAGTTTCCAAGGAAAATCATAGATCATAGGATTTGAAGGGACCCTTAAAGGTCATCCAACCCAACTCCCCTGCAATGAACAGGGACAGCTACAGCTAGATCTGGGTGCTCAGAGCCTGAGCAAGAGTGTCTCCAAGAATGGAGCACACACCAAAATCCCTGGGTTTCCTCTCCTTCTGCCCAAAACGCAAATGAGTACAATAATAAAATTCCCCATAGACAAGATTGTTGTCCTCTCAGGCTGGGGATGGTTTTAAAACTGGTATTTTGTTGACCTGGAGATCAACACAAAAGTAAATTGGTGCCCTCAGTTTCATAAAGAGGTCTCACACAGCAGCCCCAGCCTGGGAGCCTGAAGTTGCACTTTGCTCTCAGTCCCCACAAGCAAACAAACCATGCCATTCCCACCCAGACACACATCCCAGGGCTAAGCCCCTGGTGGCCCTGACTCAGGAGCTGTGCTAGCACAGTGAGAGCATGCAAACAACTTCCATCCTTGGGATCGTTCACAGGACAAAGATTTCTTGGCCTGCCTCCTCTCCCCCCATTACTGAGCCTTAACACTCCAGGCTGGCTTGCAGCACAGAGAAATGCTCACACAACGTAAACACCAAGCGATCCACTCCAGAAAATCAAACCTAGCTTGGCAAACATCGACACTCTGACACACAGCAGCACACTGCTTGCTCTGAGGCACTCTTCCAGAAGTGCATGCAGTACAAAGAGGCCTAGCAGGGCTTCCCTGCAGGGTCACCTTTCTGTGGGTTCTCCTCACCAAACCCATTGGACGGTCTAGGGGAGCCGCTACCATAGGATCTTTTCAGCAACAGCAGACATAAGCAAAGAACCACAAACCAAGGGGCAGGGCGAGGGGAGGAGAGCAGGAAACAACAGCAGAAGAACCTCTTTGTTTGAAGGTTTAATTGTAGACACAGGGGTTTCCCCCCAGAGCTGCAGACCTACCTTTGAAACCTGCTGCTGCCTTGCGAGGACGAGCCCACGCCCCCCACACAAGGCAGCTCACACACGCGCAGGGAGGGAGAGGAGAGGACATCTATTTACCCAAGCTCAAGGTCTCCTCAGGGATCAATAATTGGATGCCGTGTCCCTTCAGCTCGGCCTTTGTCCTGCACTGTCCCGCTGCGGTGGGTCAGCACACCCTGTGCACTCAGAGATGGAGATTTCAGAGGCTTGCTGAGGGAAATCTACAGGTTAGGAGTGCTTCCAGCTGTGCCGAGAGCAACCCCAAAGGCTGGTGCAGGTAGTTAGGCTGTCCTCCTAAGGGGACAGAGAGTTGCTGAGCAACTGTTGTATGTCTCAGACACCCTCCTTGGTCCCATTGGGTGCTGGCAAGCAGAGCTCCTTGGCTGACAGGCGTAGAAGGCTCAAAAGAGGGAAGCAGACTGCATGCAGTGATGGCAGCAGTCGTGCTGATGAAAGCAAAGCACAGTGTCCATCAGTACAGACCTGAAGTAGTCCCTCTGGTCTTCCTGGGCTCCTTGCTGCCCATTGTCCTGCTGTGGTGCTCCTCACACTCAGTTGCACCACTACTCCCTCTTTCCTGCAGCATCTGCTGCCTTCTATTCCCAAGTCCTTCTTGCCTGAACTACTTTCTCCCTATGGCCCCGCAGCTCTGTTCATGTCCCTTATTTTTCACAATGTAAATAGAGCTATCCTGTCAATAAAGCTGGGAGGAGAACACATGGTCTACTGTTGACCCAGGACTGAGTTCCAACCAATGGGGGGCCAACTTGCTGTTGAGTGGCATTCTGAACCTGCCTGGCTGATGTTGGACTGAGTGCTTTCTCCTTGCAGTCTGTGGAGATGTCACGCAGCAGATTGGGTTTCTTCCCATCATCACTGCTGTGGTAGCCTTGTGGTGGGTTTTAGTAGAAAAAATGTTAAGCGTGGATGAAACCTGCAGCGTTTGACTGGGAACGTGTCAATGTGGTTATCCTGACTAAGCCATTGCTGCACATATGGGAAACTGAGGCATGCAGTGACAATAAGCAATGCTTTCAGAACTGTTTAAGAGATTTAAGTGACAAGATTGCACTTTCAGAAATGTCTCTGAGCCAAAATGTCCTTAGATAACTGAAGAATAGCTGTATCTCTAAGTATATATGTATGGCTTTCCAAAACTTACACTACGAGAATTTGCCACAGTGGGTCAGAACTCAGCTGATGGTATTTCCCAGTGTCAGAGATCTTACTTTTTTGTATCCATCTTTCCTGGAAAGAAGCACCTTCCTTCTCTGGTGTTTTCAGCATAACAAAATATATAGGATTTCAATCTGATCTATCTAAGCATACCACATCTATCACCACAGCCTTTTGAATCAACCAAGGACCCAAAACCTTGATCAGATTTGACTTCAGAGGAATTCCTTTATTGCGAATACTCTTTACTTACTGCTTCCCCACAACAAAAAAGAAACAAAATAAAAACAAAACAACCAACAAACAGGAGGAATGTGGGATGTGGCTGAGAGTGATGTTGCAAATAAAGTATTTTGGAAAGAGGGAGATGAGAGATGTGACAGCTATCTTTGTTACCTCCAGGCTTAAGATGAAGAGAGGACTGGTGTCTGTGGTTGTTAGCTGAACTGCTGTTCAGTTTCGGTATGACTCTGGTACCGATGGACATTGTCATCTGTCTGTGGTCTGACTTGCACTGCGTGTTCACATCAGCTTGGGAGGGGAACGTTTGCCTCTGTGACATTTCCAGAGAGCTCTCGGGGACCCAGAAGAGAAAGGGCCCCATATCACTCAGTGTTGTGTCACTGGTGCTCACAACCTGGGTTACTCACATACGAGACCACATGACCTCGTCTTCCTGGAAGAAAGGTCCAGTTATCGACAGATCTGATGTTGAGTGCTTCCTGCCACAGAGTGTCACACATTCACACCCAGTGTGGCTGCTAATGCAGTGCTAACAGCTTGCCGGTTCGAAAGCTGTCAGCATTTTCAGAAGGGGGAAAAGTACTGAACCAGCAGGATGGTCCTTGGGGCCCCACAGCAGGATTCACTTCCAGCTCTGCTCTCCGGGCACATCTCAGTAAAACTGCCTCCTTCTTATGGCAGTATACCAAACTTTCTGTGTTTGCTGTAACTAACACATCTTCCCTTCTTTCTTAGCCTTGGCAATCAGTGGAGTGGTGCATCTCCCCCTCAAAACTTCAGTCTGACTCTACTCCTCTTTGCCTGAACGTTGGAGCTGACTCAGAACCTGCTGAAGTCCATAGGGGAAGTGCCATTCACTACGAAGGGCTTCTGATGGTTTACTTGCAGCTGTGTCCCCCAGGCAAATGTCTTTTGATACATCCCCTTTCTTTGCCCTGGCCTCAAAACCCACTTGCCCACACAGTGCAAATACCCTCTGTTTTAGGTGGTGGTGCGCCTTGAGAAAGGGAGGAACAAGAGGGCTAAAAATCTGTTCGTCCCATCTTTACCAAGCTTTACCTAGTCCCATGTTTAGAAAATCTTTCAGGTGTCCCCCCTCAACTCCAAATAAAACACTGTAGATTCCTTAATATTTATTTTATTTACAAAGAGGAAAAGGGGGTAGGTTTTTTATACTCATCGTAGCAGCAAGAATAATTGAGAAGCTTATGAAGGTCTACATAGGGACAGGAGAACCATCAGTACAACTGGGATCCTTGGCCTATGTAAGATATTCATTTGCCTGTTGAGGCAAGGGATTCAGTGTCTCCTTTTGAGCTCCACCTAGAAAGAATCCCAAAGCACAGCAAATAGCTGGACAAATTTTGTGCTTGCTCATCTGGGAAGCTGTGGGGTATTCTTCACCTGATATGTCCTGGAGGCAAAGGGTCAGTCTACATCTTGAGGCAGATGAAGAAGCTGATGAGCAGAGGATAAGGGTTGCCCCAGCCCTCTCTGCTGTAGGCAGGATCAAGTCCCTTGAGCAGCTCTTTTGAGGTGATATTCAAAGGGGTGGCAAAAGTACCAAGAGGTTTGATAACCTTGAAAGTTTTTGATCTTAGAAGAAAGATCCTTAGCAATAGGTTGGTATTTTCCCACTTCTGAGAAGTCCAGAAACACGGTAAGAGGAGAGACAGACAGTACAGATGTTGAATGCAAGGATGGATGGAAGCAGAACAGCATGTCTCGCTCTGCCTTAACGCTTCTCTTCTGTGTTATTGCTGTTTATCAACCCAGATCAGCAAATGCAAAGAAAAAAAGTAGTCTTTCCAGTCTTCATTTTTTTTTTTTTGGTGCGTTAAGTTTTCTTTTCAATGAAGGTGCTGATTTGTGAGTTAGTTTTCTAGGCTCATTTACCATATCTTTGCCGCTAACTAGGCAATGGTTTCCCCTGAGCAATGGAAGGAATGGGCAGCACCTTTACGACGTTTTCCACTAATACAGGATGTGGAATGAACTACTCTGCAATCAGCTTATCGTAGTCAAATAATGGTATTTTGCCAGAAGAGCAGAGAGGCTTTCGATTTCATGAAAAATATTGCAACAAGAATGGGAAATTGTGTGTGTTCTTTTTACTGCCATCATCAGACTTGGGGGAGAAAGTGGAAGGGGAGGGGATTTCCCCAGTATTTTTAACCCAATAATGGGGATTTCTTTTTACACTGCACTGCTTAGACAGCTGACACAGCTATGGCCCTGAGCTAATCTTAGAACCGGAGTTTAAAACTAGGGTGAGCAGCTCAGAATGTACTTTGATTAAAACCTGAAATGAGGAAGAACATCAGAGGAAAAAAATTAAAGACACTCTTGGTTAGTCAGGAAGAGATGTCTTCATGTATTTTGTCATCAGCCCCATCTATGAATTTACGTCTTGTCCATCCTATTCCTTCCACAGTTTTGCATCCCTCTAAAGTAACACTGTTCTCCAGCCTTGTTAAAGAACAGTTCCAGTGGTTCAGTGACTGGAGACTACATTCGTGTTCTGAATAGGAGAAACGTCCATCTAGTCTTCCCTGCATAGAAGGTCTTTCCTGCTTGTAGACTTCCCCCAAGTGATCCTAGACAGAGCGATGGCTGTATTGGCTTTGGAGGTCCTTAAGAGAAAGGTAGGCACCAGTATTTGGCACTTGGCTGGAAAAGGCTGTTCTGCAAAGATCCTCATCCTGGATTTGCCTTAGAGTTGTAGGCTGAGAAAAGGAAGAGGTAGCATGTGCTGCTGGAGCACTGGGATCAATTGGAGGGCCTGCCTTCCCACTTGATACATCAGAAGTATTGTTGTCATGCAGGTCTGGTGAGTCAGGAAAGTCTATGTCCACCTGGCATGGGGCCTCAGCAGGTTGTAAAGCTGCTTTGTCAGTCATCTGCTCATCCTGCCTCAGATCTGGTGTTGGTGAGGTGCGTGCTCTTGACAGGGAAGCCATGGCCCGCTGGGCTTCACCTTGTGTCTCTGCCACAAAGGAAATATTTTGGAAGCCCTGGATCCCATTTATACAGTGCAGAAAGTTGTAGGGCAACACTGGCATGTCCTCTGCTAGTGTGCAGAGGTCTGCGGAGGGAAGATCATGGTAAGTCTCGATGTCCTCGCTGCCATTGCTCTCCTGGGTGAAAGGCTCATATGTGAAGTAGACCTGACAGGGCTCGATCTCAAAGGAGTTGGGAAGGTGGAAGAAGAAGTAGCCCTGGTTGGTGAAGCAGCTGGACACAGAGTGTCCACTGGTTTCTGAGGGAGGATCAGGTGCCAAAGTTCCCTTGGAAAGCTGGGATTCCTGATCGTTCTTCTGCATCACCTCCAGCATTGAGATTTCTGGGGCTGTACTGTTCACACACATGGAAGATGTGGAGAATGGGGAGGAGAGCCATTTCTGATGGGAAAGAAACACAGGAGAGAGACTGTTATGCTTAAAGTATAACACAGTGAGGAACAAAGATCCTCTCCTTCTGAGCTATTAAGTGGCCTTTTCTCTGCCCAAGCAATTGGAATTGGGGATACGGAAACCCATGTCTGTGATGTCCCAATTGCAGTGTTTCAAAGGCACTATATCTTTCTGTCACTAGAAAATCAAGAGCAGATCTTGCAAACCCGTTCTGAGATTTCTGGAGGTTATTGAGGAGAGATGGCGAAAAGGAAAGGAAGGGTGACGAGAGAGGGAGAGAGGAGAGGAGAGGAGAGGAGAGGAGAGCAGAGGAGAGGAGAGGAGAGGAGAGGAGAGGAGAGGAGAGGAGAGG
>JAOWBP010000001.1:45472671-45498058 GCA_028571105.1 Tragopan temminckii | reverse complement strand
AATGCTTACCCTGGAAACAGCCCAAGGACAGCACATGTCCACAGGCACCAGGGTCCCATCCCTCAGCCACAGCTCCTCAGGTGAGACTTGAATTCTAAGGGAAATGTGCACCATAGCTTCTATGTTTCAAGGACAGGAGTGCCAATGCACTTATCTGACCAACCATCAGCAAAGACCCCCCTTTCTTTCTTTGCAAGCAGGTTCTCAATGCCGGGAGGGAAGTTGGCTGTGGAAAAGGACTGCTCTGAGGCTTTTATTCCCCTTCTGTCTTGGAAACGATGTCGGCAGCCCCGTGCAACAGCTCCCCTCCTTCCCCCTCCTTTGCCTCAGCCCCTATGAGGGGGGAGGAAGAGCGTGGGCGGTGGAAGGAGTTGTGGTCCCCAGATGTGTGAATTGTTGCTGAGAAGAAATAGCGCACCACGGACAAAAGGCAGAGCAGCTCAGCTGAGGGAGAGCCATTGCGCTGGGTTTGCGTCACTGACCTTTTCCTCTAGCCCTTCTCAGTCCTCACCTGACCCTCCCACTGCTTCCCCTGCACTTTGTACTCAGCCATCTCTCTGCACAGCGCTCCGCAATGGTGATTAAAGCAGGCACGGGAGCTTAGAGAGGGGGAGGAAAGTGGAAAAAAAAAACACCCTAAAGCAAAAAGAGGGCATTGCAGCGATCATCTCTTCATTTCCCTTGAGTTCACATCGCCCATCCCACCACTGACCCAGCACACCGCAGTCCCTGCCTGCTGCAGACCATTGCAATGTAAGCACAGTGGTTTTGCCTCTGTTGGCAGCACTATGGATGGGGGAGGAGAAGCAAGCTGGGGTCAGGGGAGTGCTTCAGACTGAAGTACATGAACAAATGGAAATGCTAAAAAAAAAAAAAAGGAATAACCTTGAAAATGTGGTGCAATTGCAAAAGTCTACATAAGTATTCTAGAAACTCAAACAGTGCCACCAACAGAGTAGATCACAGAATCATAGAATGGCTTCGGTTGGAAGGGACTTTCAGAGGTCATTCAGTTCCAACCCCAAATGAAAAGAAGTGGGAGTCAGCATGTGGAGAGGATCTGGGAGGTGTTTTGGACCATGTGTGAGTGGTGTGTAGGTCTTTAACCCAAAAGATATCCTTATTACTGCCTGTAGCTGTGGGGTCAAGGCTGGGCTTCCATCCTTTCTAGTGATCTGCTCCATTCCACTGCTTCACAAGAAGAATCAAGGACGCATGGGAAAAAAAAGTGTGTGTGTGTGTCAGGGTGGGAAGTGAATAGAAGGGTGCCATGAGCCAACAAAAGCATGTGTGAGCCTCAGGTAGTGAGCCTCAGGCACCCCATGAAACGTTTACCCATTTTTATAGCTATGCCCAAAGATTCCTCTGTTCCTTCTTTCAAGAACCATGTGGATGTGGCACTGAGGCACAGGGCTAGTGGGAATGGTGGGGATGGGCTGACAGTTGCACAAGATGATCTTAGTGGTCTTTTCAACCTTAACGATTTTATGACTCAATGATTCTCTTTGCCCTCACATCACCACGTTGGATCATGTGTAAAGAAGGCTGGAAAAAGGCAGAAGAACAGAAAGTTCCCATCCTGCTCCTTTAGAGGTGCTTGGCTCAAGTCTTGCACTAGGACACTATTCTGTGAAACACCCAGAGTGTGTTCAGGGCTTTAGAGCAGGGAACCAGATTAGTGAAAATTGTGCCTGCATGATGAGCGCCACTGAGGCAAGAGACCTGCTGCCCTCCTTCTATTTTGATGGGTGTTTTCCACCCCTGGCTTCTTTGAAGAATTGCAACTGTCCTCAGTGGCAACCTGTGAGGTTTGGACCATTCTCACTCCTCAGAGGTAAGCTGCTGTTTATGTTTTCTGGGTTCTGTGGTTGTTGAGGCACATTAACAGCTTTGAGGTTGATGCACACAAGCCTTGCTTCTTGTAGGCATGGCTGCAAGTAGGTTAGCATGAATCAAAAGCCAACACAGCCCCCACTTCCCGCTCATCCAGTGCTGGGTTTCCAGCCTTGCATGCAGATGGGCAGCCCACTGCCCCTTAAATTTTTGGACCTATCTGCTCTCCATCCTGCTCCCTCCCATCTTGGCCACTGTGAAAAGGCATATGGAAAAGCATGAGATTCTGCAATAGTTCCCTGGTCATTTGTGCATTGGGTGACACAAACTCAAGAGATTGGACTGGTCTGTGGGTTGAGAAATGGTCAGAAGCCTTTGAGTGGGACCTTTCTGCCTGCTCCTCACAGTGGTAGGTATAACTGAGGAGGGAGATCGCAGAGTCTTGTGGGAGTGGAGGGGGCACACGTCAATGGGAGCTGTACTTGTACAGAAGAACCTGGTTCCTCAGCCCCCCTCTACCCACCTTCTGATAGCATCTTCAGAGTGAGCTGGGCTTGCAAAGGGCAATGGTTTCCGTTGGCAGGAAGGCAAGAGATGTCCATATGGGGTTGGTATGTGTGTGTGTACACATGTGTGGGTGTGACAACAGAGCACAGCTCCGAGCTGGCCTCTGAAGCCTTGCTTGGCCCAGCAAATGCCCGTTTAACCATTGTGGAAAACTCGCCTACAAAACTGAGGTGTGAATGAAGCTGGTTATCTGGCTGGTTTGGGAATGAGAGCAGGCTGGAGCTATGTTAGAGAGCCTCCAAAGCAGTGCAGAAATCCCCTATATGCGGCAGACCCTGCACTGTGGCTGGAAGCTAAGCTGAGGCTCAAGGACTTTCCCCATGACTGCCCCATAGTGCTTGGGGTGCAAGCACTCACACTTGTGTCCATGGGGGCTTCTGCTGCAGTGCTGACGGTCTCCTCCTGGGCCTCCCACTCAAGTACTAACTCTGTTCCACCCTTTTGGCCTTTCATTCTCCTTTTCTTGCCCTGGTCCTCTCCTACCTTTTCCCACAGCTATCACAGGGCAAGAAACAATTGCAGGGTCTCCAGCTTC
Organism: Tragopan temminckii; assembly: GCA_028571105.1. Lineage (NCBI taxonomy): Eukaryota > Metazoa > Chordata > Aves > Galliformes > Phasianidae > Tragopan > Tragopan temminckii. Next base: position 45,495,123 of record JAOWBP010000001.1, on the reverse strand, counting down.
TCCTGAGCTGGCTCTGAAATGCACTTCCTCTCTCAGAGACAGAACCATCTCCTGCCCTTTACCTCCTCTCTCCCCCATCCTCCCCCTTCATACCTTCAAGACCACAAACCCGCAGGAAACCAGTTAAAAGGGCCAACTTCGTGGAAGATACCTTCATAAGATTTTCATGGGCTCACATCTCAAGCCCAATACACAGAAGAGATTTTTTGAGTGTGGTTAGATAGTGGGACAGGTTGCCCAGAGAAGTCGTGGATGCCCCCTCCCAAGGGAGCAGGTGGGTTGGGAAGTTTAGAAACCTGATCAAACCTAATCTGGGAAGATGTTTGTGCCCATGGCAGGAGAGTTGGAACGGCACAATCTTTAAAGGTTCTCATTCTGTGATTGTATAATAAAGTTCTATACCTTGCAGAAACAAGAAGCAAAGCAATGGAGCCCTTTGCAACAGGGCTTGGAATTCTCTCCTTCAGGGGAGAAGAGAGGTTCCCACCCCACAACATGCTTGTTGCTTCACCTGAGAGAGAGGTGCTGGCCATCACATGGCTCGCATGTTGCAAAGCAGCCCCCTGCATGGAGAACACAGCAGTGGGGGTGAATGGGATGACTGGAGGTCTCACGGCCTTCAGGGCATGGCTGTATCCACTGATACAGAGATGTCTCCAACTTTAGGACTGTTCTTCCTACAGTACTGCAAGGTCCAGATTGCCTGAGCTGGGTCTCACCTATGGCAGCTCCCCAGTCAAACCATGGTATGGTGGGTGGCACTGGCCTCAGATTCTGTCAGTGGTGCATTTATCATAGCCTTGAAGAATTGACCTGAACAGATTGTTCAGACGGCATTCTTCTCTCCAAGTGGACAAGCTGAAGGACTGAATCGCAGAAAGCTTTTCTAAAAGGTTTGACTGCACATTTTCACTCCCCCCTCCTCCCTTGATCCACGTATTTTTAAGTGTGACAGAAGCACCTCCAATCTACCAGCATCTTACCTCAAGGGGCCAAGAGCATGCACAAGCACAACCCTGGCATTTCCTGAGGACACATTTCTCAGAAGTAAATAAAAAACGAAAAAAAGTCTGTCTCGGGTCTGACAAAGTGTCACATTCACTAGCACACACACAGCCCGAACTCTAGGCCTGACACAGGACCAAAGAGGCCTGTAAGGCATATGGTTATGTTTTCCATCCCTTGCCAAATGGAGCATCTGGTACATGTCAAACCACAGCAGAAGCTATTTGAAGATGAATGAGTCTCAAAACAGAAGCTCCTATATGGGCATCTGCTCTTGTTTTCTTGTCCATTTCTCTACCCAATCAGGAGTGTTTGTCCAACCAGTCCAAACCCCAAAGACTGATTTACCTCTTCTACCTGTACTGAGACCTCCTATAAGCATCATCTCCCTCCCTGGGACTCTATCCCTCCTAGATCTTTCATTCAAGACTCCAAGTCTTCCCACCCACTAACCCTCAATTTCACCATTTTCCCCAAGCTTACGTGCAACTGACACTTGTCTTTTCACCTCCGACCTGAATCTTTGCTATTACGCTCAGGTCTCTTAAAATAGGTGTCCAGATTGAATCTGGAACTACTGCCCCACTGTTAAACGTACAGATGTCTAGTCAAAAGTTTAATGTCCCCCTTGCCTGCACATCCTGGCTTTTACCTCTTGGCAGAGAAAACAGAAACACCATGGGGAAAACACACTCTTATCATGCTTACTACGTGCCTGATGAAAGGATGTGCCAAAACTGAAAGTAGACAAAGAAGCTGATCCCCTTTGGAAAAGTCCAGCCTTGGTCCAGCCTTTCTCAGTAGAATTAGTTATGTGAAGATTAATCCTAATTCTTTTCTAATCCTTTTTTTGGGGTTATTTGCAAAGCATTCTGCCCTGAATTTGCTTAAAGCTATCCCAGGAGAGAGAATAAGGAAACAGAAAGGGATTGCCAAGAATTTCTTAAGTTTCACAGCTGAGTAGACTTTGTACCTGTTTCTTTCAGATCAGTATCTTTTTTATTGCACTGTTTAGCCATAATTGGAGGTAGAATGGATAGACCGGGAAGAAAAAACAGATCTAAGTGCAAAACAACCAAGGAGAAAAAGTTTAATATCAATGAAATTTTATATATATATATACACACACACACAAAGGTTCTCAGAGTTTGTTTCTATAACATAAAGCACCATTAATTCCACCATTCTTTACAACTCAGCCTATTACACCTTCCAAAAAGCACCCAAAACTTCTGAAAACTTATTTAGCACCAAGGGATTGCCATCTTGTTTAGCACCAAGAAGCCTGTTAAACATACCCTTTGGCCCACCTGCCTTCCTCTACCACATGCATCAAGCACCATCTGGATGCTCATGAGTAACACATGAGATCTACCACTGGAACAAAAAAAACCAAACAATCAGAAAAGGAGGAAAATAGAAGCTTGTTTCTGGAGATATTCAGTGTCAGTGCTTGCTTCTCTTCAGGAAGACATGGGGCACTATACACTGTAAATACACAATACCTGGATTTGCAGCCTGTGGCTTAGGAAGACGGAAAGGGATTCAGACCTGAGCATCACTTTCAGCATGCTTCTTTCTTTCTACTGCCTGTAATCCTGTCTCTGAGCAGTTCCTATACTTGTCCTCCGAAGGGAGAGGAAGAAGCTCAGTTTCCTTCCATTCCCATGATCTTGTCATCATGTGGTTCCCTGGGAAACACCCAGCTTCACCTCGGTGAAACCTTGTTTTTATACACCTTGCATCAGTGACAACAGTGGAGAGGATCAGGGGCCAGAAAGTGCCTGAAATTCATTCCAGTCTGCACAGCTTCCTTAGCAGAGCAGGGAGGGTAAGTAAGCAGGGCAAGAGAGAAAATGTCCTGCAATTCTCTCAAGCATTTTCAATAGTTAATCTGTGTTCCTGCACCTTTGCCATCCTGGGCTGCGTGTACCTGATCGAGTCCTAATATAATAATTTGATTTGTATCTCCAATGGGAGATCTTTGATAGTCCCAGTACTATAGACAGAGACCATGGCTAACCATGAGACTGCGGAAGCATAAGTCAGAAGACTTCATTATCAATGATGGGCAGCAGAGAAATACAGTTTTTCCTGCTTGTCCTGTCCTGAGACTCAAAAAAGAGACAACTCTTGGCTCTGCTGTTTGTGGCAGCATCACAACACATGGAAGTGATTTTCCCAAAGTGCTGAGTCAGCCTCACATCCCCAGAGGGATGTGAGTGAGGGCAGTGTGAGGCCAGTATAAATGGTACTAGAATATCATACCACTGGCATCCTTTCCCACTGCAACAACTCTGACCTGACAAGGAGAGCAAGGATTTGTTTTAGCCACATGTTTTTCTCAGTTGCTCTAATGAGATTGCCAGAAAAAGGCACACAACATGTGGCAGGGAAGCTTTTAATATGGGTCGAGTTGCTGAAGTCTTGCTTCCTTTCACACCACAGTTTTGCCTCTAGTTTTTTCCATCACACGAGCAAAGAAATGCCAACTCATCCAGGTCTGGAAACTGTGGTTTAACTGCAATTGGCCTTGCAACCTACAGCTCATGTTGTGAAACAGCAGTCTCTCAACACCAGTGTGAGAGAACCACCTTCAGGAGGAATGACATAACGGCATGCAGGAGCCAGGGCCATGCCATTGGTACCAATGGGTGCACTTCTCTCACAGAAGTGAGCAGAATCAGGCTCACCAAAATGCACTTGGGAAAGGGAAATCTCTTTCTGGACTGGGCTGGCTTCCCACAGCTGGGGAACTGAGACCAAGTGGCATCCCAGAAGGTTTGGGAGGGTAGTTTGTAGGGTTGTCTATCGTTCTGTGCTTATGGTTTAATGGGAACAGAGTGGTGGGCTCTACTCATTCAACAGCAGATATCTCTGAATTATCTGGATGAATGTCCAGCCTGGTACCTCCCAGAAGAGCTAGAGCTGACACAGTGGAGGACTGTCCCCCCATTCCACAGTTTTACAGCCAGCTTGGGGAAGGACCACAGAATCCAGGAGCCTGGGTCATAACTTGAGGGCTCTGAGACCCAGAATGGTGTCTATGGAAAGTCAGTGACGTAACAGGAAGACCAACAGACCTTTTTTTGGAAAGACAGTATCATCTCCCATGACTCCTACCTCTTCCTCTGTTCTAAAGGCCAGTAGACCCCAGTCCACTCTCCAGGCTACAGGCGTAAGTGCTGGCATTAGGGCCACACTGCAGGCTGCAAAACTGGCATGTCCAGTTGGGACAGAAAGAAGCCAGCATGCACCAGGGCAACAAGGAATTTCCAGACCTTTCTATGGGATTCCTTTGTGCAGGAAATCCCAAGGAAGGACACATACCCAGGAGCAACATCTAAGTTTTCCTCCCACTTTAGGACCCTACAAACCAGCCACATCCTGCTCATGGATTTAGAACAAGCCAATCACTTAAGCTGGGTCATGAGGTGAGATATGAGAGATGATAGTGTCATGCTGTAAATGCACAGCTATAGGCCTGACTGCTAGAGAGCGTGAGATGGGAGCCAGAGCAGCAAGTTTCACACTCAATGCCTGAGACTTCACAGGCCCATTTCCAAGAGATTTGCAGTGGTTACGGGCAATAAAAAGAGAGAGAGAGAGAGGAAGAAGGCCAGAGAGGCTTTGGAAGGGAGGAGAAGCAACTAGTCAAGGCTTGGCTTGACCAGATACCCGCTGAAGGTGATGTACACATCAACATCATCACTGTAAATGGCATTCTCCCGCTCCCGCTTGTAGAGCCTCACCCAGACCTCATCATTTTCCTGAAGATCCAGCATGAGGCTCTGGCTCTGCATGATGCTGCGGTCACTGGGTTGGGCATACAAGATGACTGCCTCTTCTTCGTTGCGCATGATGTGCATGTAGGTCTCCTTGAAGTTCCAGGTGTGGACGTTGAGGCTGAAATAGTAAAGGCCAGCTACAGAGCAGTAGAACTTGCCATTGAACATGTCAAAGTGACTGTAGAGGTTGACAAAGACGGTGTCAAAGATCAAGACCTGGAAGCCCTCGCTGCTGTGCAGTGCTTTCCTGCGGCCAACAGAGAATGCAGCATACTGGTGCTTGCAGGGATCTCCTGCTGTGCCCATCTGTCCTTTGCTGCCTTTCTGGCCCTGGGCACCCCGCTCTCCACGTGGCCCTTCTTTGCCCCATTTCCCTGGCATCCCAGGCTCTCCTCGATCTCCTTTCTCTCCTATAAGATGAAGCAGAGAACATAACCCCTAGTGATATCAGAGGGAGAGATGTAAGAAGTGGTGAGAAAACCCAGTGAGGAGACTGAGGATTGCTGAAGGATTGAGGAATGACAGAAGAAGTGATCACAATATTGAGCTTTATGGAAAAGGAGACAACAGAGCTATGGATGTGACTGGGGTCTTTTTTCTTTCTAGCCTTCTGTTCGACTGCCTGGTATGGCTTTGCTGGAAGCACTGGAGTCTACTCCTAGGAGGCTCCCGTGCAAGATGGAGAGCAACAGTGCAAAGTACTGCTCTTGGCCTCTTCTTCATCCTCCACACTCCCTTACCTCCACCACAGTCTCTGCCGTCCTACAAACCTATTCCAGGACCCAGTTATCCACATACTGATCTTGCTACAGGCTGGAAAAGCCTCACCCAGACCTCATCATTTTCCTGAAGATCCAGCATGAGGCTCTGGCTCTGCATGATGCTGCGGTCATTGCGTTGGGCATACAAGATGACTGCATACAAGATGACTGTGGAGAAGTGCTGAAATACGTAGGAGAATATGACTACAGAGGAGCAAGGAGTGAGGCTGAAGAGACAGTGTCCAAACTTAACTGGTCAGTGGGAAAAGATCCCATCTGAACCTATGAGTGATGCAGTGTAGGTTAGAGGGCTGGTACTTTGACAATACCAGCACAATTTGGGCATCCTCTGTAATTAATACTGTAGCTTTACCCTGTTGGTAAAGTGTTCCTCCCTCCAAAGTAGTGTTGGTGTGTTGCTTGTCACAGGTTTAGGCAGACATTAATACATAGAGAAGAGCACCAGAACTTACTTTTTGTGTATAGAGAAGGTGAAGGTCAGAGCAGCCTCCAGCAGAATTGCTAGCCTCCCAGATTTAAGCTTTGTTTCCCCATATGTGCTAGGTTAACTGGTCTTGGCACTTTGGGGCCAAGATAAGCACTCACCCTTCAGTATGGTGATATTGATATAGGGACGGACCTCCGGCATCGGGTAGGGCAGGTGGTGGTGGCTGGAAGGCTGTGGTGGGGCATCTGCAGAAGATTCTGGTGGGTCACAGCAGCGCCTGCAAGCACCAGGGGCAGGTTCTGTGAGGTGGAGTTCATCAGTGGGTGCCCCAAGCACAACAAGAGGAAGGAGGAGGAAGGCCAGGGGTGTGCGTAGGTAAGTTATGCCCATGGTGACCTGGGAAGATATGAGAAAGTGCCAGAGTGAAGCATAAGAAGGGAAGGACAATGAGGGATAGAGCAGAGATCACCAAGAAACAATAAATACTGGTGGCTGGAGCCAGTGGTGGGACAGAATGGCACTGTCCTGTGATGGAGATACGTGCTTGGTGTCCCTGGAGACTCAAGGCTGCAATCTGAGCAGCAAGCACATGGCCCCAGGAGGATGCCCCACACCCTTCAGCCCAGACCAATGGAGATTGGCTGCTAGCCCTGATGGAAGGCTTGAGCCTCAAAGCCTGTCACTAGGCAAACCACTGGAGCCACTCATCCCAGCTGGCAAACCACTGGAGCCACTCAAAGCTGCCAGGCTGGGATAGAGAAAGAAGGTTGCAAAAAACCACACAGCTCCTTCAGCAAAAGCACACTACAATAGGATGCTGAATCTATGCGAATGGCTGTGAAAAACTTGTCCAGACCTCCAGTCAGTAGCTGTCAGCTATTCACAAAGTTAACTCAATGTTCCAGCAGGAGTCAGACCCACGTCTCCCTGCAGAGAGACTTCACTCCAGCCTCTCTTTCCTCTAACACCATATCCCATCCCTCTGTGTTCCTTGGTCCCCCACCACAGAATCATAGAATTATTTGAGTTGGAAGGAACCCTTAAAGGTCATCTGATCCAACTCCCCTGCAACAAACAGGGACACCCACAGGTAGATAAGAGTGCTCAGAGTCCCTGTAGACTGACCTTGAATGTCTACAGGGACATGGCACCCACCACCTCTCTGGGAAGCCTTTTCCAGAGCTATTCCAATTCCTGTCCCAGTGCTCAGTAGCGTCTCAGCTCCTCGCTTCCCTTCTGTCACAGGAGGAAAGCCAAACCCCAGCACCTCGCCTGAAGGGATGACTGACTCTTGCAAAAGGGCGGGAGTGGAGCTGCTGCACTAGAGAGAGAAAGTAAGCAGAGTGGAGCAGGCAGCTTTCAGACAAGTATGTATGCAAAAGACAGACTTGCAGGCATGCTCAGACACTCCCCACTCAGCTGTTGCCCACCCTGCTTCTGCCCACGCCCCACTGCAGCTCACCCTGGATGCTCAGGGCTCCCCGCTGTGCTCTCCAGCCCCCCTTCTTGCCGCTTGTCCTCTGCCTGCAGAGCCAGCCTCAGGACACATGGCTTTAAGAGCCCGCGCTTGGCAGTGGATTCTGAGTGCTGGCAGGGTGCATGGCCTGGGATTGGACCTGCTCCCTCCCCTTTCTTCCCCCTCCCTTTCCCTCCCTGGCTTTGGGCACACTGCAGACCGGCTTGGGTAGCAGTGCCTCTTAACCCTTTCCTAGGTGGTTCATTTCCCTTTTTTTCCTCCCCTGCCTTTGTCTTTTGGAATGGATTGCACTATCTGAAAAGGGTGGGTAAAGCAGAAGGGGAGCATCCCAAGCATCTTGGGGTGTGATGGTGCAGGATTCTTCCCTGTCTGCTGAACCCCTATGTTAGCCCTCCTCAGCCCTTCACCGGACAGCCCATGCTTTCTCCCAAACTTCATCTTTCATTCTCTCCTGCATGGTTCCTCTTTGCGCATCACTGCAGTTTCTCGCCCCAGTCATGCTATTTCCAGCAGGCTCATTTGCCAACTGGGAGAGGCACTTTCTTTTTTCCTCTCTAATCATCCTTCCCCAGGCAGAGCCCCAAGCCTCACACTTGGGCACGTGTCACAGCAAGGTCACATCCCGGGGAGAGAGGTTTGCACAGCAGGGGTGTGCCGGTCCCAAGCTCAGCCCTGTTGCTGCTTGCCAAAGCTGAGGCTCTGCAGCAAATCGTGGTGGTCTCTGCCCCAGCCTGGTGCCAAGTGGTCTCCTTGTGCCCTTTGGGTGAGAACTATGTGGCTGCACTGGGAGTTTGGAGGGAGGAAGGCTTTAGGGTTCCTATGCTGTGGCAAAGCTGGATTTAAGATTTTATACCCTAGAGGAGTGCATATATGTGACAGGAGGGAGAATAGGCAATAATCCTTTCTGCAGGGGCCCAAAATGCCAAGTCAGCACTGCACATTTGCCAAGGGAATCTGGAGAAAACTCCCACATTTCTGCAGGGAAAAGGGTTTTGTGCGTGTCTCCATGTTCTTGGATATTTGTTTTTGGTTTTGTTTTCCTTCTCCCAGTTATGCGGTTTGGGAATGGGAGGCCCTCGCTTCCCAGAGAGTGGCTGGTGCTTGGCAGGACCCCAGCACCACTGGAGGAGCAAGCGGAAAAGTCTGGGAAAATATGTGCTGTGAACTGGGGGGATGGGAAGGAGGGGACTGGGGGGGCTGGGAGGGCTGGAGATACTCTCGGGCTGTCTGTCAGCCTGCAACTTAATGAGCACAGAGCAAACAAACATCCATCCGTGATCAGAGGAGCCTCACAGCACTCACTGCCATGTTCATGAGCTCCCAGGACGGAGTCACGCCCCTCTCTCTCAGATTTCCCTGCCTGTCTCATTTCCAAGCATGACACTCCCCCTTTTTGCAGCTCCCTGCCTCATCTCTGCCTTATCTCTACCTTTCCAACAGAGCAGGCAGAAGGAAGGTGTTTGCCCCCATTTCCCTCCCACCTCTCCATCTGCACACTGGATTTGCTCTCAAACTAGCAAATGTTCTTCATGGAGAATCGTAGTATTATAGAATGGCTTGGATTGGAAGGGATCTCAAAGATCATCTAGTTCCAACCTGAGCACCCTGTTGGAAAGGCCCCTGCCATATTCTTGTCTGTGAGCAGGACTTTGTACCTAACGTCTTTCCCAAACTGAACTGAGACATTCAAGGAGCCAGCAAACAAAGACAAGGGGAAATGGTTTTGTGCTAAAAGAGGGAAGATTTAGATTGCGTGTAAGGAAGAAGTTGTTTATAGTAAGGGGTAGTGAAGCACTGGGACAGGTTGCCCAGAGAGGTGATGGATGTCCCATCTTTGAAGACATCCAAGGTCAGGCTGGAGGGGCTCTGAGCAACCTGATCAAGCTGTGGGTGTCCCTGTTCATTGCAGGGGAGTTGGACCAGATGGCCTTTAAGGATCCCTTAGGACGCGAACAATTCTGATTCCAAGACTTGCTCTGCATCACTCTACTAGGCAGCAGTTAATGCCAATAAAAACACCTTTGTCAGGGCAATATTGCACTTCTCTCTGAAAGCAATGGGCTGCACCAGCAGTGTTTGGCTGGTGCAGACACTTTTCCAAGAGGTTCTGGCTTATGTGGCCGAGTGCTCCAGTGTATGGGTTTTGAGAGCGCTCTCCTCTGTCCACGTGCCAGCCACACCGCTGAGCGTAACCCAACCTGCAGGCACCCTGTGTGTGTGCTCAGCTGTCCTCCAGCTCTCTCCTCACACACTGCCTTGGAGGCAGCCCAGGGAAGCTCTGGCCAGATTGGACAACAGCAATCCTTGCTCAAAAGCAGCTGCTTCCTCCTCCTGCATTTCCTCCCTTCTGCAACCTCCTCCACAAAGGACAGAGCAGGGGGTAAGCCTGGCTCTCCCTCAGCCACTCCCCACATCCTATTAACCCTATCTGCCACAAGCACAGAAGGAAGGAAGCTCCTTGCTGTTTACTCCCCTACCCACCCCCTGTGTACAGCTCAGCTCCTCCTGCACACGTGGACACCCTGACCTGCTGCCCATGCACACATCCACCCACAAACACTGCCATGCATCTCTTCCATCTGTCAGCCCTCTGGAGAAAAGGCATTAGCACCAAGAGGAGCAGCCCCTTCTATTCTCCTTTCTGGCTGCTTCCCCTGGAGAAGGGCCGTTTTCCCCTTCCCCACCTCTCTTCCCCTGCTCTCCTACAGCAGCACAAGCAGGAAGGGGAAGCAGAAGAGCTCTTACCTCCGCGCCCCTCCGCAGAGGAGTCCTGCGTTGGGTTTGGTGTATCCTCAGCTGCTCCTGGTTAGCAGTGCAGGGAGGAAGGGAGCGAGGGAGGGAAGGATGGAAGGAGGGAGGGAGGGAGAGCTGGCGGGGCCCAGCTGACTCCAGCCAGATGCTCGCCAAGTGCTCTTATGTAATTATCGTCCTTTCCATCCTGCCTCGGAGGCCTTGCTGAGTGCCTCCCCCCCCACGCTGCCCCGTGTCAGGCTTGGCTCGTGCTCCCTCCCTCCTTCCTTCCACCCGCCTCACGCTTTGCTCAGCTCAACAGCTGATCCTTTCTGGAAGCAAAGTTCCTGCTCCTGGCTACTGCCTCTGCTGCCCTTGGGAAGGGAGAGCACATGCTCCAGGAGCAAGGGACCAGTGAGCAGCGTGGCTCTGTGCTCAGCTCCTTTCCATCACTGCTTAACCCTGGTGGTGGCCCTCGTGTTGATCCCAGAAAGAAGCATTGCGCTGATTCTTCCTCCATTATCTGTCTCGTTTTCCAAAAGTGGAGAGTGAGGCACAGAGAGAGGTGGGATGTTCAGTGCCTGCGGATGGGGAGGAGAAACTTGCAGTACAGAAGGATAATCATAGAATCATAGAATGGCCTGGGTTGAAAAGGACCACAATGATCACCTAGTTTCAACTCCCCTGCTATGTGCAGGGCCACCAACCAGCAGACCAGGCTGCCCAGAGCCACATCCAGCCTGGCCTTGAATGCCTCCAGGGATGGGGCATCCACAACCTCCTTGGGCAACCTGTTCAGTGCGTCACCACCCTCTGTGTGAGAAACATCCTCCTAATATCTAACCTAAACCTCCTCTGTCTCAGTTTAAAACCATTCCCCCTTGTCCTATCAGTGGTAACAGAGGTAACAGTGAGTTTCCATGCTGTAGTGCTTTGGGGCACTCCCAAGTCACCCCATAACATCAGCATGCTCTCTGTGTTCTCTGGATCACTGATCATCACAGGCCTAACTGCAGAGTGGGATGGGAAAACAAACCTTGCCCAGCCTGCAGGCTTGTGCATCAGCCAATCCCTGCTCACCAGGAGCACCACCACTGTGTGAAACCCTTTGGCAGGGGTGGCTGAGGATGTGCAGGCTTGCTAGAAGCTATCTGCGTGGCTGCATTTCACTCATAGCTACTGCTCAAGCAGGGCTTGGCTCAGAAAGCAATGACACGTTCCTTGGCCTTACGCAGGCAGCCGCAGTGTTTGAGGGCACTTCTGCCAGCAGCGATTCCTGCTGGGGCTGCTCTGTCAGCGTGGCGGGCCTGGGCTTCCTCACACAGACATCAAGGCCTGCCAAAGCTGCTGCACTGTTTTTTTTTTTTTGTTTTTTTTTTGTGTGTGTGTGTGTGTGTTGCTTAAACGCCACGTGGCTGAGGAACAGCTAGGAGAGCTGTTCACCTGTACTTGCAACTTGTTTTCTTCCATGACTCTTCCTTAGGACCCCTTCTGCCTAAGATGGGTATGGAACCAGCCTGACGCCAGGGGTCTGAATCGAAGTGTTCCCACCGTTGCTTAGTAGCCGTGTCTTAAACCTGGTCAGCAGAGTCCTGCCATGTTCTCTGGTAATTTGGTCCATCACAAGACCGTGAGTCAACAGTGTTCCCTTATGGCCAAGAAAGCCAATTGTATTGTGGGGTACATTTAGAAAGAGCATAGATAGAGGGGATCCTCTCCTGCTCCTCTGCCCTGCTGAGGCCACATCTGGAGTGTTGTGTTCAGTTCTGGGCTCCCCACATCAAGAAAGACAGGGAACTTCTAGAGAGAGCCCAGTGGAGGACCACCAAGATGATGAAGGGCTTAGAGCACCTTTATGAGGAAAGGCTGAGAGCCATGGGACTGATCAGCCTGGGGAAGACAAGGCTGAGGGGGAGTCATATCAATGCTTATAAATATCTAATGGGTGGGAGTCTGTTTCTCTGGAGATATTCAAGACCTGCCTGGATGTTTTCCTATGTAACCTGCTGTAGGGAACCTGCTTTAGCAGGGGGGTGGGACTAGATCATAGAATCACAGAATCATTAAGGCTGGAAAAGACCTCTAAGATCACCTAGTCCACCTGTCAGCTCATCCCCACCATGCCCACTGACCATGTCCCTCAGTGCCACATCCACACGGTTCTGGAACACCTCCAGAGATGGCAACTCTACCACCTCCCTGGGCAGATGATCTCCAGAGGTTCCTTCCAACCCTACCATTCTGTGATCTTGTGATTACTCCAGCCTCCAGGCAGAGGGCAAGGGCACAGGCTTTTTAACATAGCAATGCAGCAAAGCACCATGCTTTTGCATTAACAGATCTCTGGAGGGCTCAGCTTGGGGCCCCAGGACTGTGTGTCCCCAAAAGACACACAGAAGGTGGCTGGGGATAACATCCCAATGAGTGGCAGCAGGGCTGGGTGCTGGGCTCTCCTCTGCCAGCTGGAAGAGCCATGAGAGGGCACAGATGAAATATCTGTGTTGTGCACAGACTACACATGAATCAAGGCATATATATTTCCTCCCTGCATGTCCCCTTTTGTCATGTTAGAAAGGGACATGCCACAGCTGGCTGCGCTGACATCCCAGTGTGTGTTTGTGCATGACGCACTGAGTGAGCGATCCGAGCGAGCCGGCTGCGTGCTGCATGACGTTTGCATATTTTATGCTTGGGAAGGCAAAGCACACCAAGTTTTCGTGAGCAAATATTTGCATATTTTCCACTTGTTCGAGCAGATAAAGCATTTTGGTTCTCTGTTGCATCCTCAGGAGATGCAGAAGCATCTTCTTTTCAGGGGTATTTCCATTTCTTGATCTCCCTGGCTCCCTATTTCCCCTATTACAACCGGTTAGCTGCTTCCTGACCCCTCCCCACACCCCCTTGTTCCGGGTCCCGTGTAGCAGCTGAAGCAGAAAGTGGACAGTACTGTGCTTGCCTGAGCTGAGCTGAGCCACTGCATTACCCTGCTGATTACAAATACACTGGCTCCCTAACAACAGCTTCCAATTACATTAAAGTATGGGCTGCACTGGTAACAGCCTGGAAACTCACCCCCTTGCCTTGCTGCAGGACTTCTTCCCCTTAGCACCATTCCCTGCCTTTTCCACTAATGGGTCCAAAGCTGCCCTGTGCCACAGTTAGGATTGTGCTTGGGCACGCATTCATCCAAGTTTTGTCTCATACACTCACAGATAATGCATGGATTAAAGCACCCACAGACGTGAATATATATGCGCGCATTCACACATACCCACACGTGCAGCCACATAAATACTCATTTGCATGCACGCAAACACATCGCATGCATATGCCTCTCAGTATCTGCTCTCTGACGTGTGCACACAAGCTCTCAGCAGGGTGGGCTCCCTGCAGCTCTTACACCCTCCGTGATCAAACATTTGCTGGGGAGAGGCATTGCACAACACTGCTGAAATCACTGCGGCCCTTTCTAGTCCTGCAGCTCCAATCTCTACGTGATGAGAATAAAAACCTTTGTGCGGCACAGTGCTTGATGGAGCCCTTATCTCCGTGCCTCTGCACCCAGAATAGAAAAATCCATTTCCACATCTGACTGGAACAAATCCTCCTGAACTCGGCCATCATTTCACTGCGCACAGTCCCTGTGGCCCCTGGGGTGCCCAGAAACAACCTCACTGTCCTTAGGAGGATCAGAAGGGTAACTGGATTAGCACTGTTGTCACAGAGAAAGCTGAGAATTCACCAGGAGGGAGAAGGAGCTGAGCCGAGAGGCTGGTGGTGGGAGGCAGAGAGGTAACCTTCGTCATTCCCAACAGCCTTTAATCGATGAGAATACTTTGCAGAATTTTGTAACGTTTGTTTTATCCTCATGAATTGTAGGCAAAAATACTTTTTTTTTTTTTTTTTCCCCTCCTCCAGTTTTATTCTTGGTTTATCTCATTATTCCCTCCCCCCCCCCTCCTCAATTTGTCACCAAACTACAGGATGTGGCATAGCGAGGAGAAGAAATCAGAAGACAGAAAAATACAATCATAGAATCATAGAATCAATTGAGTTGAAAGGGACCCTTAAAGGCTATTTAGTCCAACTCCCCTGGAATGAATCATAGAATCATAGAATCAATTGAGTTGAAAGGGACCCTTAAAGGCCATTTAGTCCAACTCCCCTGCAATGAACAGGGACAACTGCAGGTAGATCAGGGTGCTTGGAGCCCCTCCTGCCTGACCTTGGATGTCTCCATGGGCATGGCAGCCACCACCTCTCTGGACAACCTGTTCCAGTGCTTCCCTGCCCATATGATACTTGTAAACCTTTTTCTTTAAACTCCTATTTAAACTAAACACCCCACTGTTGCTTTCCGCAGCTGAATCCCCTGCAGAGATGCCTTCCGACTGGGCTCGCATTTGATGTACCAAAATGATGTCTCCTTGGCATACCTGCTCAGTGCTGGCATTGCAGTGCTTGGGCTTTTCAGAGATGTAGGTATTTTGAGAAGTCAACCAGTTGGTGGAGTTTCTTGAATGGTGACTTGAAGCAGATGGAATTACAAAGGCGTGTGAAGTGAAGCCTCAGCTCAGTTTGGTAGGGAAAGCAGTGGCAGCCACTCTGGAGAAGGAAACCCTTACTATACCTCCTCTCACTCCTCTCAGATGCTTTCAGGTTGGATATTAGGAAAAATTTCTTCTCAGAAAGAGTGGTGCTGCAGTGGCACAGGCTGCTCGTGGTGGTGGTGCAGTCACCGTCCCTGGAGGTGTTCCAGAGCTGTGTGGATGTGGCACTGAGGACATGATCAGTGGGCATGGTGGGGATGGGCTGACAGGTGGACTAGGTGATGTTAGAGGTCTTTTCCAGCCTTAATGATTCTGTGATTGCTGCAAGGTCCCCATTCTTTGTCCCATGCCTTTTTCAGTACCCGGCTATCAGCCATCACCATACTCCCTAGTTGATATCGTTTTTCCTCTGTCCTACAGGAATTGCTGTGCTGGCAGTGCTCCACATTCACTTTGCTCTACTGGTTGCTGCAAGAGACACAGGACAGGCTGCCATTTAAAGAGCTGTGTTGTCCACATGTCTGGCTACTTGGTAGCCATATCTTTTTCCCTTTCTACTCTTTTTAACCCTTTAGACAGGCAGGGGCTTCAGCAGTTCATCTTCATTCTGATGGGATTTTTTCACTGTGCTCCATTGGGTGCTGTGGGAGCTTCCCAAGCAAAAAAAAAAAAAAAAAAAAAAAAAAAAAAAAAGTGTCTTTTTTGTGCAACAGATTGTGAATCCCACAGCCATGAATAGTTTGGCTGCTTTTCTCACTACAGCCTACAGTGTGGGGTGCTGGTGCATGGATGGAAGGAGGGGGAGATGTGAAAAGGTAGCAGAAGATAGAAACTGGCGACCAATCATTTTCTTTTCCCCATGAGTTCAGCCTACACTCCTCAGCGTATGACTGCTCACGTTCAGGGGAGTAAGTGTGCTTTGTAAGAGAAGCTAAGCAAAAGGTTGGTAGTGTTACTGGGAGTTCAGCTTTGGCTAGTGAGGCTGAGCCTCCTGTGCTAGCATGCTTCCCCCATGCCATCCCTTCACACCACATGCCTTCTTTCAAGTGTCCTTTGAGACATCTCTCTCTCACTCAACCAGCTCTTTTCATTGACCCTACCTGGAGTCCATCCTCCGACATCTCCATAGCTAAGGGAACTTTATCTCTAAATTGTCTGTGGATGAAAGTGCCCATATACTACCAAGGGCTCTGGTATGAGAATCTTCTTGGTGGCTGTAGCTTAGCAACAACATTCATGGAGAAGCTCAAGGTGTGAGGACAGACAGAGCCTGTAGGAATGAAGCCAAAGTGGTGGGAGAGACCTTCATCCCGCCCACCCTTGTGCATTGCTGCTCTTCCACAGGCCCACTTACAGCTTCCTTCCAGCAACTGATGCACACTCATCCAACACTCAAGCAACACACGCCCTCTCGCACTCTGACACAACTTGTCACATGCACACTCATTGCTATTATATACTTGCATGCCTACACTTAAACATCTCACAGTTGCATAAACATTCTTCCTCAGCTGCATTTTTATGCATTTATACACACACAAACCTTTCTCTGTACATAACTGTACCCATCCCACAGTGCCAAACCCCTATGCATTCCCCTCCAACGCTGACTCCTCAATCCTTGACCTTGTTCAGCCATTCTCACACATACAGTCCACTGATCAAATTTTTACATACAACCACTTTCATACATTTGCAGGCACATCATTTCCTCTCCATCCAGAGCCAAACACTCCACAATTTCCCACAAGAACAGTCAGCTGCTAGTATTTCCCAGACTCCTCCAACACACATTGGAGATCCCTCTGGCCCCCTCTGCTTCCTGCCCCCCATATGCTGACACATACTTTGATCTCCTGTACCAGCCAAACATTCCTTTATACAGAGATCAGAGAGATTGTGCATTCTCAGGAGATCCAAATCTATAGCATCTCCCTTCTCCTAAACACACAGAATTGTTCTGCTCAGTTGGCTTTTAAGTCCAAAGGCATTTTGTTTATTTACAGCCAGGCTGAGGGAGAGAAAAAAGAGAAAAGGCATTTCAGTTTATAAGAAACACTGCCTCTAACCCATGCTTCACTGGCTTATTTTCTACTCATTACACCTTCTATCAGGGTGCAGTCACCAGAAAAGCTTGAAGTTTGTAGAGTTTGGGAAAGAAATGTCCCATTTGCACTGCTGGGTAATTCTCAACATCGAGTGGTCTCCAGCCAGGACCAGTGAGGGGGTAAGTTGTCCCTAAGACTTTTTGAAGAGCTAAAAAGATGTCAGCCATTCATGCAACAGGCTGCTGGTGGATCTTAGCTACAGAGATTTGTCCTTCTTGTTCTTCCTCCAGGGTAAACTGCTTCTCATGTCCACAAGAAGACAACCAAGGCACTGGGATGCCTGTTCTAGATCTTCAGAGGCACACATCACTGATACCTATTTGAGAACTCCCTTGAAGTGCCAGTCACATGATAGCTGATGCTCTTCATAGGTGGGTGATCAAAGGTGGATCATGCAGCATAGGACAGACCTTGCTCTCTTCATACTGCCTGTTCCCATATCCTGTTCAGCTCTCCCTAGATACAGCCCTTCCTTTACTTCTTGCCACACAAAACTTAGGTGTCCCTTCCAAAGCCAAGTACAATGCTTTGCTTTTTTTTCCACAAGCTCATGGAGCCCTCTTCATCTTTAAGCATAATCTGTAATATTGCCTTGTATCAACCTCTCACATTGTCTCTCAGATAGGATAGCACAGAGGGTGAAAGGGATCCCATGTCCCAGTCTCTTTCCCCTGCACCTTCCCTTTCATCACAGATAGCTGACATGCAGCTTGCTGCTCTTCTCACAGCCCACAGGCTCCTCAGGGAGTGGTTTTTGCTCATTGCTTTCTCCTGCCCTGCTGCTTAGAGGGCGCTCCTGTCTGTCATTGCCATTCTGGGTGATCTTGCTGATCTCCTTCTCTTCTCCTCCATCATCAGACTTCTCTGGGGGACATTCTGGCACTTCCTGGCTCTGGACACGGCGGGACGGCCTGAAGATGGCCCTTCGGAAGCCCTGCTTGAAGCGGTAGGAGAGGAAGCCATAGATGATAGGGTTGGCACAGCTATTGGCGTACGGCAGCACCACCACGAGGAAATAGACACCGAAGAGGGACGGCTCCTCTGGCAGTGGACAAACAACATTGATTATGTTGAGGACATAGAAGGGGAGCCAGCAGAGGACGAAGACAGCCACAACAGCCACCACCATGCGAGTCACCCTGCGCTCCGAAAGCTTATGTTTAGAGGACAGAGCCCTCACCCTTCTGCCAGAGGAACGGACCTTCACAACAATGAGAAGATAGCAGAGACAAATCACCAGCAGTGGCCCGAAGAAGCCCAGAGTGGCAGTGTAGATGATGAAGCCAGCTCGCCAAACTGAGGCAGGTTCTGGCCACTGGATGTGGCACGTGCTCATACCTAAAGGGACATCTGAGAAGACCACCACGGGCAGCACCACAATGGATGACAGCATCCACACAGTGGCACTCACAGCCTTGGCCACTCGTGCTGTTCGCCATTTGGAGGACTTCCCAGGATGGACCACAGCCAGGTAGCGGTCAACGCTCATCACTGTCAGGCAGAAGATACTGGTGAACTGGTTGATGGCATCCACAGCCATCACCAAGCGGCACATGAAGGACCCAAATGGCCAGTAGGACAGGGCATTTTGTGCTGCCAGGAATGGCAGACCCAGCATGAAGAGTTCATCAGCTAGGGCCAGGTTCAAAATGTAGACATTGGTCACTGATTCACTCACGGAATGTCGCAAAACCACATAAATGACCAGAGAATTTCCAATTAACCCCACCACACAGACAATGAGGTAAACCACAGGGATGAGGACGCCGCTGACAACCACACCAGGGCTGGTGGTGGTGGTGGAGCTGTTGGGGGTGGCGAAGCCTGCCCAGCTACCAGAGGCATTCCCCTCCTCTGACACTGTTGGCGTGGGGAGGCTGAAAGCAGAAGTGTCCATAGCAGAAGCAGGAAAGAGGGTGAGGAGAGTCTCCCTGCAGGATCAATTAGCAACCTGGAGATGAGAGGAGAAGAAAGGTATTTACAGCAGCAATATGACAGCTGAACAAGCCATGGATAGAATCTCCACATTAATGTTTATGGGTATGAACAGGCATGGGAAGTTGAGGTGGGTTAGTGGCAGTGGCAGCCACTGGAACATGTAGAACAATATTGATCCCATCCAGACCTGGGAGGTGCAGAGGGCACAGCAGGATAAACAGGGACATGACTCAGTGTGAGATAAGAGGATATTGTCTTCTAGGAAAAGATCCTCAGGGAAGAGTAGGTTAGGTACAGGGAAATTTCTGGTTTTCTACTGGTGGCTACAGCACTGGGGGAGCAGATATCAGAGACCTAATTCTCATTTATGAGGAGCAGGTGACTTATGAACAAAGGAGGGGGAGATATCCAGGGACAAAGTGCCTATGGAATCTTTGGATCCCCCATTCACTGAGTATTCTCTTGCTGAAGCTAGTTTTGGGCTTGTGAAGTCACCATGGGGTTGTTAGCCTCACCAGCAGAAATTAAAGCATCTCCACTCTTATTTCAAGCCCTGAAGCTGAGCTCAGCACCCAAGCTGAAGAGTTGCTCTTTTGTGTTACGCTGCTTTGAAAGTAAAATAAGAGCGACATTATTTTGGGTACTTCAGGAGGGACAAGCACAGGTCTCTCCCTTGTCTCTTTGGCTTGTTTTCTCTCTCTCCTCTTGCTCCCTGAAAAACGCTGTTAATTGAGGAGGCTCTGCCTGCCCCAGCTGTTCACAACACCAAAGCAGTGTCCCAGGCTTCCTAATCTGAGTTGCCCAATTGCCCATCACATCAGGCTTTGGCATGGAAACCGCACTCTCAGCTCACTCAGAGAGAGCTTTGAACAAACAAACTCTCTGTCCTTACCAGCTCTCTGCTGACACTGGGCACAGAGCTGCAGGGAGAGGAGAGACAGAGAAGGGGAGAGAATGCCTTTTGTCCTTAGTCAGGGCTCTAGAAATATAACAGACTCCAAATTAGAGATATGTTGGCATAACTTATGCAGGGCAGATGTGTGATGTTTTCAGGCTTTCTCCAGCTCTAGCAAAATTTTCTGGAGATGTGAACTGGCAGGGTCACCCTCCGTATGAACCAGCTCCTTGGAAATTATGATGGCTTGGTGGAAGAGCCAGGGACCTGCGGTTCCCCTTGACACAGATCTCTCAGAGGTCTGAAGCACTTTTACTCTTGAAATGAAACCTGGAGATCTCAAAGGAAAGAACTCCAAATATTAACTATGTTCAGGAGACCAGAAGCTCTCCAGAAACTTTTCTCCCAGTTGGAGTATACAGAGGATCTCAATATTGTTCACATATGTCTTGATAGTACAACTTTTTTTTATTGATGTCATTCCAGCTTTTGGAAACCTCAGGGCAGAGCTGAGTTTTGGATGGTTCTTGGGTATCAGATAGGCAAAATCCAACAGACTTCACAAGTGTGCCAAATCTTATGTTGAAAGAACCTCATCTGACAGACCACAAGAAGAGGCAACTGGACAACTATGTCTTAAGCCCAATCATAGAATCATAGAATGGCCGGGGTTGAGAAGGACCTCAAAGATCATCTAGTTTCAACCCCCCTGCCATGGGCACTAGACCAGGCTGCCCAGAGCCACTTCCAGCCTGGCCTTGAATGCCTCCAGGGATGGGGCATCCACAACCTCTTAATTATGCAATTGGCTATTGCATAAATGTTTCCTGCTATACTTAAATGAGCTTTGAAGGACTGGAATTGTTTGCATTTCTTTATGTGAAGGTGCCTTGGGCTGTGACACACTGTCTTGATGGAAGACCACCTCTTGAGGTTCTGCAGTACTGGGTTGTCCCATGCATGATGAGTGGCTGCAGTGAATGGACAGAGTAGGAAGTGATTTGACACTCTTGTTTCCAAGCTCTAAGATCTTTTTCCACTGCTGTTCCAGTCACACATGTGCCCATTAGCCTTTGTTGGAGGAAGGAGAAGGACAGTGTCTACTCTGAGGAAAAAGATCCTTGTGAACATTGACAGAGAACAGAACAACGTGTACATAAAAAGATGATCCTCTCAAATGTGGGGACATTGTTAGAAATCCCTTTAGAATGTTCCTTCTACATGCACAGGAATTTCCAAAAAGGCATTTGGAGATAAAGCCCCACAAATGATAAATACAGATGAGGACACCTGTGATGGTATGAAAAGCATATGGGGAAATGTCTGGGGTCCAGACTTCAAAGCTGGTTGTTCAGATTGTTGTTTAGCAATACATTAAAGCCAGCTTCAGAGGTCCAAAAACCCTATAAAAATGCTAAAGCATGCAATATGAAACACTGGTTCACTATAAAGAGCAGAAGATGAATTCTCCTGGTGGGCAAACTTTGTCTTTAAGCAGGGGTGGTCAATCAGTGCCCCACTAACTTTGTCAGGCACCATCTACCAGCTCAAACTCCATCCACATCAAATGCTCTGGCTAGTTTGACAGAACAACCACAGGACATCAGTACCTCATTTGGGCTGGATCCTCACTGCTCTGGTAGTACCTGCATAGGTAGAAAGTGATGAGGAAAACTGGCTTCGGACTGAAGTGTGTTGGCATCTGCTTGGGGTTTGTCCCTAATGATGTGGACAGAATCTGTTGAAGGAGACTTGGGGTCTCCCAACAGGTGCTGCTAGAATACATCTGGCCCGTACAGCTGGAGAGCAGGTGTGGGCAAAGAGGTGGGAGGAGGCTGGGAGCTGGTGCAACCAATTTAATCTATATAGACATATAGATATTTTTCTATATTTCTGCATTGACTGGGAGGAGGAGGATGCTAAAGCCTGTCTACAAAGCAGGGCTAAAAGCCAGGAGAGACCACTGAGCCCAGTAACTTGCTACCTCCTTGCCACCCTCCCCACCTTGTTTGCCATGGTCCTGTTCCAGCTCAGGACAGCCCCTGCCTCACTGCGGGTTGAGCAAGGTGGCAGGGAGCTGGCAGAGCTGGGAGTCAGAATGTTTCCTCTGTGGGATGGCAGAGTTAACTTCTGCATGGACTCATGCCCGCGGGAGACAGCTGGGAAGAGCAGACAGAGCTGCCTGGTACTTACGTGTCGTTGGAATGCACATTTTCCTCTGCTTCACCGTGAGAATCCGTGTCATAGTTTTCCCCTTCCCCTTTTTAAAGGAAAGCAGTCCCAGAAGGGAGAGAGTCTAAAATATCCTATCAGCAGAGCCTCAAGTCCTTCTTCCTTGGACCTACCCATTGCTCCATCCCTGACTGCTGCGGGACGTCTCCTCCTCACCCCCAGGGCCCACTCGTGGCTGTGGCCATCCGGGGGTGCCAGGCCCCTCAGCCCCACATTAGTGGCTCAGAGGACCCCGACAAATCCCCTGGTCCACCGTCAATCTGCAGAGAGGGGGGCTTGGCGGCCGGGGGCGGCAGATGGAGAGGGGTGGCAGCTGGTGGGGGACGGATCCTGACAACCAATGGGCACCCGGCACAGGAGAGGCGGCAGAGAATGAGAATGAGGGGCTGAGCGATGGGAGAAGGGATGAAAGGGAGAAAGGAGGGAAATGTAGAGAGAAAAGGGGAGAGATACAGGAGAGGAGTGAGGAGAGAGGAGGAGAGCGCAGGGGAGGGGGTGGGAGACAGCGGGTGCGGTGACG
>JAOWBP010000001.1:45446287-45471292 GCA_028571105.1 Tragopan temminckii | reverse complement strand
CCCCATTCTCAGCAGCTCCAACAGGCGCTGTGCAAGCTACTTGGGCTGTGTTGGAAGGAGAGCTCACCGTGTTCCTCTCCAGTGGCAGACAGATACGCCAGTTTTGTTTCATGCATATAGCAAGCCTCTTCTCTCTGCACCACTGCATGCAGTAGGGGACAGAGCATTTGATGCACTATGATGGTAAAAGCTTGGAAACCAGAGAGTGAGTGGGAGTTCAGTGATTTGAGTAATGTTTACAGTGCTTAAGGGAGGCTGGATCCCAGTCTCAAAGGCTTTCTGTCCCTTGCCCTTCCACAGGTGCATGCCCAGATGTTTTTTCTGCTTCTCTGGATTAGTGTAGACACAATTTGCGTTACCTTAAACCGGGCTTGGGCAATTCATCTGACAGCTCATGTGCAATCCATGGAACTTGCTGCTGCAGGATGTCCTCCAGGGCTGCTTTGCAGATACCAGTGGCTAAAGTTCCATAGAACCACAGAATCACAGAACATCCCAAGTTGGAAGGGCCCCATAAGGATCACTGAGTCCAGCTCATGGCTCCACAAAGAACCATTCAAAAATCAGACCATATAACTGAAAGCATTGTCTAAACCATATCACTGCATCAAGCTGCTGTACCCAGACACAGCCACGCACTGAACTCAGAGAAGTTTCCCTGGCAGAAGGGTACCCCAAGGGCTTTGCCATGGTGTGTTACTGCTGACACAACTCATGCCACCCACTCGTGCAGGACACAGCCTTTGGAACTCAGCAGCAGATCTACATCCAGGAGAGGCGAGCTGGCTTGACTCCACAGCTCCCTGTGCCCTCCCAGGACTGCAGGATTTTGTATTGCCAATCATCTCACCCGGAGCCCTCCTCCCACCCACGAGCGGTGGTGGTGGCAGTCACCCCATAGCACTTCTGCTTCTCAAGTCCCTGCAATGCATCAGCAAGGCAGGTGCTCACAGCTGCCAGATCCATTGTACCGCTGGGACCACTCTCTCCAGCTTAATTTTAGTGACTTGGAGGCGATTTGTCTGGGCTGGTGACTCATTCCTCTGTTGTATTTTTTATCTTTTTCTGCCCTCCCCCTTCCTGTTCTCGCTCTGCCTGTGCCTGGCAGTGTGACCAAGTGTGAATACCGATATGACCGCCTATGACAGCCGACCAGCAGTGTTTGTGCAGATGTGTTGTGGTAAAAGGGTGTCCCCAGCACCCTGCAAACTGAGAGCAGTCTGGGGCTGGGTGGCCCCTCCTAAAGCCTGCAGAGGAGGGAAAGCCTTGCTAGGGGAGGAGGAAACTTCTTCCTGTGAACACAGGGGGCAAAAGGAAAAGTGTGACCACCATGCTGTCTTGGCTAACACGACATTTGCACCATGGGCTTGGCAAGGATGTATGGACTGGTCTGTTTATTGGGTCTCATTCACTATGTTGTGATCTGAGGGGTGGTGAGGATGGGGCAGCCGGGGCATGGGGGACTTGTGTAAATGGACAAACCAGTGCCAAAGATCCACAACAGTCTTTCAAGCTAGCAGAATTAAAAAGCACAGTGACCGCCAGAAGGTACTGAGCTCCAAGATGGTGGAGGCATCACTCTCCTGCGTGTGAGGCTGAACATGGCATCAGGATGGGGCCAGAACCTGCAGCCAAAACAAAAACAGGCCTCATGAAACCAGCCAGTCATATTCCTGCCCTCCCTTCTTTTGCCCTGGTAGTGGGGGAGAAGGAAAGGGCCAGGTCCTGTTTGGAAAGATCTCGCTTCTCTCTGTCCTCAGACTCTGGCCAGCTTTGCCTTGCATCCTTGAGTTGATGGGATAGGCAAGAAGGGACAATGTGAGGAGCAAAGGAGTCCTGGGGGCCCAGCTGCAGTCTGCTAATGCACAGCAGTACAAAACATCCCCTGAGCTGAGCAGGGACTTAGAAGAGGAAGAGCTATTTGGGCAATTTCCCATAAATAAGGAACAGCTTTTTTACCCCTCTTTGTAGATAAAGGCTGTGACTTTACATAGCTCACAGCAGGTCATCCTCAGGGCAATGTGGATGCTGCTCCTTCTATGGCAGAAGGTGACAGTTTCTGTGAGGGCAGAGACAAGAAATTCTGGGCCTCCCTGCGCCAAGAGATGGGTGCAAACCTGCACAAGGGCAGGCAATGGACAAGGGGCCCACAGTCTTCATCCTACCACATCCCGTCCTGTCCCTAAGGAGGACGGCCCATTCCACTAGGTGCAACAGATCCTAACCACCTGGGTTCAGGAGCAGCAATCATAGAATGGCTTAGGTTGGAGTGCACCTTAAAGATCATCTAGTTTCTACCCACTGCCTTGGGCAGAGCTGTCACCCACCAGCTCAGGCTGCCCAGGGCCCCATCCAACCTCGCCTTGAGCCTCCAGAGGCACGGCCACTGGCGTCTTTCCCAGGGATCCCTTTCACACTTACTGTCCTAGAGGAGGCTGCATGCTCGTTTCTTCGTTCGGGTGGGCTGTGGGCAGAGGACCGCTCGGATGGCCTCATCAAACACCGTCTTTAGGCCGCGCTGCGTCAACGCTGAGCATTCGAGGTATTTCACAGAGTCTGTTGGGAGGAAAGCAGGTGCTGTAATGGGGAGGGAGGAAATGGGGGTAGGCAGGTTGGGTATGCAGGAGCTTGCTGTGAATGGTGCTGACTCAGAACCATGCAAGAGGAGGAGGAGTACCACAGATTGCTGTCAAGATGAGAGAGAGGAATGTATCTGTGTCAGCGGCACAACTCTGGCTCCAATCCCTCATAGCCACAACACACTTCTCCCTCAGTGCCTGTTTTGCAGATATGTCCTGATGTGCATACCTAAACATCACCTGAATCTCCTTTTGAGATGAGGTCTCAGCTTCCTTATGCTTCAAGTGTCATTCAGACTGATCACAAGAACCTTTGGTGGCATCTTAAATCACACAGCACCTCACTTTTGGAGCTCTGCAGTCCCAATTCTCAGAAATCTTGTGCTGCAGAGCAAGGCACTTGGCTCTTGCCCAAACTGAATAAACACAACTCATGTAACCAAATCCATACAGCACAATCAGGGCATACTTCTCTGACTCAGGCAATCCTGAGCTCAGGCCAAAGCTGTTTCAGCTGTACAAGACCAGGATTTGCTTATTCCCCACTCCCATTGTCAGATCTGAGGCTATGTGACGCTGGCTATGCTATCCTGGCTTCCCACATTCTCTTCTGAACAGTCAGTTGAAAACTTGTCCTTCAACTTGTGTTCCTCACCCTCTCTTTCACAGCTGAGACAAGGGGTTACCTGGTGCAAACATTTGTGCAATGTCCCAAAATACAGGGGGAAGCTGATGCCCAGAGAGGGGGGTGAGGCACAGATATCTGAGGAAATTGTTGTTGCATCTTTTTCTGAGAGATGTTGGAAAACTCAGTCTTCTGCCTATTTCCGGAAGGCCTCTGCCCACACAGCAGCTGTGGCTTTCACAGGAAAATATTGGCCCAGATAGAAATAGCAGAGTAAAAGGGGAGCAGACTGTGCAAATGCATATTTATGTGTGTGTTGAGGATGTCTAGGGCATCTAGAGAGAGGCAAAAGACAGAGGCTTGAGTTGTTTATGTTTCCTCAAGGAGCACATCTCCCTCCTAAGTCTCCTGAAGTGCGTTTTGTCCCATGTTCTTCAGGTATACTTCTAAGGAAGCCTCAAAAGGTTGAGAGGAAGCCCTTATCTTCTGCCTCTCTTTTTTCAATGTTGCCTGCAAAGCACATACCGATTTCCTTGGCCAAGGCAAGACCCTGAGGATATGTAATAGGAGAAAGCTTCTTCTCCTTCAGCTTCTCAATGGTGTCTTTGTCATCACGAAGATCCAGCTTTGTGCCCACCAGGATGATGGGAGTGCTGGGGCAATGGTGTCGCACCTCGGGGAACCACTAATGAGGGAGCAAAATTGCAGAGACAAGAGAGGACATGCATGAGTGAAATAAAGGGGCACCCTTAAAAATGTTAACGGGACACCCTGTCCTTCCATGATGCCCTTCCATTGAGTGTTGGGCACTACAGCCTGGCCCAGACCAGCCCCTGTTGCTGGGTCTACAGATATGGAGCTCAAAGCATGAGTTGAATCCCTCAGGAGCTCAGACACCAGTGCAGGGGAATAGTGAGAAGTGAAAGGAGAGACAGTGCTAAATACAATCTACTAACGAAAACATAAGCTGTTCTCTACCCCTCACAGCTTTCTGAAACCCAAGGAGGAACTTGAGAGTTGCAGGAAGGAAACACTACGTTTTTCTCCATCTCTCCTTCCTCCCTCACTTCCTATACAAAGGATGGGGGTACCAGCTTTTCATGTTCTATGGACAGTCTTGGATGAAAGGTGCCATCAGAACGTAAGCCTGTGGTCTCACACAGAGTAGCCCATCAAGGAGAATTATAACTCTTCAGTGGGGTTGACCACCTTCTTTGAGCTGACCCATAAAAGACTCAGAAATCAGGCTGACATTCAATTCCTTCTAACGAATGCAGAAAACAATATTACCCCTCTAGCTCTAGACATCCCCTTAGTAGTCTCCATCCACAGTCAACTCTTCACAAGACCAACGCCAAACTCACTCTCCTCACCCACTGATGGACAAAGATGCTCTGTCTCACCTTAGCACGGACGTTTTCATAAGATGCTGGGCTGACAAGGGAGAAGCAGATCAGGAAGACGTCCTGTAGGCACGCAACCATGGTACAGAGTTAGAATGAGTGTATGGGATTGCAATACAGGAGGCAGGGAGGGGATTGCAGAACTGGGTGGGCACCAAAATGGGTCATGTTGGGGAAAGCTGTCTCTCACCATCTGACACTGTCCAGACTGCTGTTGATTGCCTCTAGGGGAGGGAAGAATATTTAGTCTCCTGACTCTTGGTAACCATAGCCACCACTATCAGAAGAGACAGGCGTTTAGGTGTGAGGATGGGGTTTTTGTGGTAAGAATATTCATTTGTATGGGAAACAGTCGGAGAGTATCCAGTTCATTTCTCAGAGGACACCAGATAGCTGTCATTGCCTGCTGTTGAGACAAAATGACATTCGACCCCAAAAGTGGACACGCAGGAGGCAAATGGGGCAGAGTATGGATAAACACTTTTGGGCATGGCAGAATTTAGGCTTCAACTGAAAACAAAACAAAGCCAAAGCAGCTCTTCAGAGTTATATTTATTTCATCCAACTTCAGCTATCTCAATCAAGAGTGCTAGGCCCAACCTGCCCTCTGCCATATTTCTACAGCCACCAGAGACAAGCACCTCAGAAAAGTTTTACCCACCTATGCTTGGCATGTGTCCTATGGTAGCTACAAGTACGTTGCTGAGAAATAGGCATGCTTGCACTGTCTGCAGAAGGAGCCTAGGCAGCCAGTATGCATAAAGCATCTAACTCTCATGCAGCCAAACATAGCTGGAATAAACAGTGCCTCAGTTCCAGCCCTTTTGGTTGCAATGGCAACCTTCAAACCAATGCTTGAGGCAGCAGATTCTTTCTGTGCTTTTCAAGAGACTTCTAGGAAAAATATCCTCTAGGGAAGGTGGGGAGGATCACCCATTTATTCTGTTAGAATAGTGGACTTAGCTGAGCATCAGCAGATCAAATACATGTTTATAAACCTCCACTCTTTTAAAGGTCGGAAGCCAGAATAGGAGTTCACCGGAATGTGGAAAGCTCCTGCCCCTGCTCCTAAGTTCCCTCATCCACTTTAACTTCTTAAGAAGGGCTTTTGTTTCCCAGGCTGTATAAGGCAGCTATCCCACATTAAAACCAGTGTCAGCTGGACTCGTAAGTGTTTTGAGGATCTCAGTTTCCTTGCTTCTCTGTAATGAAGAGTAGATAAGGGCTCCAAAACACCCTTTGATATCTTTTACCTTTAGGATTTCCAGGTATTTTATATCAATATAGGGATTCTCAGAAGAGGGCAAAGAGAGAAGGGAACAATCCTATCATTGCTGTCTGGCAAATGTTGATTTTGCAGCAGGGAAAAGAAATATATCTGAAGTAGAACCAGAGAAGGAGGAGCATGGAGTGTGACCCACCGTCTGTGGGTAAGAGAGTGGCCTCAGCCTGTCGTAATCCTCTTGTCCAGCAGTATCCCATAGCCCCAGATTTACAGGCTTGCTGTCAACCATCACATTGGCAGAATAGTTATCAAACCTGAAATGCAGAGACATACATTGAGGCTCAAAAAGTAGAAGAGGGATGGAGCAAAAAATTTTACTCTGTGCCTCTCAGGGCAAAGGGTAGATTCTTCTCTGTTGTTTCTGGTGTATTTTTTGTGTTTCATAAGGGAAACCAGTGACAGGAAGGAAGCAATGAAAAGACTTTTTGAACGAGCTCATGACGCACGCTGCTGCTGTGAGATAAGCCTTACTGCAAGGAGCACAAAATGGCCTCCTTTCATCATCTCCAACCACAAGTCTTGGGCATGAGGAAAAATGATGTGCGGCCCGCAAACACATGGCCAATTCACAGCCACTCCCAGGAAGGTATGGTGTTCTTACACAAACTGGCTTCCAAGAAGAGATAGGTTCTTGCTGCCACAGTCACTACTTCTGCCTCTGTTGCAAATTGGTCCAGAGAAAAAACTGGGGCCCTCAGGTTTTCTTCTATCCGAGATGACAATCTGACATATTCATTTTCCCACTTTAGGGAACATGTAGTCATATCTCAGTGGTGCTGTATGAGGATGCATGGTGTGCATCTCCAAACATACCTTATACAGTGTGGGGAGAAAAATGCATCCAGCTACTCTGACTAAGAATCATAGAATCATTAAGGCTGGAAAAGATCTCTAAGATCACCTAGACCAGATATCAGCCCATCCCCACCATGCCCACTGACCATGTCCCTCAGTGCCACATCCACATGGTTCTGGAACACCTCCAGGGACAGTGACTGCACCACCTCCCTGGGCAGCCTGTGCCACTGCAATACCATCTATTCTGAGAAGAAATTACCCTAATATCCAACCTAATCCTCCCCTTGTGCACCTTGAGGCCATTACGTCTAATCCTGTCACTGTTACATGGCAGAAGAGGCCGACCCCCACCTCACCATAACCACCTTTCATGTCATGGTAAAGAGTGATAAGATCTGCCCTGAGACTCTCTGAGTCTCCAGACTGAACAACCCCAGATATCTCAGCTGCTCCCCATCAGACTTTTGCTGCAGACCCTTCACAGCTCTGTTGCTCTTCTCTGGATACGCTCCATGGCCTCTATGCCTTTTTTGTTTGCTGCTCTTTCCATACATCCCCTGAATTGCATAGATCTTCTGCTCTGGCATTTAGCTGAGTCCTGTGCTATTACCACCAGGGTTATCAGTGTCTGGTTCAGTTACAGCAGGTACCTTGAACAAGGAAGCATGTGTGGTCCCTCACGCGGAAAACCACTTTCTCTGGGGTCTGGTCCATTTTTTGAAGCCTGGCAGCAAGACTCTATCTACTACTTGTAAACTTAGCAGACATGTAGAGCCTTGGGTTAGTTTATGTTTCCCAAGTGCTCCATTTATACTTTGGTTTTATAAGGCCACTTGTGCTGCTTGTGAAAGGTGAATGACAACCTGAAGTCATGTTGGTTTGGCATCTCTTCCTCTGTAGGTATGGGGGTTTGCGACAGGGACTCTTTGCATTCCTTTATAACCTGCTTTCCTTGCCTCCCACCCACCCCCAGACTGCAGATGTGTCACTTACACAGTGGGGATGTATTCTCCTGGAAAGGCATTGGTGGTGTAGCTGATAAGGAGACAGGTTTTCCCCACAGCTCTGGAAGAGAAAGAAGAAACACAGCTGAGAACAATGGTAGTCCAGGCAGTCTTCCAGAGGTGAGATGGAGAAACCCTCCCATGACTCAAAGCTAGAGTTTGTTAGGAGAACCCTGGAAGAATTAACACATTCACAAGTTTAGATAGCACATAACCATAGGTTTGACTACCCGATGGAAGGAAGACATGATGTCACCCAGAGCAGTTGGTTGCCTTTGATCACAAATGCTTGTTTTTATGGTCTGGTATGGAGATCCCTCAGTCAGACTGCATCCAAGTGAGGATAAGAGCCCATTTTTCCAGTGAGAACAGTGCTGCACACTCATAGCCAGGATAGCCACACAGTGTCTTGGTGCAGAAATGTCAGAACTAAGCTTTCCAGCTGTCTGCAGCCTTGACAATTTGCACATCTATGAACCACTGCAAGCTGCACTATCACCCTTACCAAGAGCTTCAAGCCACCAGAAAGATGCCTCTCCCTGTGGTTCACTGAAGCTGCTCACACTTTTTTTGCACATGTAGCTGGTTCTTCCTCCTTCCTCAGCCTCTCCCACCCACACACTGCATGAGGGTGAAGAGAAATAAGCCAGAGTAGCAGCACAAGACAAAATGGGCAAGAGCACTGGTGGAGACACTCCATTTGGCCATGAACCAACCTCCAAGCTTTTCATCTGTACCTGCAAAGTCTTCTCTTGCAGAGCTGTGGCTGTATGTATTCGTGTGCCCTCGACATGCACAGTTGGCATCTTTGCTCTAGTGGTAAGGCATCTACCTCAGTCATCACAGTGTGAAGCAGCTGAAGATGAAGCAGCAGGAGCACCAAGGGTCACCGAAGGGGTGAAGGTTATGGCAAAGCAGGTTCCTGTGATTGAACTCAGGGAGAGCTAAGAGGCAGGTGATATGCGAGGGGGATGGCTGTAAGGCCAGAACAGCTATGGGGGAACATGAGGGGCTTAGTTAAGTGATGGCAGAAGGTCCTGTGGTCAGTAGGGTTGAGCTGGTGGAGAATGACAAGACTGGTATGGCTGGGAGGGAGGTGAAGGGTGTGAATTAAAACCACAGAGCTTTGGGTGGTGACTAAACAACTAGGTGGAGGGTGAGGAAGTGTACAGAGAAACAGAATTATGGGGCGGACAAAAGATTTAGGAGGATTTGAGGTCAAAAGGACATGTAGTGGATTTAGCCATGTTATAAGGGGAATGCTGCCTTGAGGGTGTTTACGAGAGTCGGATGTGAAGGGGAAACTGCGGGTTAACTGGCCAACATATCAATGCCCAGTGTTGTTGTTCTTCCAGCTCTAGCCTGCACCCTTCAGGGGACTTTTCCAAGATGTAATGATGCTTACACAGAACTCTCTCAGTCCCCGTCTCTTCCTTCCACCCTGTTGCCCCAGCCCCTGAGAATATGTCTGACATCTATTGTTGTTTGCAGACTTCTTCCTCCCTGGGGTAGATCTGAAGGAGGAAGTGACTGGGGAGCAAGGCTGCTGCAAATGCCTCTTCGTCGATTGCCTGATAGCTGCCCCAGATAACATTCTGGCCAGCTCCCAGCTGGGAAATGAATTAACCAACTCCATGCCAGATGACCTGCTCACTGCTGACTCTGCTCCCTTCACCCACTCCTCCCATAGGGCAGTGGATCACAGACCTTGTCCCCCGAGGTCCCCAGCATCACTGCCTCACTTTTTGTCAGCTTAGATCGATTTCCAAAGATCATGGGAAATGAACAATGCATGCCTCCAAGGGATACAAACCTACGCAATAATATTAAATTATATAATATTATATAATATAATAAACTCATTGCAATCCCCTTCTCCTTGTGCCAACAGAAACACATCACCGAACACTCTCCCCACACACTGAACAAGGGACAACATGTTGAGAAAGGCTGAACATGCAGACATTGGAGGATATATCATCAGGACCATAGGTCTGCATCCTCCTTTGGCCAGCCCTGGTGAGCAAATGGCCTTCAAGGAGCCATTCCCCTGTAGCAAGGCACTTGTACCTTTCAGGTTTTCAATCTGACTCCTGCCCATACATTGAATCTGGCAGTGATGCCACTGCCTCCTGCGTGTGAGCCTGATCTGCCAGGCCTGTGAGTGACTGTTCTACTTTTGCAAATGCCCTTCAAAGCACCCTCTCCTCCGTCCCCAGGCTCTTCAGAGCCACATTCTTTGCCGTGATGAAGAAAGAGTAGCAAAAAATGCAGTGCAGAGCTGCAAGAGATAGGACATGAAGCTGGGGAGGTCTCAGCAAGCAGTGACCTTCTCCCTCACCCCTCATCGCCACCCCTCCCTCCCACAGAAAAAGTAGGGGATACATACCCATCTCCCACCACGACACACTTGATGGCTTGCATGTCCTTAGACCTGTGGTGGAGGACAGTGTCTGGGGCAAAGGAAAGTCAGGTCAAGGCAAACAGCTGGTAGACACGGGCAAATTTGGTATCAGACCTTGAGCTGAAGCAAGGGGTCAGGTTGCAGGGAGGGAGGAAGTGGAAGAGGGAACTTCACTCAATCGCCCTCTGGTCTCTCCTCCCCTTACGCTGCAGCTCTGCAGTGAGGCCGTTAGCTGAAGGCGGAGCGTGCACGACTTTGTGGTTTGGGAGATTATTGCTGTAACTTTTTTCTCACCACATGTCTCAACCCACTGCCTTCTTGCCCCATTCAAGCCAACAGCTGGGGGCAGCAAACTGCTTTTGCATGAGAGCTGAGGCAGTGTTAGAGAAGGGTGAGAAACTGGAAGAGTGGGCTTTCACCTCTCATCTTTAGCATCCAGAGTTTGAAGGAGGTGTAAACAGGCAAGGGGATCTGCAGTGAGAGTAGCAAAGGACATGAGGCAGTGAAGATTCCTCATGTCTTCCCTGTATCAAAAGGACAAGAGGTAATGGCTTCACGTTGCTCTGGGGGAGGTTCAGACTGAATTTTAGGAAGAATTTCTTCTCTGAAAGAGTGATGCTGCACTGGCATAGGCTTCCCAGGGAGGTGATGGAGTCACCGTCCCTGGAGGTGTTTCAGACCCGTGTGGATGTGGCACTGAGGACATGGTCAGTGGGCATGGTGGGGATGGGCTGGCGGTTGGATTGGATGATCTTGGTCTTTCCAGCTTTAATGGGTCTATCCCTCGGTGTCAGTGGTGAAATATCAAGAGGAATAGTGTTTTCTGCAAAGACTGAACAAGGAACTTAAGCAGTCTCTTGGAAGCAGCATCTACCCCATGGCTGCTTGTCCCACCACTCCTGGAGCAATAAGGTCCTGTCCCTCCTCCTCATCTGTTCCTGAATTACTAGTAAAAAGAAGCACTGGGTGTATCTATGTGTTTGTCATGAAGAGGAGTAAACACATCAGAGGATGTAATGAATTTTCTTTCTCTTGCTGCTACTAGAAGAGCTAAGTCTTGTGCAAGAGAGTCCCCACAAACCATTTTCTCCCTGTCCACTCTGTGCTAAAGCAACCTATGAGAGCTGCTGCTAGATTTCCTCAGCTTGTCCTCAGAATTTTGAAGAGTTTTAGAGCTAAGCAACAAAGAGAGGGATGCAATCACCTTCAGAAATAAAAGGCGTGGAGCTCTACTCCTTCCTCTCACTCCTCAAAATGAGTCTGAAGCTCCTCTTTCCTTCCCCCAGCTTGCAATGCCTGGAAAAGAGTGCACATGTTCATGTCTTCAGCCTGAATTGATGGGTAGATAGTTAGAGGCACACTTGAGAGAGGAAGGGACGTGGTGACACAGAATTAATTAGAATTTCCAGCTTTGTCAGGAGGCCTGTTAGACCGAGAACAGTGGGCGTTAAGCCGGCATGTTCTTGAAAGAAGGAATGCTGAGGGAAACTGCTTTTCCAAAGGTTGGTGACCTTTGTGCTGCTGCAGCCACGGGAGGTTTTTGCAGTCGACCCATTCAGGTGTGTAGCGCTTTCTTATCCATCACTCAGTGTTGGCTGCAACCCAAAAACATTCAACCGTGGAAAGCTTCCAAGCCTTACGGCTGTGTCAGAAGCACAAAACTGCCAGCTGTACTAGGTGTTCCCTCTGCGGGTGGTAGGGAATGGGGGAGGAAACCCACTAGCTCCTCTGCAAGAGCAGGAATGGGCTGTGGAAATGCAGGGAATACAGGTCAGAGAAGGATGGAAGGGAGAGTCACAAAGGCTGCTATAGGGACAGCAGCAGCAGTAGGAACAGGAAAGGGCAGGCAGCTGCAGAAATATGGTCGAGCAGGAGGTAGAGACTCAGTGGGAACAGAAGATGGCTATATGTGGTTCTAGAGAATGATACTGGTGGAAGAAAAATGCCCAACATTTACAGCTTGAATGAGGCCTATGATACTCAAATGAAGCAATGCTGGTAGAGCTGGTAGTGCGCCACATCCGAACCCCAGATCCTAGCCTAGCAAGTGTCAAGGTGTATCTGCAGACCATGGACAGATGGCTGTAGCTACACTGTAAAGCCTCCCATGGGCAGTTGGTTGGTAAAAGGGACACAACTACCCAAGAGAAATTCTGAGCTTGACATCAGTCCATTCATCAAAAAAGTTTGAAAAACTGTGTCACATCTGTGCTTGGAAAGTTTTGGGACACTGGACAATCCAGTATTTAAAGGGAGATTATAAACAGGAGGGAAAACAACTTTTTACATGGATAGATAGTGATAGGAAAAGGGGGAATGATTTTAAACTAAAGGAGAGGAGATTTAGATGAGATGTCAGGGGGACATTTTTCACTGAGGGGGCAGTGAGGCATTGGCACAGGCTGCCCAGAGAGCTGTGGTGCCCCATCCCTGGAGGTTCAAGGCCAGGTTGGATGGGGCCCTGGGCAGTCTGAGCTGGTGGGGGGCAGCCCTGCCTATGGCATGGGATTGGAACTGGGTGGGCTTTAAGGTTCTTTCCAGCCCAAGCCATTATGTGATTCTATGATTCTATGACCTGATTGGAGTTTGCTCACGAGAGGATACATTGGGAGCTCTCTGTCGCAGATTTCTGGGTGACAACTGAGGGTCCCTAAGGATTCAGGGGCAGGCAGTCTGGGACGGGCAAGCAGGAAACTCTTTCCTGGACATTTCTGAAACTGCATTTGGAATCATCATATCCAGAAGAAATTTCTGTTTCTTACAGAGTTTCTTCTGTCTGAAGTTTTCAAATACTCCAGGGTGCATGGTGAGATGCAGGATGGCAAGAACAGAGAGTGGTCACCTGGGGTGGAAAGGCTGGGGGCTAAAGAGAGGGAAGGAGATGGAGAACATATTGAGTGTTACTTGGGACAGAGTGATGGTCACATGAAGACACTTGGGATGGGATCCAGGCTAAGGGATACTGGACGAGAAACTGCCCAGGGATAGAGTGGGACCCGCTGGCAGAGATGAACAAGGACCACTCACCTGCTGTCGAGATAAAAGCAGTTAGGGAGGAGGGGCTGTAGAGAACCATGCCCAGATGAGCTCCATTTCAAAGACACTGCAGCTTTGTGTGGACAAAACTGAGGTG
Organism: Tragopan temminckii; assembly: GCA_028571105.1. Lineage (NCBI taxonomy): Eukaryota > Metazoa > Chordata > Aves > Galliformes > Phasianidae > Tragopan > Tragopan temminckii. The sequence continues at coordinate 45,458,061 of JAOWBP010000001.1, read as the reverse complement.
TAGAAGTCCTGGCAAGGTGGAATTTCTCCATCCTCGCTCTGGGCAAATTGCTTTTGGAAGATAATTGCCTGGTACTGGTGTGGGTAGCCAGTTTTCTTCCAAGTCAGAGATCTGTGTTGTGAATTTATAAACATCCCTCCTCTGCCAGTCGCTCTGCAGAGAAATGGCAGAGCTCTACATGCAGAATTTTAACAGTTATATTTCTATCATATTTAAATTATTAAAAACAGGATATTAAATTCAAATAATACACATTATAACAGCTCTGAGAACAACTGGCGCCTGCTACACTGAAATATCTCTACTGTGTATGCTGAAGGAATGGGAAGGGAAGGAAACTGCAGGAAATTGCCTTCTAAACCACTAAGTGAGCCAATACAGAGTTTCTGCTGCTTTGATGTGCTCTCACACCACCAAGAGGTGCTCTTGACATTAGTTTCCTTCTTCATGTGCAGCAGGGTTGAGGAAAGACAGTCATCTGGGTTTTCTTCCCTTTGCTGAGTTTGAGGAAGTCTCTAATAGGGAAGGATTGCCCATTCTGAATGACCCATCCGCACTGGGCTTGCATAGCACACATGTAGGACAGTAGGCAAGGTACAGGGTGCATGGCATTACCATTTTTTCCTCTAAAGAATGAGTGGGAAGTTTGGCTCACTCCATCTCTCCCTCTTTTTCTATGGTATTCTGCCATAGGATAAGACAAGGATGAGAGGGATCTGGGTCCTGATATAATTTATGTTATATGAGCTATTGCTCAGGTAGTCCTGTGTGGCCGTGAGATGTTTTCTGTGTGTGCTGGGCCTCCACCAGGGAAGACATTTGTTCTCTGCAAACTGTCCCAGCAAACTTGATGTATTTCCCTTTTGCCTCTTCTCACTTCCCCTTTCACACAGCTTTGTACCATCTGTCTGCTTACTACTTTAGTTCTTTCTTTGCTTCTATTATTCGACGAAGCGTCCACCCCTCCATTTTGCTGCCAACCCTCACCCATCACTGCTGTGGTTTCTCAGTGACTGCCATACTTACTTGGAAGCAATGAACTCAGAGCTGAGATCATAACTGGAAGGGGTGAGGCACCTCAGGCCATAATACTCTTTCTAGTATACCTATACCTGGGGATCTCTACCCTAAATTTAACCTGTCAAGCAAAACCTAATAAATAAATAATTAAATAAAAGCTTCCAATCCTTGGTTTTGGACCCATATAGCTTCTAGACTTTCCTGGGATCTGGCCCTACTACAGCCATGGGGCAGCTGGTCCATAACATGCTGTGGGGACTGGTCTGCCTTCCAACTGGGGCTGCTCTCGGCTTGCTGGTTTGGGGCCAAATAGCTGCTCCACTGCCATCCTCTGTCTGGAGCACTGAGAGTAGTAGTTCATCTCCTTCATCTCTTCTCCATGATGTGCCTGGATAAGCAGAAGATCATGGTGTGGTCCTCTGAGCATTGAGTTCCTTGTGAGGGCTGATTTACACCTGTATTTCCCTCACTTGAGAAGTTGTTGGCAGATTCCTAAATCACACTGATTTTTTTATTATTTTCTTTGTGGCTTACTCTTATCTGCTTCTCTATTTCTGCAAGTCCCTGGTGATTCAGATATCAGTTTCCATTCTTACAGTTATTTTGTTCTCAGCCAGTGACATCTCCCACTTCACAGATACCACTCTCTTACTTAATGCTGATAAATACAGATCGATATCTGACTGTGCGTCCTTTCTCACTGGGTGCTGAAGTGGTTCAATAGCATTTTTTCATGTGTCTGTTGTAGTGGAGAGGTAACTGGGTCTGGAGATGGCATGTGTAAATTCTGATTTAGTGTAAACTGCTTGTCTTGACTTCTTTGCATGTTAGCAGTGTTCACTGCGCTTTGTAAAGCCAAATCTAATGCATGTCTTTCCACGGTAAGCTACAGGATCTTCTAGGAAGGTTGAGGGAAGTGAAAAGAGCTGTTTAGAGTACTAAGGAGGTCTATAGCTATTCTTTTACAACACTAGTATTCCCTGAAGTACCAAAATAAAATCTTTCTTGCCTTTCTTGAAAATGTAGATGTCATAAAGCTTTAAGCTTGCCACAGTTCTGAGTCCAAGAAAAAATACTTCAAGCTCTTCATTTCAGTTTATCGGAGAATATGCAATCCTTCTGCAGTCTTTGTAACAGTTTGTTGTTCTTTTCCCCCTGTGGCCTCTCTACCTTTAGAATTTATTCCGGTTCACTGAATTAGTAAAAGCTTTTGAGAATAGGCTACGTCAGATACTTTGCACTAGTATCCTCACCTACTACCTGCACATTCCCACGCCGAACTATTGCTCTGCCTATCGCAGTCTACATTGCTTCTCACACTGGACGAGGATTAATTTGTTCCAATTGTTAGACAAAAAACAAAATGTGTTGTTGTCTTTTCTATAGTGCTGTTTTGCCATGCATCAAAATTATGTGTGTGCAGGTCATAATCCCCACAGTAATAAGTGCTATAAATAATAACTGTTATATTCTATCCTGACATGCTGCACTCCCTCAGCCCAAATGGAATTGCAGTCTAAGCCCCCTGATGGGGTTCTTGAAGCTATACAAATCTGTACTTTGCCTCTTTGTGTGCGGTTGTTGCAATACAATCAATGTGGTCAGAATCCAGTCATATTCAGCATTAGCTTCATCACTGTTTTTACTGCCTTGAAAGTAATAGGAAATAGGAGGGGAGAAACAGGATAGTATTGTTTGAAACAGTCTTCAAAGGTAATCTAGTCCAACTGCTTTGACACTTCAGGGCTAACCAAATGTTAAAATATATTACTGAGTGCATTATCCCAATGCCTCTGGAGTTCTGGCAGGCATAAAGCATAAACCACCTCCCAAAGAAGCCTATTCCATTGTTTGACCACCTTCATGGCACAGAAATATTTCCTAACATCCAGTCTGAACCTCCCCTGGTAAAGCTTTCTGCCATTCTCTTGTGTTTTATCACTGATGATCAGGGAGCAGAGTCCAGCACTTCTCTCTCCATTTTACCTCCTCAAGAATGTGTGGAGAGCAGTGAGGTTGCATCTTTGCCTAATTTTCTCCAAAACAGAGAACAAAATATCCTCAGCCTCTCCTCACAGGACATGCCTTTCAGCCCTTTTACCAGCTTTGTTGGACCCTTCCAAGTACCTTAATATCCTTTTTATATTGTGTAGCCCAGAATGAGTAAGTAAGGTCCCAAAATAGGATAGTCAGTGATACCAAGCAGAAGATAGGCAAAGCTCTGGGAAGAACAAAACGTCAAGGAGTTAAGATACGAAACATACATGAATTAGAGACACAGGTACAGGCTTTACGCTGGTCTCTGCTGGAGAGGCTGAGAGTGTTTTTGCAGTGTACAGAGGCATCCATTTTGGTGTTTGCAAGCTGCTTGTGGTTTGACCTACCACAAACATATGCATATGAACAGATCTGACCAAGCTGCCTGTATATGCCACATGTGCTTGAGGCAGTTAAATTAGCTCTTTCAAGACAGTGGCATAGGTTGGCATGTCTGATTGATGTCAGCTGAAACACTGTTGAATTTTTTTTTTTTCTTTTAATGGAAAAAAAAAAGATGTCAATACTGGAGGCAAAATGCTGGATCCAAATCCAGTAGAGGAATTAGGACATCGGCTGTGGGACAGTGAGTTCTTTTCTGATGCAGCTTGAAATCCCAAGACAGGTAAAAACTCTTAAGACTGGGCTCTTGGCAAGGTATGATCCAAAGGCAGGCTTCTCATTAACTCTAAGAAGGTGTGCATGCTGACAGTCAAGGCAGACATGGGTATGATAATTCAAAAAAACAGTTTGCATAATAAGGCTTTCTTTCTTCTCCTGCCTTTTATCTCTTCCAAATAAGCTGCTAGTTTCTCGTCTTAAAATACTGACCCTGACCACAGCAAGTGAGCGGTGAATCTTTGTGAGTGGTGAATTAAAAATTATTTGCGACCTTGTTTACAGCTGCCTATGTGAAGCCACCTGGAATTTATTTTGCCTCTTGACACAATGCCTTCAATGTTGGGATATCTCCCATTTGTTGCTGAAGGTGTGTTAAAACACTTGTCCTCTCCAGTAACAGCAATGAACCTATAGCACAACCATGAAGAACAAACAACAAATACAAAAGACTGAGAGGAAGGGAGGGCAAATTGTGTTTTTCTCTATGAGGTTGAATGGACCTCAGCCAAGCTTTCCACAGGGCCAGTTATTCTTTACAGAAGATCTCAGACAAGAATGAATTAACAGGAACATGGGAAGGTTGTAGCTCTTCCTTTTCTAATGAGTCATAGATTTTTGATCTCACATAAATCCACTCTAAGTGGTGCACATAGATGTCAGCTGGCAGCGTGTAACGCATCTGAAGGTCATCTTTTATTTTTCTACACATAAGAGGCTCTTGAAAACTGTACCCTGCTGTCTCATGGAAAGATGATATGTAGAAGTCTGGAGCATTTCTCTTTCCTGCTCAAAGTCTGCTGTGAGTACAGCAAGAGCTAGGAGTGCTAAGGACATAGAGTGCACAGAGGGGGTGTTCCTCAACAGCTTCAGTCCCGATACAGAAGGCAAGACACATCAAGCCACATCTGATTTGATTTTTACCTTGACCTATGTATTCACCAGTTCTTTTGGCTCTGATGTGGTGCTCTCCTGTAGCCTTCCTTTTTTTTTTTTTTCTTTTCCCCCACACATTACTTTTGTCAGAAATCTACCACATACAGCAAGAATGTCGGTGTACCTGGTACCCAAATACAACTAACTCAGGGGGAAGTGAGAGGAACACAGCCTTCTGAGAATATGTGGAATTGATGGGGGAAGAAAGAGCATCTCTTTGCCTCTAATGACAGCTCTTCCAACAGCAGAAGTACTGCTGAGCCTCAGACAGGACTTCTTTTCTCCTCAATTCACAGCTTGTTGGTGGAAGAAAGGAGCAAGACTTACAGTGAGTAGTGAGGAAAGGAAAAGGAGAAAAAAACCCTTCTCCTTCAACCAACCTCTAGAATGTTCATTCATACATACTCTGCTGCAGAATTAACACAGAAAGAATCTTTCCTTTCAAATAAAACCGCTTCCTGAATCAGAGGGGTTTTCTGAATCAGGATCTTCCCTTTTTTCTCCATTCTCATAGGAATATCTCAGACAAAACGCTGCAGTACTGTCTCTGAGAATGTCAGTCCCCCCAGACACAAATGTGGGCTCAGACATTCCCTCTAAACCTGCTGGGATGGAAATACGTTCATGGATTTGCATTTCAGAAGTAGCCAGGGAGCCTCTGTAAGGCCAGATCAGTTTGCACACAGTTTCCTTCACTGATGCGAGCTCATGCAGTGTGGTCGGAGAGATGAGGCGGAGCAACAGGGCAACCCGCCCCCCTCGTGCTGCTGCGATTTTGGTCTCTAGCTCCAAGTTGTTTCAGTTCTGTGAAGCATCTGAACAAGCAGAAGGCAAGGAGAAACACAGCCCTTGTGGAAAATACATTAGGACTTTCAGGATGGACTTTTGTCCTGCTGGTAAGACTTCACCATCTTTTGTCTTGTTTTCTGTGGGGGCTGTGCACACCCTGAAATCCCAGTAGTTGGAGTGAATGCTGCAGCTGGTGTCAGGAGGAAGGAGATGGTGGAAGATCCCTGGTGGTACAGCTAATTGCTTGTCAGCCTTGACCTGTATGATTTTACTTGTCCTCCTATAAGCCAACTTCCATTCACATCAGGAGAAATTCTCCCACTGAGAATGGCCTTTGTATGGAGAATGTCTGTTGCTGTGGTCCCTTGTGCCCGCGTGATCATGACCTGAGCTGCAGAAACGGCACAGGGATATCAAGGGTTTTATGTGAAACTTGGTTGAGCACCTATAATGTTTGGCTTCCCTTCGTGCAGCTCTGGCACAGCTCACAAGCTCCTCAGTGGTGGTTCCCTGTAGCCTGCAGGAGACAGTTTGCAGAACTTTTCATGCAGTTGGGTGTCCCAGTGCAACCAGCTTGCTAGGCTTTTGGCATTAGTAGCCTCTCTCGCATATGCACTTGTTAAAGGTGATTATACTAGGGTTCCACCACCTCCAGCTGGGCCTGCAGGGTCCCAAAATAATCTCTAAGGCAGCTGCGGATGGGGAAGATAAGCCACATCTGAAGAACTGAGAGAGATCTTGGGTTTTATTTTCCTAGTTTGGCAGATGGTGGATAAAGTGGTTGGTCTCCTGCAGAGAAAGGGAGGCTTCTGGACAGAACTTTTTCAGCATCCTGGCTGGGGAAGCTTGATTTGTCTGTAAGTCTGAGCAAATGCAGAGGACAGAGGGAGAGAATAGGATACGGGCTCAATAAGCACCAGGGAGAAAAGGGATGATCTCGCAATGATTGTGCTGTGACTCATCATCTGTCCTGGCCAGCTCTTGTGTATACGATGTAGAAAAGAGAGAGCTCCTAGATGGGTAAACAAGGAAAGAGCATGAAAAAACAGCATACCAGGCTTGCTTGCCAGGGAAATTGCTAGGACCTGTGGGAGCAGAGCTTTTGCAGGCATCTGGCTATGCACATTGGTGGAGGTGGTTCTCTTGAGAGCAGCTGGCCCTCACTACCTGAAGGAAATGATGGACCAAGTTACTGCAGGACCAACTGGGCAGGAGGAGGCAGAGTACTTCATACAGATGGTCTTTCACTCAAGCTATGCATTCACAAGCTATTTGTCTTAAAAGTTACACACTGTGGTAGTGCAACGGGATCCTGCTGAGGAACAATGTGAATTTGCTCAGCTTTGGCTAACGAACAACAGAAACTCCACATCTTTCCCTCTGTAGATGGAATCTGCAAATTCTACCTGTGTGAGGTCCATTTTAAATTTCTTCTGGCACAGGCTGGCAGAGAACTGAGAACCGAGAACTGATTGGGTGCAGGAGGGAGACAGGTTTGGCTGGAGGGAAGTGGGGAACTGGACGGCTTTCTTCTACCAGTCTGGCACTAGGATTGGTGATAATCTGCAGTGGAGATGACACAAAAGTCATATCAAAAAAGGAATGGAAATTCAGGTGAAATTCCCCCACCACAGCCTCAAACAGGCAGAAAGTGCCCACCAGAATGCTCAGCTCATGTGTTGCCATGTGTGGATATGCCTAAACCCTTTAGCAGCCACACGTGTTTAAAAACCGTTTGGATGTGGTGCTCAGGGACATGACTTAGCAGAGGCTTGTTAGAGCTAGGGTACTAGGGTTAGGTTGCGGTTGGACCTGATGATCTTGAAGGTCTTTTCCAACTTGAGCAATTCTATGATTCTATGATTCAGAGCCCTGCATTGCCTTACAAGTGGACCTGTGCTGTCATACCGTGTGTGGGTAGCATGTAGATTGGTCGGTATCCATTCTACAGACACTGCCATCCGTGACAATCTTCCTCTGCTATTTCTGCAGCCCATCCTTCAACTCTCCTATGTGCTCACATCCCAATCCAAGCGCTATATGCTCATGCATATATTTTCACCTGGGATTGAAGGTCTCACTTAGCATGTGGGCAGTTCTGGACAGCTCGTGTCAATGCGAAATGAACTCAGCACCACAGTACTCTTTGCTGGCTACATGAGCACTCAGACTTTGGGGTAACTCCGTCCTGCCCTCCAGATGGGGCAGCTGAGGGCATCAGTCACCACAACTGGAATTGAAGTCTGTGTTTTGTTTTGAGAGGCAGCACTAAAAATACAAGGCTGGGCAATTGAGGAATGGTCAGGTCTTTGTATCTGAGAGTGCTCTGAGACTGGAGAAGCAACCTAAAGAGCAGGTGAGAGTCCCACATGTGCTATGCTCATGTGCTATCCTTTCAACATCTGCTCTCTGAAAATAAGTTTCAAGCAGCAACTTCAAGTCCTTTCTGTAGAGGATGCCAGCCGATATCGACATAGTGAGCTGTGCACGGGCCAGCAGACTGCAGAGCAGGTTTGGGTGACAGCATTCTCCTGAAAGCTGTGGGTGTTTTTATTCGCACCTGTGGGTGCTCTTCATCAGCATGAAATTTCCCTTGTGCAGAGAACCCTGAAAAGGGCTACGCTTCATCTGTGCCCTGATCTAGTCCTAGAAAGAAGTGGAACTTGCTGGTACTGAGGAGTTTGATGACACTGAAGCCATTCCTCAGTGTTCTGGTGCAGGGCTGAATTCCCTCTGCATTGCACTGTTTGAGCAAACTGTTTTGCTTAGAACCTCCCTCTCCTGTTGTGGCTCATTTTGAAAGTGGAGAAGGAAGGAGAGGCAAAGCAGTCTGCTCCTGTTCTCTGCTTCTCGCCCAGCTGCCTCTGCAGTTTTCTGTGCCTTGCTGTGGACAGTTCCCCAAACGAGCTTTTTGCATTCACTTCCCCTAATTATAGACCCCGATGCATGCAGTAATCTTGATGAAGAGCCTCAAAATAACTTTGAGCGGTGTTAGGCCTCCTGTTAGGGAGCAGAGTAGCATACAGGAACTGACCTCAAAATTATTTTCTGAAGAAATCAGAGACTTAGTTTGGGAAACTTAGAAAACCTTTTCTGCACTTCAGTCTAAATTGCCCTGAAATTTTTCTCCATGTGTTATTTTCCTTTCTGTTTTGCCCTTTCTTATTTATCCATGACTTGATTCCCTCCCCTTCTCCATGACTCACATGCATTTTCTCCCCCGACATAGTCTTTCCCACATGTTTCTCACTAACGCACTGGGCAGGTGAATCACTTGGGACATGAGATTTTCAGATGTTCAGGAGGAAGGGAGATAGAGTTATTTACAGTGTCTGCGGGGGTCGTGTGGGTGAGATGATGCCCTCTGGGAGCCTCAGGTCTCTTTGAGATGCGTTAGGCTGCTTCAGTAGATGTGGAACAACTGAAGCAAAGCAACCAGACACCACAGCCTTTGCGTGTGGGGTGGGGGAAAGGGAGGTTCCTTAGGTAAGTCCTGCTGCAGTAATACAGCACAAAGGGTCTGAATGAGAATTTGCCAAATAATCACAGTGATTCCATAATTATCAGACCCTACAGAGGTGAAGGAGATAAAGCTGGAGAGGCTGAGTCTGGCATCATCTCCTGCAGGCTCAAGAGCCGTGGGAGACGTAATATAAGCTGAAAGCCCAAGCTCTGCTCATAGGCAGGGCTGACATTCAAGGGGAAGTCAGCAGCCCGCCTAACAAGCAGCAAAGCCACTGAATGGGGGATTAGGTTTTTTCCCCTCTCACATTCAGGTTTGTCCGTCTTAAGCTGCTGGGTCCCACAGCCTTTCCTGCCCTCTTGATGGGCCGCAGCGACAGTCAACTTCTTTCAGCTCCTCGTGAGGGCTCTTTGCAGATCTGGGAGGGGAAATGGGCAGTTCCCATTCCTGTCTTCATGCTGGCTGCTGGCCCAGTGCTTTCCCCTCAGAGGTGCAGTGACCTCTTTCCATGGCTCCAGGAGGGACAGGGCACAGCCTTGTGTGACAGCACATGGAAATGGCAGGTTTATCTGAGCCACTGTGGACATGGCAGGAAAGAACTCCAAGATGACTGTCTTTGTCCTCTTTTCCTTTTGTCTGTCTTGTCTTGTTCCTTCCCCTTTCTCCCCACTCATATTTATAGCATTTGTTTTGCATGTGAGTGCCACACTAAGAGAATTTCCAAGACACTTGGTGCCACTTCTCCTTTTTCCAGGAAGATGAGAGGCCCAGGGGATTTTGGCTTATGAAACAGCAGAGCAGGGTGTTCCAATAACCTGATGTGACTTCCTGGGAAAGCTTTATCTCTCTGTGTGTAGGATCCTCACTGCAAGTTGTGCACTGAGCTCCCAGCAGCATCATTGCCCTCAGCCTGTGTGCGTCCCCTATATTTTCCTGGGGCTTACCATCTGCTGTGCCACTCTGTGGCTTCAGCCTCCTCGTTCTCCTTGCTGAAGAGGCTGTACTTCAGTAGGATTATATTTAGCAACAGTGCTGTCACCCCAATTCTTCTTGGCCTTTTATGAATCATGTTGTGGTCTCTTTGGCTCTGTTATCTGTTTGACTTCCTGTGCATTACAAGGAAGCCTGTTCGCATTTTTATATTGTCTGTAATCCACAGGGGGGAGGAGAGCAGAATAACAGCCTCCCACAGATGCTTCTTCTTCAGCAAGGCTTTCATCCCCTAGACCCTGTCCTCAGACTTGAAAGTCCTTGATTCTCTTTCTTGAGCCGTTTTTGACTCTAGCTGTGGTGGGTCAATCAATGAAGCTAGTGTTTCTTCATGGGAGGTTTGGATGTAGATGGACTATTTAGGTCGCAGCTTTCTTGTGCTAGAGGTCTCGTACACTGAGGTGACTGACACAAAAACCACCAAAGAGCATTTGGTAAAGCCTCTTTGTTGCGCTTGCAGTGAGTAAACCGGGTTGTGTAGGCAGGTGGCTTGCTGCAGGGTTAGATCAGAGGGCTGCTAGCACAGAGGCTGGCTGTGAGGCAGGGTACAGGGGGCTGCTGCTGGCTCTGGATTGAGAATAATTTGCAAGACAAAGCTCAGGTTCAGTGGTTAAAACAGCAGGGAGCATAGATGCAGGAGCACAGATATCAAAGCTGCTGAGGCACTGAGAGATTGAGGCAGCTTTTCCTGTGATATGTTGGCATCAACTATTCTCATTGGCACCTGTTTGCTCTTCCAGGGTCATCTGACCTGAGTGAGGCTGAAGAGGCTGAAATAGAGACAATAAGGCAGCACAGAGAGGAGCTCTTGGAGGACATTAAGGTAAGAACCATTCTGTTCCTTCCATCCTGCCTAGCCTTCTCAGAGCTGTCTTCACCAAGGAATCTCTGCACATAACAGTCCAGGCCATGCAGAAGTGCTTCTGCACAGGGCATATTTGCTCTGACATAATCCAGCTTGAATTCTAAGCTTCAGTCTGCCCTGACATACTTGCCACCAGCACTCATCCAACCTGTGGTACTCTCTGCTGCAGGACTCATCAACCGACATAATGGGGTATTTGAGAAAAGGTTGGCAGTTCATTAACAGGGATGAACTGGGATTGCATATTTAGGGTAAAGGAAAGAAATATGACTTTACTAAATCATACAGGCATGGATTTGACTCATCATTTACGGCTATTTTAAATTATCAGTCACCTTATCAGCTCTAGTTATCTGCTGCATCCCTCTGCAATTTTTAAATTTCTGTTCTTTTTTGTGGACCTTGCCAAGTCACTTTTGAAAGGTGTGATGGAAGGGCCTTCAACACAAACTTCCGTAGCTGAAATTGCTTTTCTTCTTTTCCTTTAGCAGACTCAAACACTACTTCATTGACTCCCGAAGAGCCTGAAAATGACAAACTGAAAATGTTAGTAATATCACATCACATCCACTTCATGCATAGTGGTGGACAGCTTTTTCTCTTCTGCTTCCATTACCACAAAATGTACACTATCATCTTGCACTGATTTTTCCACAACATGAGGAGGTCCAGACTCCTAGGGAATGACTGCAGTCATAAAGAATTAAATCAAATTATCTGTGACTTCTCACACTTGCAGACTTAGCATCCCTGCTGCAAAAACAGAAAGGCGTCATGTATCTTCTTCAAGAGTCTGTTGATGCACGTGCATGTGGTTTGCTTGTGCACAGTTTTCGTCTCTTCAGTTTTCAGGATGGGCAGTTGGCACTGTGGGAGGCAGGATATTTGAGCACAAATCCTACACTTTTTTAACCAACTCTGGGCACAAAAAGAGATACTAGACTACATTGACCCTTATTCTAAAACCCAGAGCCATTAACTAATAGAGTTTTGCAGTGGAGCAAAATGAGTTTAGGTGAAAGTGCACCTAGAACTAGAATTTTTTTTACCAGGTGG
>JAOWBP010000001.1:45423436-45443741 GCA_028571105.1 Tragopan temminckii | reverse complement strand
CAGCTGCTCCCCATCAGACTTGTGCTCCAGACCCCTCACAGCTCTGCTGCCCTTCTCTGGACACACTCCAGGGCCTCTGTGTCTTTCTGGTAGTGAGGGGCCCAGAACTGAACACAGCACTCGAGGTGCAGCCTCACCAGAGCTGAGTACAGAGGGACGGTCACCTCCCTCCTCCTGCTGGCTGCACTATTGCTGATACAAGGCAGGATGCCATTGGCCTTCTTGGCCACCTGGGCACACTGCTGGCTCATGTTTGACCATCTTGACTAATACCCCCAGATCCTTCTCCACCACTCATCTTTCCTGCCACAGACCTGTAGTACTGCATGGGGTTGTTGTGACCAAAGTGCAAGACCTGGCACTTGGTCTTGTGGAAGCTCATACAGTTGGTCTCAGCTCATCAATTTAGACTATCAAGATCCCTCTCAAGGGCCATCCTACTCTCAGGCAGATCAACACTTCTGCCCAACTCGGTGTCATCTGCAAATTTACTCAGGGTGCCCTCAATCCTCTCATCCAGGTTGTCAATTAAGATATTAAATAGGACAGGCCCCAATACTGATCTTTGGGGAACACCACTACTGACCAATCACCAGCTGGTTTTAACTCCATTCACCACCACTTTTTGGGCCCAGCCATCCATTCAGGTTTTTACCCAGTGAAAAGTACACCTGTCCAAGCCATGGGCTGCTATCTGCTTTTAAAGAAAAACCAGCCTGCGTTGAACAATTATTCATTGTAGGCTAACTGCAGCTATCATCTTGGATGGCTGCTGGTCTGAGTGACAGCTTTACATGCCTCCCTGCTGAGACTATGAAGATGTCTTCCTCAGTGTCTACACTGCAACTGAAGTGCATGCCAGCCTCTGGACATCCCTCTGCCAGTGGGAGCTGTCTTTGAGCACTGATAACAGTACATCCAGATCATGTGAGAGCGGATTCTGTTTTTGTCTTTCTGTCTGACCTTGGTTTGAGGCCCCAGAGGCATCTCTTTCTATGGCACTTTGCCATGACATGCAAAAATGCCTGAACTAATCCTGACCCCAAACCGTTTTAGCATTATTAGTTCAGTGCTGATCAGCCTGCTGACTATGTTCCTATATTGATTTTAGTTTAGAACAGGCACACACAGATCTCTGTTTATTGCTTCCCTTTTGGTACATAACTAGAGTCTGGTAGGTCTTGCAGTGCAGGGAACTTTCTTTGTCCCTGCTGAGGTTATGTTTCATCTAGGCAGTGTTGATGAAATGAGTTCCCATCTCCAAGCGCTCAGGGTAAGTTCCTGAGGCTACAAAAGGTAAACACTAGAAATGCAGCTGAACAAAATCTTCTGGGAGAAACATTCTAGTCTGAAAAATGGAGCTCCACCATCACTGCAATAATTTGCAAAATTAAATTGATCTAACTGAAATTTCATCTGGGGAAAAAGGAAGGGAAATAGCGTGGAGAAATCTCCCAAACATTTCAATTTCTTCCTTTGAAACTGATTTTTCTTTGGGGCATTTTAGAAATATTTTCTTATATATTGCAAGGCAAAGTGAATTGATTCTGTTGAAGCAGAGCATTTTGATATTTCTAAAACAATATTCATTCCTTTACTGTATTTTGTGAGGAGAATTGCAGTATGGTCTGAAGAATTGCAGTGTTTCTAGATAGTGCTCTTAAGCTGAACAAAAGCGCAAATTTCAGTGACTTTGGAAATGATGGAATTCTCTCTAAAATAAAATGTTGGCTGTTTGCACAACCTAGACTCTCTATCTTCCTTAAAGAACATACTCCATCCTTGTTGGCTTGGGAGAATGGAGGAGAATGGAGTTTACTAGGTTGCTGACTTTTCTGTTCTGTGGCCTGCAAAAAATTTTAGGAAAAAGATATTGTCTCAGGCCTACATTTTTGCCTGAATACCATCTGCTCATTTGTTTTCAAGCATTTTTTTTCTTTAAGTTTCTTTGGTGAAACCTGACTTTTAGGAACAGAACTCTAAGATTTTTTGACCAAGAATGTTAAAACGAACCCTTTTGACTTTACTTTAAATATACATGGCTGTTTGAACTTTTGAGCTACACTGCCCTTTTCTGTTTGCTTGAGTTTCCAGTTCAGTGAAACATTTGTCCAAGTTTAGGGATGAAATGAGCATGATACCAGCCCACCACAATAGATTAAAATGGTGGGAATAAGAAGGAGAACATGACTGTGGTCTCCCATGGAGGGGTTGAGGAGTAACAGGAGACAATATTAACAAAGCCAATGAAGTCTGACATTAGAATATTAAAGTTCTAATTTCACACCAACACAAAGATCTGTCTTACTTTGCTGTCTTGCTTGTCCTCCTCCAGGGGATCCAGTACCTGATTGAGCAGCAGCTATTGTCCTCAGACCTGCAGGAGATTGCCAAATTCCTCCACAAGGGTGAAGGCTTGAACAAGACAGCCATTGGCGATTACTTGGGTAGGAGGTAAGAAACCAGCTGAGATAAAGAGGTCCTTTGGATACCCTGTTCTGCATAATCCCTCTCAGCCACCATTTTAGATGACGCTTGGCAGATGCTGAGACTGAACATGACCTCACACTACAGTGGGCTGGGTGGGCAGTGGACACTGGGAGATGTCCTTTAAAGCATGGCTGAGGCTGGCTGCATGGGTTACCCGTCTTTCCATCTATACTGGAGTCAGTCTTCTCAGACAAGAGTGGTGCCCATGCATCTTGGTTTCTTGCTGGTTGAGGGGAAAGGGAGTCTGGGAGGGAGCAAGATACATGTGATCACACCAAGGAGCATTCAAATAGAGCAGGGGCACAGCACTCTACTGACTTTTTCCCTCTCTCCTCTCCCAGAGACTCCAAAAACATTCAGATTCTCCAAGCCTTTGTGGCATGTCACCAGTTTGCCAACCTCAACCTGGTGCAAGCACTAAGGTGAGTGTTCAAGAAGTAAGAAATGGAGCAGGAGCCTGTTCAGCCACTGGGTCTTACCACCCAGAGAGGTCATGAAAGCCCCAGTGAGACGAGATTGGGTTTCCCAAGGCCGTGCTGTGTGTGTTGGCTCTAGGCTGTTTTTCTGTGAATTGTAAACACACCTTTCTTTGGTGGACCTCTTTCATGGTCTTCTGAATGGACTAGCCATGTGCAGAGAAGATGGGGATAGCGAGGTGGGTTGTTGTGATTTCAGTGGATGGTGGGGACAGGGTAAGTTATTTTTTGTACTAGGAAATACGTTAGCTCACGGTGCCCATTATGTCTGTGACAAAGTGACTCTGTCTTAGGGCATCTTGTTCTCTTTAGGCAGGCCTTCTGGCAGGGCTCTTTCTCTTCAGGTCCCTGATATCTTGCAGAATGTCAGTAGGGAAGAAGAGCCATGATTTACAGGATGCTTAGCTCTGCTTCTTTTTAGAATGTTTGAGGGCAAGCCTAGGAAATTTTTAGAGAAAGGAGCAGATCTCCTGCTTGATGTGCCGCATTGTTTCCCTGCTGTGATGAGATAATTTCCTTTATTTCCATGGTGTCCCATGGGATGAGGGAAAGGATAAATATTCCTTGTACACAATCTGACTAACTCTCTGGCATGTTACTCCTGCTAGACAGTTCCTATGGAGCTTCCGGCTGCCTGGGGAAGCACAGAAAATTGATCGCATGATGGAGGCCTTTGCCAACTGGTACTGCAAGTGTAACCCAGGAGTATTTCAGTCCACAGGTATTTATAGGGAGAAGAAGGCCTATAAAGCAAAGAACCACTGCGTGTTAGAGAGAGGAACGTTCCTTTCCCAATCACAGTGCATAGAAAGCATCCTGTGAAAGTGAGGATGCTGTCTTTCATGTTCTCTTACCTGAAGATAAAGGAGGCAGACCAGATCTTTTCAACAGGCTGATGGTCTTCTGTCCTCTTTCTTCTACTGTGCTCCAGCCCATCCCAACAGGGAGTAGGCTTGAGAAGTGCTCCCAGCCCCACGTGAAACATACCTCATTGCAGCATGGGTACCACTTACAGGCACGGATCTGTAGAAGCTTGCTAGCAGAGCTGTTACCTGACCAGATCTACCCAAACTGCCTACTAGGGAATTGTCTCCATCACAGGAGATCAACTCTCCTCAAGCCCTGTCTGCCTCTCTTACACCAGGTAGAGGGGAAATCTCCTCCTAAATCTGGGAGGTTGAAGCTGTTCACCAGCAACTGGAAGCCTAGTCACCTGTTAGCATGTGGATTATCTGCTCTCTAAGAAAAATGCCATCAGTCCTGGTTTTCTTTCTCATTGACAGATACATGTTATATACTCTCCTTCTCTATTATCATGCTTAACACCAGCCTGCACAACCCTAATGTGAAAGACAAACCCCCCTTTGAAAGGTTTGTGTCCATCAACCGAGGCATCAATGATGGAGCAGACCTGCCAGAAGAGCTCTTAAAGGTAAGAAAGGTTTTGATCTCCCATGTTATCATCAGTCCCTATTTTCTCTCTGGGTCAAGCTTCACCATGAACGTAAGTTCCATTGATCTCAGTGTATTATAAGACTACTAACCTTCTGCCCTGTAAGGGGAGAGCTGCTCAAGGAAGAAGGTATAAAATGGAAGCTGGAAAACATGAAAAATACTTCGGAGAGTGACTGCAGACATGCTTGTTGGTGAGGACATGTAGCAAGAGAGACATTCAGAGAATATCAGTGAACAGTGATAGCCTTCTACACAGAGGCAAGTGTAGAATCCTGCACCTGGGAAGGAATAACCACGTGCATTAGTACAGGTCAGGGGCTAACCTGCTGGAAAGGAGCTCAAGGAGAAGGACCTGTGCATCCTGGTGGACAGCAGGTCGGCCATGAGCCAGCAGTGTGCCCTTGTGGCCCAGAAGGCCAATGGTGCATTACAAAGAGCATGGCCAGCAGGTAGAGGGAAGTGATCGTGCCTCTCTCCTCTGCCCTACTAAGGCCACATCTGGAGTGTTGTGTCCAGTTCTGGGCACTCTGGTTCAAGAAAGACAGAGAACTTCTAGAGAGAGACCAGGGGAGGGCCACCAAGATTGTGGGGGGCCTAGAGCATTTCATTGGTCAGGACAACAGAGCCTGACCTCTTTTGCACCAGCATATATCTGTGCAAGTAGCACCATCAAGCCCAAAATGAATGCCAGAGGTTTTTAAAACACCTCTTCCAGCACCTTTAAAGCTCTCAGCAGTCCGTACCATCTCTGATCCCAGAGGATGAAGATGCAGAAGGGGGATGGAGGCAGGAGACACAGCTGTTATCAAAGCTGGAGCTATCAGCTTCCCAGGGGCTCAGCAAACACAGGGCCATAGAATCATAGAATCACAGAATCACAGAATGGCCAGGGTTGGAAGGGACCACAAAGATCATAAATCTCCAACCCCCCTGCCACATGCATGGTTTTAGAATCATCTAGTTTGGAAAACACCTTCAGGATCACCAGCTCCAAATGCCTGGGTTCTGTGAAATACATCTCCTTATGGTTATGCAGATGCATGTGTTGGTCTTTGCATGCAAGTTCTCAGCAGAATGTTTGGTTATTGGATGGTGCACCATCAACCCAGGGCCTAAATGGGGCTGCAGTCACTGTCACTCCCCTCCCACCCTCTAACTTCCTTAGTGCTACCTTGTTATACCCTCAGCTGTCCCCATAGAACATGCTGTGGTCAGTCACTGCTGCCAGCCCTGATGAACTACACGGCTTCCAAAATGGATTTCCTTTATTTTTGACTCAAGATGCAGAAAAAAGCTTGCAGTCACTCTTGAAACATTTTGAGGTGTATACTGAAGGCTGCTGAGGGCTAGTGCTCACTGTTACCTCCTTTCCCATTCACTCACCTGCCCCTGTGTAGAGTGATGTACCAGATGGACCTGAAATGGTTGTGTACAACTTTCGTCAGAAATTTGTCTTTCTTTCTTTTTATTTTCTCTCCTTGATCCAATGCTCTGGTGCAGAATCTGTTCGATAGCATAAAGAACGAGCCATTCTCTATACCAGAAGATGATGGGAATGATCTCACACATACTTTCTTCAACCCTAACCGTGAGGGCTGGCTCCTGAAACTAGGTCAGTGGGAGCCTTCCTCGGGATTCCTCACCTTCATGCCTCTCTTCCATCACAAATTTCCCTCAGAAATCCACTCAGGCATCCAAAACTCACCCTGGCACCAGCATCTCCATTGTCCCTCCCTCCCGTCTGCTGTGGTGGGCTGAGGCTGACACCTGCTGTTGAAACCAACCGCCTGCTCTCTCCTCTCCTTCTGGTCCCATTCCTACAGGGTCTCTCTGCTCAAAAACAAGCAAACAAACAAACAAAACAAAACAAAACAAAACAAAAAAGCAAACACCACATTTCTGTATATATATCCCCCCCCTCTCCCCATCCCTAGCCTCATCACAGCAAAATCCCTCAGCATCCACCATATGGTGGTGAGTACCACTGGTACACTGGTGGTAACAACCATGGTTTTCTCCTGGGGACTGATGGCTACAGGGAGAGTGTGCATGTGTGTGTGTAGAGTGGGGTTGGGGGAAGGACGGCTAAGGGTGAGACTAATGGATTTTGAATCTCACTGCCTTTAGGAGGACGTGTGAAAACCTGGAAACGTCGTTGGTTCATTCTGACTGATAACTGCCTGTACTACTTTGAATATACCACGGTAAAGGCTGAACTCTAGGTTGTGAACTTGTACTGGGTGGTTATAAGCCTCTAAGGGGCCAGGGAGGACAGGGGTTAAGACTGCCTCACACTGACAGACTGAGTTCAGACCTCCTTTCTTTCACATACCATTTCCTTGGCTCTGGGCTGGAGAGAGTCTGGGCACTGAAGCTGGTACTGTGATCTCTTGTTATCTAAGGTCCCCATAATGTAAATGTAGGGATCTCCCCAGGCACGCACTGCTTTTGTTCTACAAAGGCGCACATGTTGGGGAAATCAGAGGGGCTATGGCAAAGGTGTAGGGATGATGTTTAGTGTTAATTACTGTTTCTTTGATTGCAGGACAAAGAGCCTCTGGGCATTATCCCTCTGGAGAACCTATCAGTCCGGAAGGTGGATGACCCCAAAAAGCCAGTAAGTCTCCTTTGCTTGGTATTCTGCCAATAGGAGGTCGGTGGGAAGAGAAGGTGCTCACATGCTGGTGAAGGCTGAGGTGGCTCTGGGAAAAGGGAGTAGTTGGGAACAGCAGTTTCCCAAGCCTGCATGTAGTGTGCTACTCAAAGGGAAGGTGCCAAACTGTCTTGGAACTCACTCTAAACACAGATGTATTTTAACAGACAACAACTGGTCTGAGAACCATCCTTTTACTGGCTTAATTGTATGTATATACGTGTATGTTGGAAGAGATGAGTACACAGAGCTGGCTTCTACATATACTGCACCAAGACTCTCCATAATGAGTTACATGATATGTATTCCAGACAGTGCTTTGGGGTTAAGAAACTTTCAGGAAGTGACACTTTTCTTCTGTGTATCTTCCATGGAAAACCACTTCTTTGACGTTACACGAATTTGGGAGAAGTGCCATATGTCTTTGTGGTAGCAGACAGAAGAGAGGATGCTGTGTCTACCCAAAAGTGAAGACATTCTCATGTGTGGAGCAGGATGACAGATGCCATAATGCATAATTACGCATAATCTCTATTGCTACTCCACCTCTCCATAAGACCTGTTTTTATGTCCAACCCCTCACAGGAGGCATGTGCTCACCTAAGAGGGATGGCTTGAAGATCTAACTCATGGGCAATTCTTGGGGTAGGGAAGATGAGACCCCATAGCATTGCAAAGACAGAATGCTCTTGTCCCTTTTGAAATCTCTCTGAGACTGTCATCTATGGCTGAAAGCAACATAGCTTCCTTGATCCCTCCTGTCATCTGCTGCAATTCCATTTTGTTCCCTTTCTGATAGAACTGCTTCGAGCTCTTCAATCCCAATTGCAGAGGGCAGAAGATCAAAGCCTGCAAAACAGATGGGGATGGGAAGGTGGTTGAAGGCAAGCACCAGTCCTACAAGATCTCTGCAGCTACACCAGCAGAACGTGATGAGTGGATTGAGGCAATAAGGTGAGCAGACCTTAACTGGAAGCCTGAGCCTGCCAAAATGTTCACACAGTTTATCTGACTGCCAGGGAATACAGCCTGAAAAGGGGAATGAAAATAACTGTTTGTAGCCTAACAACCACTTGATGCCAAAGAGTTTCAAGGTCCCTTCTGGAGAACCTCTAGCCACAGCTTTGTTCTCTCCTATTTGCACTTCTCTGCTCCTTCTTTTTGGTGAGCTGTTTCTCTGTGCAGGTTCAGTAGGTTGCCTGTGTTGTTCTCTGGAATTAAAATTCTTGCTCTTCTTCTCATTTCTACCTATTTTCAGGACTAGCATCACACAGAATCCTTTCTATGATCTCGTCTCTGCCCGAAAGAAAAAGATTGCCAACAAAAACTGAGCCCTGACCTGATCGCTGGCAGCAGGAAGATGTAGTTGTTGGACAGCATGTCTCACATGCTGGGCACTTTCAGGGAAGAAATTTGGGAGGATTGGCTCCTTCTCACTTGGCACAAAGATGACTGACAGGACAACTTACCAGATTTGCTTCTTCTCCTTCCAACCCAAAGGCAGAGGAGCAATCCACTGAGGACTGTCAGAGCTGTGGGCACAGCACTTCCCATGTCATAGCTCAGAGGCTAAACGTCAACTGGCCTTTGGGTTCCTCCATACTGCTCCAGGCATGAAGGGCAGGATTTGAGGAGAGACAAGAATGTCTCCAGAACGTCTCCAGCCTGCAGCCAATCTCTACAGCCATCAAGTGAAACCTGGTTATTTTTCTATGTGGGTGCTATCAGGACAGCAAAGCATAGTCCAGTCAGTTGTGGAGTAGATAAGACCCATTGGTTTTTCTTCCATGAACAGATGTGTTGTGGTTGTGTCAAGGTGCCACTAATGTTTCAGGACTCCAGGATGAAACCAGAGCGCAAAGGATGATAAGAGTCCCTCTGTGCAGATCTCTTCTTTGCCTCTTCCTATAGCCACGAGGGCTGTAATTCTGGGAAGTCCCTGCTCTGCAAATGAGTCACAGGTTTTAGGAAGTAATTGATGTTAGATAGGGAGATAGGGTGTACACTCTGTGTAGAGAGGTTGCTGAGCAAGGGAAGCAGCTCTGGGTCTCCGTCTCCGTGTTTTGCTGCTCTGGGACTGACCATAGGTCTCCCTAGGGAAGAACCCCAAACGCTATCTCTCCTTCTGGTCGATGGCTGCCCAGCAAGCATTGCTTGCCCAAGATGTGTATCTGAAAGGTCTGCAGCCAGAAGGCATGAAAAATCAGAGATGCATTTACATACACACACAAGCACGGGCACACAAAGGCATTCCCATCTTCACAGACTGGTTTCACTTGGAACCTGCTGTTTTTGGCTCTTGTGTGAAGAAATAAAAGTGTCTGAAACAAGCGGAAACCTCAGGGCAACATGATTATTGTGGTGATAAAAGCAGAGGATGTGAGATAAGAGTGTCGTGTTCTTGTGCATAGCAAAGCAGCCTGAGCTCCAGCACAGCTCTGCAGTGCACCCAAGATGCAGGCTGAGCAGTGGCACCAGCAGTGGAGGAGGAGTAAATGAGACAGGAGAAAAGGAGCAGGGAGTGGTAACACTGTCTGCAAGCAGGGAAGGGAATGGATGTAAATACCAGAGAATTGCTACAGAAAATTACACCTGCAAGATGAAAGAACTTGATAAGCTATTGCTATCTCGTCCCTTATACCTTTCAGGGCTCTTCTTGTAAATAATGGTGCTCTGCTTCTGCCTTTTTGCTTCCTGCAGAGGGCTCTATCCACCAGGAAATCTGCAGCAGGGCCTGCACCACCGATTATTCATTTTGGTTATTTTTGCCCGAGCCACAGGAATGTTGAATTAATTTCAGGAGGCAGGGAGTGTATCTTGGAGTTGAAGCACGCGCACACCCTGAAGAAGGAACGTGAAGGTTTTCTTCTGCTTGCGCTTGTGAACGTCTCCTGCATTGAATCTCTGTGTCGCTGATGTGATACAGAGTGAGTTTTCTGCCCGCTGCTCTGCAGCACGTGCTCGCGCACACATCCACTCTTGCTGTGGGTGCAATGCAGGGAGGCAAGGTCATGGCCAGAGGTGGGAGGAAAAGTCAGAATCTGGTCCCTCATCCCAGAGACATCTCCAGTGTATATAAGAGAAATACAAACAAGCACTTGGCTAGTAAAAGATGCCCCAGAGACTAGTATTTGAGCGAGGAATTTCTATTCTATTGCCTCTCAGGCAGTGTTTGCCAAAAGCCATCAAAACGCAGGTCTTCTACCCACAGTCTGATAATTCATGCTGAGCTCTGCCTTGAGCTTACCTGGATTCTTCTTATGACAGCAGTCTGTCCAAGCTCTTCCCTGTCCCATCAAGGAAGGTGTGTAACGGCACAGGCTGCCCATAGAGCTATGGTTGCCCCATCCCTGGAGGTTCAAGGCCAAGTTGGATGGGGCCCTGAGCAGCCTGAGCTGGTGGGTGGCAGCCCTGCCCACAGCAGGGGTTGGGAAATTGATGGTCTTTAAGGTCTCTTCTGACCTAAGCCACTATATGATTCTGTGATCAAACTGACCACAAGACTGAGGTAAGGATGGACCAGATTTCCTCTCCCCTTAGAGGCTGAGGTAGACAGAGACACAATATGTTTCCAGACACAATTAATTCCCAGACCCCTTGCTCAATCTCCTCAGTGCTATGAACACAGTAGTACCCAATGTTGCCCACCAGCAATGCAACTCAGGAGCTCTCTGCTATGTCTGTCCCCGTGCCTGCTGAATACCAATATATTTGTACAAGGAGGGAAAAAGATGACAAAAATTGGCCAGAATGTTCTGGCTTCATCTATAAAACTTGACAATCCACTTGTATTAAGTGTGCTTTGGCAGCCACGCTTGGAGCTGTCACAAACTTGTGATGGGAACGACTTGTGTAAGAGGAACAGCACCACCAGGCAATGAGTTTCTGGCTATCATCACACGTTCCCTTTTCTGAGGGCGCTGCACAAATGCACACATACACACAGAGAGCCCTTCAGGTACTAAATCTGACAGACTGCTCTCTGGTAGACATGTTCATTTTTCTGCTCGTAGGCAGCGTATGTGGGTCACGCAGACACACATGCAGAAAACTGACACTTACTTCCTGCCAGCCCAAGGATTCCAGTGTGCACCCAATAATTCATTTTCATAATAAATGTCTGTCTGTTTCTATAAAAGGGTTGGGAGGAGAATATCACCGAAGTGTAGGATAGAGCATCAATGCATCTTACCTCCTCCCCCTTCTTTCCTTCCTCCTGTCCCTGTTTATCAGCTCCTTTTTGGAAGGCTAATACATTTTAAAAAGCCTTTCTAGAAATTGTTTGCAAGTGACATAGATGGAGTAGCAGAGCCAGCAACCTCATTCAGTATCGCTTAGGTATCTAAGCAAAGAGTAGAGAAAACCTTTGGGATTTGGAAGAGAAGGGCAGTGTAGGTGATAGACTGGGCAGAATTTTAGATTCAGAGCCCATCAAAAGGTAGAACGTGTCTTTTCCCAGGGGGGTACTGCCTTTGGCAGTGGGAGGTCATCAGTAAATTGAGTGTCCATCTGACACCGTCCATTCCTGGTTGGCCTGAAGCTGCTCAGTTCTGTGTCATGCATCCTTTAACACAAAAGAAAATTCAAGCAACTCTTTTCTGCCAGCTGAACGGGGTTTTGGAGCAGGAGTGCAGCCTTTCATCTCTCTCTGTCTCTGTGATAAGCCATCCGCAGCAATGCAGGGGTTGCAGCCAAGAGAGGTTAACAGGTTTGCCAGCTCATACCATAAGCCTGGAGAAAGAAAAGGCTCTTCCAAGGCCCTCAGGGGGACAAGAACCAGACTTCATACCCTCTGGAATCGGTCATTTTAATGGAAAGAAGCACAGTCTTGCCATATCTGAGATGGTTTGAATGAAGCAGTCAGATCTGTGGGGGGCAGCAGGAGCTTCCATCCTGCCTCCCATCCCTTCTTGCCTGGAGGTGGGGACTGGAGGAAGCCCAGGCAGATCAGGGTCCACACCTGACCAGGCTGTCTTCAACTGTCACTGCTGTCACATATGCAGTAGCTCTGCTCTAAAGTGCCTGCGACAGGGGTGTGCAGCAGTCTCATCTCATTGTGCCATTTCCAATGCTGCTACTTCCCTGAGATGAAGATGAATGTGATCTGTCCTGGGTTATCATATTCCCATGTGTAAGCCTGTGTACAGCAATCAGTTTGCACCTGAAGGTTGATGCTGGTGGGCTAACTGTGAGGAGGCTATGTGTAGTGACCTGGAGGGGATTACAGGGAGCAAGGAGGAGACTCATTGATGAACAGTGACAAGAACATGTCTTTCATATCATATCATATCACAGAATGGCTTGGGTTGGAAAGGACCTCAGAGCCCACCCAGTCCCAATCCATTGCCATGGGCAGGGCTGCTACCCACCAGCTCAGGCTGCCCAGGGCCCCATCTTACCTGGCCTTGAACCTCCAGGGATGGGGCACGCACAGCTCTCTGGGCAGCCTGTGCCAGTGCCTCATCGTCCTCTGAGTAAAGAATTTCTTCTTAACATATAACCTAAATCTCCCTTCTTTTAGTTCAAAGCCATTCCCTCTCATCCTATCATTATCAGACCATGTAAAAAGTCATTCCCCCTCCTGTACTCAAGTACTGGAAGGCTGAATGAGGTCTCTCCAGAGCCCTCTCTTCTCCAGGCTGAACAAGTCCAAATTCCTCAGCCTTTCCTCATAGGAGAGGGGCTCCAGTCCTCTGACCCTCTTCATGGCCCTCTTCTGGACCCTCTCCACATTACTCCTGTGCTGAGGCCTCAGGCCTGGATGCAGTACTCCAGATGTGGCCTCACAAGGGCAGAGCAGAGGGGGACAATCCCCTCCCTTCTCCCTGCTGACCACCCCTCTTTTGATCCAGCCCAGGATACTGTTGGCATTCTGGGCTGCAAGAACACACAGCTCTGGAGCAGGGATGACACAAATATCTAGACCAAGTAACATATCACATCTGGGCAGAATGTGCAGGGAGAGGAGCCCATGCCCTTCTAGCACAGCGTGTCTTCACTCCTTATCTTCCTGGAAAAATCGGGTTAGAGGTCCCCTTCTGGCTGTGTCCTGTTCTGCATGCTCACAGTCACACATATCCAAGGACATCTGCGCGTGCACATGTAACATGGTCAGAACTTAGGAAAGGATTGTGGTGCTAAGGGACATTGCAAGGTGAGACTTTTAGCAGTCCCTTTTTCTTTTGAGGTGCTAGGCTCACCCTAATGCACCTACGTGGAAGAGATGTTTTCTTCTGCTCCTTTAACCATGGTGAGTGGAAGCAAGGTTCCTGGGGATGGCTAAAGAGGTGGTGATTTGTGCAATTAATGTCTAATCAGTTCTATGAATATTTATTGCTCATCAGCAAGCTCCTGAATGACAGCAAAGCCCCATCTGACCAGAATCACATTCACAGCTAAACCAGAGACTCCTGTGGGCTTCACAGATGTGAAAGTGTATAACCATCCCATTGCTCATGGGAGACATAGAAACTGCTAGAAAATTTTACTCCAATCTTTTTTGGAGGAGAAAAAAAAAATTGACTTTTAAAAATCGACTGGCTGGGGAGAGACGCCTTGAAATACTCTGATATATTAACAAACTTAACCCATGACTGAGTTTGAGCTTGTTCTTTGTGTGTGTGCATGCGTGCTAATTTATTTTCCATTGCAACGTGGGAGAGAAAATAAAAGGGAGAGAAATATCAATTCCTGCACCTGTTTGAAAAGTCACCTAACAGTCAGGAGCTTCTTGGAGCTTGTCATTGACCCTCCCCCAACATGACATAAAGTCTACTGAAAGATACTGCTTTGCTTTCTCAAGAAATACCGCGTTCAGGACTTTCTGCCATCATCAGAATTCTGATGTTCACCCAGGAGTTGAGCTTGATGATCCTTATGGTCCCTTCCAGCTTGAGTTATTCTATGATTCTGTGATATTTGTGCTCCTTTCCATAATTTCTTTTTCTCTCCTTGCTCTGATTCTTTCATCTCGTTACTTTCTCTGTCTCTTCCTTCCTATGGTGTCTCCTTCAGCTTCATCCTCTCCATAAGGGTTCCATTACCATCCCATCTCCAGCAAATCCCAGGGAGGTGGTGCAGTCACAGTCCCTGGAGGTGTTCCAGAACATGTGAATGTGGCACTGAAGGACATGGTTAGTGGGCATGGTGGGGATGGGCTGGTGGTTGCACTAGGTGATCTTAAAGGTCTTTTCCAGCCATAATGACTCTGTGATTGATCAACTGTAAATCTGCCTCTTCCCTCTTTTCCCTGACAGCAATGCTGCTTTTCCATCTCTCCCTGCACCTCAGCCAGGCTCTGCTTTGGGAACTCCAAGTCTGCCCTGGCAGAGCTCTAGGGAAACCCCCCTATTACCCATGCAAAGACTTTCTAAACCAGAGCCAAACTCCTCAGCTCACCTGCAGCTTGGGTTTGTGCTGAAGGCTCTGCCAAAAGCCTGTTATTACCTAAATGAAAAAGATACATGGCCCTCCTGGAGAAGGAAGAGACACAGATAACAGTGATTTGTCTGCTGCCTGCTGCCTTATGACTGAGAAAAAAGCCCCACATTCCAGCAGGGCTTCCAGGACCAGCTCTTGGTGGAGAGAGGACAGTGAGGGCTACATTTGCATGGATAAGATTCCATTATTTCAGTGGAGGGGTGGGAGAAGAGCCTCTAAATTTGCACCATAGCTATCCCCTTCCTCTCATGTGGTTGTGCTTGAGCCTATACAAGACTGGAATATACAAAACAGGAGCCAATAATAGAATAAACAGCAAGGTATCAGGGGAGGGCAGAAGAGAGGGCTGGCAAGCCCAAAGCCATTATCATAGTGTGAAAGGGCTCTGTTCTGCAAGTGTCTGGCAATTGTTTTTCTTGCTGCAGCCACGTGCTTTGGAGCTGTGATTTCAATACCCAGGAGTTAATGTGCTGCTTGGCCTCCTCTCCACAGGGCATTCAACAGGGCACCATGCTTTGCACACACAGAGGCGAGAAGAACCTCAGGGGAGGCAGTGGGAAGGGATGGGGGAGCTGGCAGCTCAGGTCCATGAATTCTCAGAAATTCCCAGAAATTCCAGCTGACCCTACACCCCTGTCATACACAGATTCACCTCACAGTGACTGATGTCCATACAGCAACATCTTTACTCTGCTGCAGTGAAAACTGATGTAATGGTGGGCAACACAGGTATGCACACACATATTTCTTTTCCAGTACGGTACCTTCTTCTGCCCATTCACCATTTCACCACATCTCTGTGCCAAGCTAGATCTAAATATCCCCAACTTACCCAAATGTAAAACTGCATTTTAAAAAACACTGTGTTTTATTTGAATATCTAGGGGACCTTTGTTTGGTTATATTTTGAGGTTATTTTCTCTCTCTAGAGAAGAGAAAGTACCTCACTTCTCTCTTTCCTTTCTTGTATTTGATATGAGAATTGAAATTGTCATTTGATTCCCCCAACTCCAGGTGCTGAGGCTTTAAGGAAGATGTTAAATATCATGATGTTTAGGACAAAGCAGTGAGATTTGCATCATTTCCATGCAGTTCTTTCATCAGATAACTAAACTCCTGCTGTAAAGTGTGTTCTTAGATTCCTTTCTTCTCCCAAATGCTTACCCTCCTCTGTTCCCCAGCACCTGATCAAAACACCCCTGTACCACATGCAGCTCTACTCAGTCCTTTGTAATCACACACAGAAGAATCCTTTTATTCTTTATTTTTTCTAACTTTTATTTTAGAAAATACCAATGTTTGACGTATGGCTCTATAGGGCAAGGTACAACATTCCTTCCCAGCTTTGCCACAGACTCCTCCATGATTCCCTGCTTTGTTACAGACTCACCTGTGATACCTCCTCATCTCCATTTCCCGAATTCAGCACTACACCCTCTTTTCTTCAGGAAATCAAAAACTCAGAATGTGTCAGGAAGTGTTCAGTACGCTGCAAGATGATCCTTAAAATCGTCCATTCTGTTGGGGTAACCCTTAGCAAACCCAAGGGGCATTGCAGTGAGAGAGGAAGAAGAGGGAAACTGTCCTGCAGTCAGGTTTGGAGGTGTTGCATAATTCCTCCCCCCTTCCCAAGAGCTGCTCCTGTGAGCTGAGGATTGCTAAGAGATTGAAAACCTGTTGGTGTGAATTTCAGAGATGCCTGGCAGGGGCAGCTGGAGCAATGAAGGGTTCAGTGTATTAAACTTGCTGTAGTAAAGCCATAATAGGATTTTGCATGCTGCTGCGATCAGAATGCACAAACCATCTCAGCATCTTGCTTCATCAGATGTGCTTCCAGTACATCCTTCCTGCTCTATCACTCTCTTCCTACCTGTAGTGCTTGTCCCAGTCCTAAGGCTTTGAAAGAATGCCATCTGCATAGGATGAAGGGGGGTGGGAAAAGGGCTTTCCTCTTTTTACTCTACTCCTTTTAGGAAGATGACAAGCAGCATATATAGGTGGGGATATGTCAGTGGTGAAGGGGAAAGGGCAGAAATGCTCCCTAGGAAAAAAAGGAGCAAGAAAGTGAGTTTCTGAGGAGCTGGATCAGAAAAATATGGATAAGAAGGCTTGGGAAGAGGCAAGCCAAATGACAAGTGGAACATGATGGAAGATAGTGAAGGAAAACCAGGAGGAGGGATGCTCCAGGGAAAGATTTAGGAATGATCTGGGGGAGGGAAACTTTCAGAAGAAGGAGGATGTGGATCACTGAGTCCAACTGTCAGCCCATTCCCACCATGCACGCTAGCCATGTCCCTCAGAGCCACATCCACACGGTTCTGGAACAGGTCATTGTAGAGAGTGATGAGGTCTCCCCTGAGCTTCTCTTCTCCAGACTGAACAACTTCAGTTCCCTCAGCTGCTTCCCATAAGACTTGTGCTGCAGACCCTTCACAAGTTTGCTGTCCTTCTCTGGACACACTCCAGGGCCTCAATTACTTTTTTATAGTGAGGGGTCCAAAATAGAGGCAACAGAGCTGTGAAAAGGCAAGCACTGGGTCAGAGCTGGGTTT
Organism: Tragopan temminckii; assembly: GCA_028571105.1. Classification (NCBI taxonomy): domain Eukaryota; kingdom Metazoa; phylum Chordata; class Aves; order Galliformes; family Phasianidae; genus Tragopan; species Tragopan temminckii. The sequence continues at coordinate 45,426,675 of JAOWBP010000001.1, read as the reverse complement.
GCATTCTGCAATCAGGACAGCCATGAAACTGCCCACATGCAGAGAGGAGTGTGCAACTAGGACAAATGTGAAGGGTAGCCAACCTCCTCCTTTTCTGCTATGAATCAAGGTGTAAGAGAACCCCCATCCCCAAGACACTCCCTGTCCAGTGGCATGTTCAGCAAGAGATTCCTACAGGTTTTTAGTCACCACTGCTATGGCATCCTGCCCAACCCTCCTTCACCTTCCCATGTCAGGCTGGGCTGCAGACTCAAAGACACCTTCTTAGTCATGAACACAATTATAATTTGAATCACTGTCTGGAAAACCTGACTCCTATCTATGTGTACTTTCCTTTCTATTTCCCCTTTTCATTTCAAACCCTCTCAAGGTTTGGCTACTCCTTACCTCCTTCCTGAGCTCTTCAGTGGGATTTTACCCTTACAGTACATGAAAGGAGCTTATAAGCAGGACAGGGACTAACTTTTTACATGGTCTGATAATGATAGGGCAAGGGGAAATGGCTAAAAGAGGGGAGATTTAGGTTTAGATGTTAGGAGGAAATTCTTTACTCAGAGGGTATTGAGGTGCTGGCATAGGCTGCCCAGAGAAGCTGTGTGGGTGCCCCATCCCTGGAGGTGCTCAAGGCCAGGTTGGATGTGGCCCTGGGCAGCCTGAGCTGGTGAGTGACAGCCCAGCCCAGGGCAGAGGTTGGGGCTGGTTGGGCTCTGAGGTCCCCACCAACCCAAGCCATTATGTGGTTCTGTGATTCTATGATTGTGGTTGACTGTCTCCCAGTCTCTTCCCCTCACCACCATGAGGAAGAAGGCAGGAAGAGTAAGGAGGAAGGGCACCATTCATGTGCCACTTGGGAACCACTCTGCCATACTGGCTTGGGTAATCTGCCATCAAGATGCATGCCCCAAGAGCCCATATAATCTCACTATAACACAGAGCCAGAGGTAGCCTCCCTGCTTCTCCAGCACTCTCAACCCAAAATTTAAGCCTGAGTGGAACTGGGAGAGATTTGGATTAAAGTAAGGGAATATTTGTCAGTTAAGTAGTAATTTGGGACTTAATTTAGGGTGGTCACCTCTGGCACACTGGACATTTGCATAAGGAAGGTGCAGGGCATTTCTGTGCTTACTGCTACTTCTCCGTCCTTTCCAGCCCAGAGAAAGCCAGGAAGGTACTTGAAGGTTTGCTCTTCAGCTTTGAGTGAGTTTGCAAGGGAAACCACATTGCTTGGGTCACTGACAACTTGTGTGGCCAGAGCCCCAGGGGCGGTACTCCCTGGCTGGCTGGGTAACAAGTGCATCCATTTCCAGTGTTGGTAGTGTGGCACTCAGCCACTTGGCAAAAAGATGGATCAAATCATAACACAGCCAAGAAAAGCCTGGGAGGGAGACAGAGTCCAACTCTGTCAGGCCAGGCTGCGGCTGCTTAACAGTAAAAGGTAAAAACTTAGTTGGGTTTTAATTTGGAATTCTGTAGTGCGAGGTCTGGGTATGGATAGATGGCAGTGGATCCCACGGTCACTATGAGAGAGTTAGGTTGCCATAGTTACTTCTCCATTAGACTTCCTTCCCAGCAACCAAACAGACACCTTTGCTGTGCCAAACAGTCACCACCACAGGTGTAAGGGAAGGGCAGGGCAGACTGAAGAGCATGAACAGAAGTTTCAAAAGGCATGTTGCTGCACCTCTCCCTAAAAGCACATTTCTTTCCCATTTTCTTTCTGGTACTCCATCTACTGTGGTTTCCCATCTGCCCTGTAAGTAGAGGCAGATCAGTCTCTTCTATTCTATGACTCTTCCTTCCACCAGCTCTTCACCTAGAGTCTGTGTGGCAGAGCAGCGAAGTGGTGAGTCAAACCTGACCGAGGATGGTCTTCCACCACCAGGACGAGCTAGAAAGACCCAACCCACAGTGTTCCAGCCAGCAACCAGCCATTTCTGCCACATCTCTACCTCACTCCACTCCATAGGACATGGAGAGGTGGCTCCATACCCAAGCTTCCCCTTTTCTTTTAAGGAATGGGCCTATTTCCCTTTTTCCCTCTCAAGAACAAGGCACCATTCCCTTGTCCTTGAGAGGAGAGCAGGCCTGGGTGATAGCGAATGTCTTCTCACCTAGAAACAGGTGTGCTGTTAGCAAACTGCACGGCACAGGATTGTCATGGTGAAGTGCAGAATCATGGGAGTAAGCTCCCTGACAAGAGGAAGGAGCAGCCCCCATACTCAGCATGTACAGTCTGCAGGCCCTAATTTCTCCCCTGCTTTGGGCTCTGTGTGCCAGGATGAGATGCATCAGGAGAGGTACCATTTTGCTAAATCTTGAAGCTGACACATTTAATAACCATTAGCATTGCTACCCTGCCAGAGAGCATTAGTTGAGATACAGGGACTGCTTCCTCCCTGATCCCTAGCCCCAGTCCCTACTGTCCCTTCTTGTCTCCCCAGCCCAGCCTGGTTACTGTTCCCAGTACTAACATTATCAATTACCTCAGGTTTTCTCCAACTCCTCCTTGAAAAAAACCTGCCATCGACATCTTTCACTAGCTCCTTCCCAAGGATTTCTGTCTCTTGGCGAAAGTATTTCTCTACACCAAGCACACAAACCCACATCCAGATGCATATCTAGTAAAGGACAAATGGGAAGTCTTACCTTGTTCTGCCTCCAGGAAACATATATGAAGCGGAGATAGTAAAGGATAAAGTTAGAATCACAGACTCTCGTATTCTCTCTTGGTTGCAGGGGTCAGTGGAATCTGCTGCCAAGATCTGATTTTGTGACACAGTGCAAATTTCTTATCAAAGCCATTCCTGCCATCCCTCCACAAGTTTGGGCTATCAAGATATCCAAAAGCAGGATGGTTGCATCTTTTCTGCAGAGGGTGAACAGAGGTGAGGAGTGCAAGTAGAGTTTGCTCTGGATGTCTGTGATCATGTTAGAATATGGAGCTGATTCCCTAGATGTGGGCCAAGCTGTCATGGACTCACTGTGCTCGTTACCAAACCCAAGCGGCCTGAAAGAGCTTATGCTCGGATGGCTAAATTCTCCTCCCCTCTACTAGAGCAGATGGGCCTTATAAATGACCCTCGGCATTCATGTCTCAAACCAGGCATGAACATCATCCTGAAGATTGTTGATCTGCACAATCCACAGCCATGAGTGAGAGTGGGCTGACAGTTGTGGTGCAGACAGTCTGAGAACGACGCTCAGACTGTCCTGACTATGTTCAGTAAAGATGTATGCCT
>JAOWBP010000001.1:45395250-45423336 GCA_028571105.1 Tragopan temminckii | reverse complement strand
AAGGGAAGGGAAGGGAAGGGAAGGGAAGGGAAGGGAAGGGAAGGGAAGGGAAGGGAAGGGAAGGGAAGGGAAGAAGAGATATGCACCCAAACTCTCCAAACAAGCAAAAAATGTCATTGGGAAGGTGATTTTAAGTGACTCAAGCAAAGAAAAGGAGTGATTTGGGGAGCAGAGCAGGTTTTTTTTGGTTTTTTTTGTTTTTTTTTTCCTGGGGTGATGATGTCAAATATCAGTGATAGAAGGAAAATTATGTCTGGATTTTATCTTGGTGGCTATGAGCATCAGTGTAGGTGTATAAACAAGAAATTGCAAAGGCTGGGAGCTGAGATGCTGCACCTGTGTGCCTTCACCCACAGCATTTTTTATCTATCTCCTAGTTTTCATATCAGAATTCATCTTCTTTTTCCTTATTAATTGCAGAGCTTTGGAGAAAAGAAAAATGTTTGAGTATGTAGAAGGAGAGTGTCTGCTCCCGTAATGGGATCTGCTTCAGGACCTTTTTCAAGGCAACAGGGGATAATAAGAAAGGGAGGCAGTGATGCAGCCCGAGTCTGGTCTGTCACACTAATTGGTGAGGGCATTTGAGAATGAGGGAGTGTTTATTCCCACAGGGTTTGATAGCGGAAGGAGGATTTGGTGGGAGTACAATATTGTGTACTTACACATGACTGTGTTTCTAACACATAAATACCCACCTGTTTGCAGTAAACCAAGTATGGACGTGTTTCTGATCACCTAGAAATACTGACAGATTTCTCTCCTTTTTTACAGTCTCAGTTTCAGGGGATATTATCCTCACTGGACAGGTAAGAGTGGCAAATACAGACTTATTATGGCTGGAAAGAGGTGCGTGTTAATTGTCAGGGAGCTTTTTGCTCCACAAACAAGGATGATTCAGGAGCTGAAGATGACTCAAGCATGGGCAAAGCAGCAACCTCACAGACTGGGGTACAATACAGTATCACACAGGCTGGGCTCATGACAGCAGTGACACCCATTAACAATCTCAGTTAAATAAAGGTGGTGAATCAGCTCTAGAATCCAAATGGGTCCCTGAAAGACCCCTATCTGAAAGATGCTTCAAAGATTGTTCAAGAGTCTGGAGATATGCTAGAAATTGGGGGAAGAAAATTACTTGAGTTATTTAGAAGGTGGGGAGACACTCCCTGCTGGGTCCAATAGCAATAGGATATAGCAAGGAAAGTGTTACTTGAAGTGGCATAAAAGGAAAAATAAGTTTTCTCCCTGCAAAGTGATATTATCACATTGTACCTTATGCTGAGCAAAGGTAAAAGAAGGATGCTGAAAGGAAGGACAGAAATCAACAAGTGTTAATGAAAAAAGTATGCCAAGAGCAGTGAAAACAGCACTGCTGCGGAAAAGGAAAGAATTGACTGAAAGCTTGAATTATAAACATCATGATTCATTACAGTACATAAACAGAAAAAGCCCTTTAAGAAGGTGTTACTGTGTAAGCACATATCCAAAGGAAGTGTAAGAAAAGTCATTATCTCACAAAGACATCCCAATTGCGCACACACAGCGCTTTGATAGGCCCATTACAGAACCAATTCAATGGCACATCCAGCTTCTCTCCTGCGATCAAAAATACAGTGACTTTAGAAAATGGGCTGAGAAAAAGAACACCTACTGTGAGCAAGACCACAGAAGTGCTCTCAGCGCAGATCTCTTGGCTGCCCTTGCTTCTCTTTGGATGCTCAGTGTCAGCCCCACAACAACACCTCTTGCCTGTGTCTTTTCTGAAACCTTAACTCTATTTCTTATTTCTGGTTCATTTTTGAGATCGGAGTTTTGTCTGTGGGGTGAGAGATGTCTGGTTACAAAAATGTGAAGAGTGCAAGCAGATGACACAAGGATGGAGTAGGCGGGAAGTGCTGTGCTGTCAAACTCCTGCGATTACACTGGATGAGTTCAGGTGGTTCACAGTGAAGTCACGAGAAAATAATGCAAGGTGGGATCTAGGCCTTTCTCTGAGAAAAAAATGTAGAACAGCAGTACACGCCAGCCTGCAGGACCTTTTCAGTGAGCATGCCAGGGAAATCATGTTCCAAGGCTGATCTCCAGATCCAAACATATCAGATTTCTAATTGCCAGATTTCTATTTACTCATCTAAATGCCCATTGACTGTAAGGGGCTTCAAGCGTGAACGTTGGAGTCGCTGTTTTTATTTCCCCTCACTGTGGTTTATTAACACAAAGGCAAACAATGAATGAATGAATTATTCAGCACCAAATTAATCTCCAGTTTAGCAACATATTCCTTTTATCATCAGGGAGGATTAGACAGTTTGCACTTCCATGCTGACTGGCAAGCTCCAGCTACTACCACTCCTGGCAACTCATGGCTGATTTGCCTTGGATTTGAAGCAACTGTTGTCAAGAACTCAAACCTCAAGAGGTGAATGGCAGGCCTCCTTAAGGTATCTTCCCTTTTCCCAGCCATCCTGTCTCTTCCTGCTTCTTTAAACCCAACCGAGGGATGAATATTATTTTCTAATGACTGAAAGAAGACAGATAAGAGGCAGGTCTTCAGATTAAGAATCCAAGACTTGATTGCAGCTCTTATCATATTTCTTTTCCATTTTTTCCCTCTTCTTCCCACCAGAAAATAAATTGCTTCAATAAATTATGTCTTTAATCTGCATAGGGGACCAGCAGCCTGGGTTCTCATTTTAATACGTTCTATATCAAGATAATCAACACTTTCTTTTCACTGCGTGGAGCAAACTAATAGATTTTAAACAATTCTATTATTTGATGACTTCTCCTGTTATTAATACAAATTGTCTCTACTCGCTTTCAATTAGAGCATTTTTATTTTCTAATAAATCCCGAACAGGTTCTCTCAAACACCTCCTAGACACGGGGAGATTACACACCTTCCATTAAACAGAGTACATATCACACGCAGTGCCTTACCTCCCTCCGTTTCTCATGACTTTCCTTCTACTGGGCTCTTCCTCTTTCACTTCTCCTTCCTCTCTCTTTCTCAGCAGAACCCACTTATTTTCTTCCCCCACTGCTTTCTCCTAAATCTATTTTTATGTGGCTATCTCAGGTGGTGAAGTCAATAAGGATCCCCATTAACAGTATTGATTTGTGCAGTCTCCTATTATTCTGCCTGCTTTCCCAAGAGTGACACAGCTCACATCTAGTGCAAATGCTCTATCCAGGGCCTCCTTTTGCTGTCCTGACACATGGAAACGAAAAACTCTGCTAACCTTCTAGTGAGAGTGTACTATCATGTGCACTGTGTGCAACACAGGCTGCCCAGGGGAAGGTCAGGTTGGATATCAGGAAAAGGTTCTTCACCAGAGGGTGTCAAGCATGAAATGGGCTCCCCAGGGCAGTGTTCACAGCATCAGGCCTGCTGGAGTTCAAGGGGCATCTGGACAATGTCCTCAAACATATGGTCTGATTTTTGGGTTGTCCTGTGTGGAGCCACGAGCTGGGCTCAGTGGTCCTTATGGGTCCCTTCTAACTCAGAGCATCCGGTGATTCTGTGATTCTGTGTTTGTGATGCAACTGTCCAAAGGTGTCCCCACCTGAAAGCAGAACTTATGTGGTTATTCATAGCTGGGGGAGTATTTACTTCTAGGACAGCTGTAAGAAAATCTCAGTCCTACCCATTATTTAATGCTATCACAGCACTGCTCAGCTTTCAAGAGGCACCATTAAATCCGATCTAGCAGCTAAGCTGTGCTGCGTGTGGGTAAGGAGCACCATGCGTGCCCAACACACCGGCAGCTCTCCCTCAGTGCAGTACCTGGGTGCTCTGAGCTGTGAGAGGTAGGACAGGGGAAGCTGACAGCTGCTGTGGCAATCTGTCTTGCCTTGCAAGGAGCAGGACAGGATGAAATCAGGACAGGAAAGGTGTGGGAATAGATCACAGCCTGGTTTGGGGAAATCATAGAATTACAGAATCATTAAGGCTGGAAAAGACCCCTAAGATCACCAACCGCCAGCCCATCCCCACCATGCCCACTGACCACGTCCCTCAGTGCCACATCCACACAGTTCTGGAACACCTGCAGGGACGGTGACTGCACCACCTCCCCGGGCAGCCTGTGCCACTGCAGCACTGCTCTTTGTGAGAAGACTTTCCTAATATTCAACCTGAAAATAAATATGCAGAGATCATTAGCCTTCACCATCCTTCATCATTACAGCACAGTTAAAGCTGTAGAGGCTGCACAGCTGAATACGAAGAGGATGAGACTGCTTTGTTCACATCACCCACAGTGTGTGCCACGCACATGCCCTCCCACAAGCTCACAACTCCACCTCGCCCCTCTCAGCCCAGAGGGTGGCATGTGCGTGATATCCACCCACATACTTTCTCCAACAGTGTTTTAGCAGTGCCGCTCCTTGACATGAACAAACATCCATCTCTGCCCCTCCCCGCAGGCAGCTTTGCAGTGCACTGACCAGCCCTACAGCTGCAGATGTGGCCCTCCGTATTGATGTAACCCTGTGCTTGCAATCTTAGCTCCCAGGATGCACACACCACCCTCTCCACAGCCCCTCTGCACACACCCTCCCCAGATTGCCCTCTGGCGCTTCTGTTTGCATACATTGCCACAGCCAACTTTCCTCCTCCCCTCCCGAGCAAATTTGCTGAAAACAACTGACTTCCCCAGCACATATACATCCTCCCCTCCGCCCCAAGACTCTCTCTTGCCACGCCAGCTAGCGCCAGCCACCCACACACAAACACAGGCAGGCAGACGCAGAGTGATGGCAGAGCCCTCCGTGAGCTGCTGGAGCAGAACAGATGGCTTAGCAACCAAAAAAACAGTCACTCGCTCCACAAGTTTCCTCCTCGATGTTCTGTTTGTTTTCAGAACACGTTCATCGCCCGAATAAAATCCAGGCAAGGCGAGCTGATATAAACAGCCCAGCCTCAATCCTATGAGGTGTGAAGTCCCACCTGCTTTTTGCACAGATCCCAAATAATTCTTCCTGAGGATCCCCTTCTTCCCCCACAAATCCCTCTTTTTTGGCGTACAGATTAACTTCATGGTCTCTGTGATACTGTGCCCCACATCTCCTCTTCTTCTTTTCCCCAGAGGGCAAACACTTTCCACACTTTGCAGTGGTGATTTCAGGTCTGCATCTGACCCACAGGAGCACGCTGTCCCCTGTTTTATGCTGCAGATACCCGCCTGGAAAGCATTTGCTAAACATTTGAGGAAGCTTTGTGGTGCATCTGGCAGCAACTACCAGATCTGTGGCCATGGACACAGTACCCATCAGGTGTCATGTGCTGTTAAAAGAAAGGGTTGAGGAACTGAGGATAAGTTGCAGCTTCCTATCATACAATGATAGAATCATTTGAGTTGGAAGGGACCCTGAAAGGTCATCTGGTCCAACTCCCCTGCAACGATTATGGATGCATAGAGTTCCATGAGGGTACTTGGAGCCCCTACAGCCTGACCTTGGATGTCTCCAGGGCGTCCACCAAATTTCAGGGCAACCTGTTCCAGTGCCTCTCCATCCTTGTTGTAAAAATCTTCTTCCTCATACCCAATCTAAATCTCCTCTCTTTTAGTTTGAAACCATTTCCCCTTGTCCTGTCCCAACACACTCTGCTAAAGATTCTGTCCTCTTCTTTCTTACAGCCCCCCTTTAGATGCTGAAATTTAGATTTTGCAATTCTCCTGACTGGAATTTGGGATAGAAAATGAGACCCACATAAGTTAGGGGTAACTGGCTCTTACAGGCAGAAAGGAAGCTGCCATCATATTTTGATGTCTTGCCTTACAGCCAAGTGGGAGCTGTATCTGTTCTCCAACACATGGGTTAATTATCAGGTCTGCCTTCATCCAGTATTTATGGCAAGGGAAGGGGAGCTTTAGCACCACACTCTCTGCCCACTGTTGAGATAGGGGTTGCATATGCCTGCCATGCCTGCAACTGAGCGGACCTGTCTATCACCATCCATCCTGGAGTGGGCTGCCCAGAGAGGTTGTGGATGCCCCACCCCTGGAGACATCCAAAGTCAGGCTGGAGGGGCTCTCAGCACCTGATCTATCTGTAGGTGTCCCTGTTCATTGCAGGGGAGTTGGGCTAGATGGCCTTTAAAGGCCTAACTCAAATGATATTATGATTCTGTGAATGACCAGAGGCTTCTGGGACATACTGAGCTGCAGCAGATGGCAGTTTTTTTCCTCCCTCTAGTGATGTATCTGGAATAGGGCCTCACAGACCCACTGCCTCCCACATCTTCCCCAAAATCCAGTACTGGGTCCTCAAGATGCACCACCCAAACTGCCTTGCCAGCTCAAATGGGGCTGTTTATACAAGCAAGCCAATTAACAGCTCTGTCTCCATTCCCACATTGGCATTTAATGATGATGCCTCATGGGAGAGCTCACTGAATGCACAGGGTGGGAGGAGGAAAGCCTGAGGAAGGCTAACAGCTGTCTCCAGTGCAGCAGGAGGGGGGAACAGGTTTGGCTGGGGTCACTCTAGGCAAGTTGTCTCCCACCTTGCCTCCTCCCTTAAGCGAGAATCTCTTCTCTTGTAATATTTTCTGCTGTGACGGAACTGCACATTTCTGTTTCATCAGTAAGGATGAGCTGAAATGCCAGAATGCAGGCAATTAAGAGCTGAGCAGTGCACAAGCTGCCTTTGTCTGCCTAGCAGCAGCTGGGGTAGTGCCCTCTCTGCGTGCCACCCCTCCGTACTCCCCTCCCTGGGAAGCTAAGAAAAAATAAAAAGCGTCTGAGAGATGAAAAAGAATTTTTGAAAAGGAAGGCTAGATGAACAGGTGATTGACAAACACAGCCAGCATGAGGAGAGGAGAGGAGGGAGAGGGATGAGGTGGAATGGCAAAGGGTTGTGTCAATATTTCATGAGGAGGAATGTTCCCATGCTCTGGAGACTTGTATCCTCAGCCAGTAATGAATGGTTGTCCAGGCCAGGGCAGCAGGGAGGGCAGGGTGCCAGAACAGAGCTTGTTCCATGTCAGAAATGTGGTTTGAGTAGGAAGAGTTGAAAGAGACAGGGAGCTGGGCAAGGATGTAATGGAAAGTTTGAAAAGAAAAATGATCCCTTCTGGTAAATGAATGAGGGCTAAACAGTGTGATGGACACAAAGTCGGACCTATTAACTCTAAAGAAAAGTTGTGCTTCCACATAATTTTGCTAGGACATGCCCAGCTCCAAATAAGCCATCTTTGTTAGACTTAGGAAATCCTACTTACAGCCCCATTTGCACTACATGAAGTCATCCACGGCGTATCCAACTTACAGGACATAAAATTTTAGTATGAAGGCAGTAAGTGGACCCTTTCTGCCTGCAGACATGCTCTGTGAGTTTGTGCATCCCTGTCCCATCACATCAGATGATGTGGTCTCAGCACACATTGGCTCAGTAGAGGACAAGGTTGCATTGCAGAGCAGTGGCCAAGCTGAGAAGTGCTCTGGAGTGCTAATGCTCAAATTCAGCCTTAAAGATCTTTTCCTGTGTCCCCAGGGGCCCTTCCAAGGGAAGAGGACATGAGTGCCAGCCTTGTCACCACCGTGAAATTGTGTGAGCAGTTGTGCTACGCAGAACAGCAACAACTGTGAAATCCCAGAAGGGTCACAGATTCGTTATACTGTAATGTATCTGCGTCGAAACAGGGCAGGCAAGGAGAACTGACAGGAGAAGGAAAGCTGACAGCCTTCCTTATGGACTGTCTCTCCTGCAAGCAGAGCAAGCAACCAGCACCCAAACACTGTGATAGCTCTGCCTGCGCTCTCTTTGGGTTGCAGCAGCTTTTGGAAGTCTGCAGCTGAAGGCAGGGTAGGGAGGGAAAACCACAGCCCAGGGAGCCCTTCATGACTCACTTACAGTTCTGATGGGGGGCTTGAGGGAATTTATGGGCAGGCTTGGGACCACCCAAAAGAAAGCTATGCCTACTGCACAGACTCATAAGAGAAGCCCCTGTCTGCCCACTCAGCTTCCTCTACTAGATAAGAAGCTTGCAGCGTGGAAGATGAGGGATCTGAGAAGAGGGAATTCAAAAGTCAAGTTCTCCCTACAAGGTTAGGTCAACCAACTCCTTGAAGCAAGTGCAGCATTCCCTGGAGGTATTCAAGAAAAGGATAGATGTAGCATCGAGTGACATGGTTTAATGGGCATGGTGGTGATGGGTTAATGGTTAGATTGGATTACCTTAGAGGTCTTTTCCAACCTCAATGATTCTATGGTTCTGATATAAACTGTCACTACAAAGAAGCAATGTTGAGTTGTAGTCATAGGTGACTCTCTCCACAAGGGAACAGAGACTCCCATCTGCAGACCAGACCTTCTTTACAGAGAAGTTTTCTGCCTCTCCAAGGCTATGATAAGGGACATCACCAGAAAGCTTTCAAGTTTAGTACAGTCTTCAGGCTATTACCCAATCCTCCTCTTTAATGTGGGTACCAACAATACTACAACAGGGAGCCTGAGGTCTATCAAAAGAGACTTAAGGACCATGGAAAAATGTCCAAAGGATTCAGGTATACAAGCAGCACTTTCCTCAGTCTTTCTAGTAATGGGGAGAGACAAAGAAACAGGATAAATCAGCTTATCAATGGTGAGATTAGTGCCTCTGCAAGAATTTTGGGAACATGGAAGAGTTTGAGATAAGAGATCAGCTGACTTGATGGGTTTTGCTTGTAACATGGAAAGATGGATGAAGAGATCTTTAAATTAGGATCCATGGGTGAAGAGGGTACCATTAGGAACACTGAGGTTATGCTAAGGGATAGTACAGCACTGTATAAAGCAGGCCTGGTATCTGATCTACACTGGGAAGAACTGTGGGCTCAGGAGCACTTCTGAAATGCTTGTAATCCAATGCACACAGTATGAGAGACAAACAGAGGGAACTGGAAACTTTGGTCTTTTTCCAGAGCTATGAGATCATTGATGTAAGTGATACTTGGTGGAATAAGTCCTGTGAATGGAGTGATGGGATGGAGGGTTATCAGCTGTTCAGGAGGGATAGGCAGCGTAGTCAAGGTGGAGATACTGCACTATACTGGAACTAGGGCAGAAAAAGAAAATATACAATCTCTGCAAGTAAGATCTGGCTTCACAGGGAGAGTATAGAACAGTTCACACCTGCAGGTAGACAACAAGAAAAGCCAAAACCCAAATTGAGATAACAGCGGCCAATGAAGTGTCAGACAACAAAAAAAGCTTTTTTACTATGTCACTAGCAAGAGAAGGTTTAAGAAAAACACTGAAATGATACTTGAAGCAGAAAGTCACTTGATGAGGACGAGGAAAAGGTGAAGGCATTTAATACTTTTTATTTTTGCATCTAGTACTTGATTTAGTGGGTGACAGCTCTGCCTACCACAGAGGGTTGAAACTAGATGATCTTTGCAGTCCCTGCCAATCCAAGCCATTCTATGGTCCTGTGATTCTATAATTCTATGATGCTAAGATTTTGGGCTGCCCAGTCCTAAGATCTGGAGGACTATGGCAGAAGATGTGGGATGGGCATGAAGCTGCTCCATGGGAGATTCAACTTAGACATTAAGAAAAATTTCTTTACTTTGAGGATGGTTAAACAACAGAGCAGGCTTCCTAGAGAGGTGGTTGACTCCCCAGGTCAGTGTTCAAGACGCATTTGGATAATGCCCTTAATATGCTTTAACTTTTGGTTAGCCACAAAGTGGTCAGGCAGTAGGACTTGAAGATCTTTGTAGGCCCCTTCCAGCTGAACTATTCTATTCTGTTCTTTTCCATTCTAGTTACTTTACATTACATTACATCACGTTACATATTTCCAAGAAGGGACTGTTTCCTCTTTTTCTCATCTTCTTTCCCTCAGAGCACCAACAATGTTTTTTTCCATGCTGGATAATCCTCTCCCAGTAAATGGCATTGACCTTGCATCATTTGCATCTGTGGTCCCCAGACACTAACCACAGTGTCAACCTGCTGTTGCCTATCTCCACCAGCTGCCAGGCTGAAAGACCAGGGAGGAGTAGAATATCACTCACAAAGTTAGTGGGTGTCTGAGATGGCAGAAAAGGCTTCTGATCCTTTCTTGTCTCATTCCATATGCAGCCTGCCATATGCCCCTCTCATCTAGAGACTATGAGAATTTCCTCTGTCTCCTGCTTACACTGGGAGTGTTCTCACCCTTCAGCAGAGTATGGTGACCCCTCTTTTCTATCATTGTGGAAGATTACAATGGTCTGGGAAGAAAGTGTGAGGGAAGAAAGCTGGATTCTCTAGAAAAGGAAGTCAAGAATTGGCAGGTAGTGCCTTGGCAGGACACCAGCAGAAAGGCAGTCTGGGAAGAAAAGGAGAAGGTAGAGAAAAAGTGGAAGAAGAGGAAAAGGCAGGAAAAAGAGGCAGGAGAAGGAAGGCAGGGTGGTAAGAGTATCTCCATCACCCTAGGGGGGCTGCATCTTCTCAGCTTTTTCTAAATCCCTAATTACAGTGACTTATTTTTTCATAGAATCATATAATGGCCTAGGATGGAAGGGACCTTAAAGATCATCTAGTTCCAATCCCACCGGACTCCACCTGAACACAGTTATTGACCACAACTCTCTGGCTGTGACCATCCAACCAATTCTTTATCCACTGAATAGCTCAGCTTTCAAGCCCATATTTCTCCAAGAAATAGAGATAAGGATGTGGTGTGGGACTATGTCAAAGGCCTTGAAGATGTCCAAGTAGATGACATCAGTTGCTCTTCCTTGATTTACCAATGCCATCATTCCATCACAGAAGGACACCAGATTGGTCAGACACAGTCAGCCCTCGGTGAAGCCATACTGGCAGTCTTGGATCACTTCCTTGTCTCAAATGATCCTTAACATCTCTTCCAGGAGGAAGATGTTTATTACCTGGTTTGTGGGAAAGACAGCCTTCTTTGTAATGTTAATGATGTCTTCAAAGAAAACAGAGGCAGGGGCATTGAGAGATGCAGAGACATTGGACAAGGAGTGGAGAGGGGCACACAGGCTTTTATTTGACACACATCAAAAAATTTCACTGCAGGTCTTGGCACCCATGGGCTGACAAGAGGATAGGGGTAGAGGATCACAAAATGCAGATGGAGCCACATGCGTGGGCATATGCATCTGGTAAGAGGTTTTCATGTGAGAAGACCAAATCAGAACATACAGATTGCATTGTCCACGTGTTCAGATTGCATGCATGTGCATGTGTGTTTACCCACCCTGTGTACCCAGTTGCTCACTGTAAGTCTGTTGAAGTCTAAGTGGCAGTCTGGATTTATGCCTGCCAGGCTGCCTTTGCACACTTGTGCAGCTACGTGTGTATGCGTGTGCAAATATATGCTGCTTTTCTTCTGTACCAGCTGAGTGCCCATGGAACTGCAGGGCATATGATGTCCGGACAGCAGCTCTGTGCTCATGGATGCTGTGAATGATACAGGCGAGCTGTGGCAGTTCTCAGCAGCTCAGGAGAAGGCTCTTAACTTGCACAGACAGCCGGTGCTGGGGGCAGCTGGCAAGGGGCTGGAAGCCAATGCACTGTGACAGCTGCTCTGCCAGAGGAAGCTCAGGGCTTCTCTCTTATTTTCACCACAAACTGGTTACCTAGCATGAGGCTAAGAGGGACACTGCTAAATCCAACAGAAGTGGGATCTAAGGGGACATGCACAGAGTGCATTAAGCAGAAGAGCATCAGGAAAGCAAAGCACTTGAGAAGTGCACATTTCCTACTGCGTGAGCTACTGATAGACACTGATCTGCTCTCATGCTTGCTTCTTTTCCCAAGATCCTTTTTCTCTTCCATCTTCTACTGTTCCAGCTCTTCCTCCCCATCTCCATCACATCCATCTTGCCTTTTTTCACGTACCATGGCCTCACTGAGCACTCAGCCAGGATACTGTCACAGCTAGAGCCTCCAGTGTGGCTCAGACTGGTCCTTTGGCTACCATTTGGCAGAGATGTCTAAGAGGGGACTACAGTGATTCCCCTGCTGTTGCCTCACTTTGTTCAGCATCCCTGTCCTAGCCTCTCTGGGAGCCCTCGAGCTGGGCAATGCGCCAGCTATCACAAATAGCTGCTTGGTCCCTGCTTCCCACTGGGCTCCTGACAGCACTGATGAGCCTCACGCTATGAATAAGGGAGGAAACAATAATAGCCCTGAGCCTACTAAGGAGATCCAAAGGGGCTGTGATATCTCAGCATAAAGTCCATCCTTGTCGATAGCTATAGATAACAGGGAGGAGGGCTTGAGAGCAAGCATAGAAATTCTAATGTCCTGGATTACTCTTAAAAACCATCCTGAGTCTGCTCCAAGACTTTCTGCCCCCCTTATGCGTCATACTTTTCTTTTTATGCAGTCTCCCACTTTACTGCAGTACAGTGCAGGAATTATTGTCTTTTCTCCTGTTTTAGAAACCAGCTTGAGGAGCCAGTGAGGCTCCAGCTTTCCATCTCCACAAAGACTGGGAAAGAAAGAAAGAAAGAAAAAGAATACAATGAGTGACTTGGCAGTGAAAGCAGATTTGTTGCACATCGCCCCATAAATCTCATGCCTGTCAGAGTCTCTTCTGCTGGAGTCACTTAAAACCATGGCATATTATTGGGTTATATTGATGAATGGCACAAAAAATGGGGACAGCCTAAAGCACTGACTGGAGACTCTGCTGACGGCAGGCTCCCTCTCTCGTTCACATTCTGCTCCTCTCCAATAATGGAGCCTTTCTCTTAATCAGAAAGTAACTGCTCTCTGTGTTACTGCCTGGAACATTTAGAGATGCTGTTCAGGGAGACCTGGAAGCAGCAATGCTCAGGCCTTCAACGGAAGGACAGAAGAAGGGAAAGGAACAGCCACCACTGGATGTCATGTTGCTGGGATCAGGCTAACGCTTTCCCAGAGCCCTTCTTTGACTCTTCAGCTCTTCTCAGCCCAGTATGCTGATCTAGGGGATAAAGGGCTTCTGAAGGTGTCTGCTTGACTTGGTGTCATTTCCTATCCCAGTGTGATCTAAGTGCACAATGATGACTGAACATGACTCAATACTGTGTAAATCCACTTTTCATTTCCATTCTGGGATCATACACTCTGGCATGCAGGCTATCCTGTTTTCTCTGCATAGCACCAAGCATGAAGCTTCTGAGTTGCCTCAGTCCCTCTATTATTTTTACCCTTTCCCTTACGCTGCTCCTTGCCTCATTCTCTTCTTTCACTCCCAGAATCCCATCCACCTCTGTCACTGCTCCTCAATGGCTGCCTTCCCCCTTCACCTTCATCTTCACCCTTCTTGAATTTCTCTGCTGTATTTTCCAGTTTGCTCCTGCTGCATTTTTTCCACTTGATATTCCCAAAGGAAATCTCTTCTATTGTTTGCATCATTGTTTCTGCAGGTGCAGGACTCATTAAGCACCAAGAGCATTAAGTATGCTTCCCTCTCCTTCTCTTCTGTGCCTGTAGTGGTTTGAGATACAAGGTTTTGGGAATACTCATAAGGTCAGCATGGTTTCTCTGTCCAAATCTCAGTCCAGGCAGGCATTTTTGACATCTTTGGCATTTTTCAAATACACTCTTCGCTCAAGTATCAGGGAGTTGGGGCGAGGATACAGGATGACAGGTGAATTCTACATGTAGAATGGGAGTTTAATGGGAGTTACTGCCATGAAAAATCTTTGGAAATGAGGGACCACAGAGTAGTCTGTAAACCAAATCACAGAATTATAGAATCAGTATGGCTGGAAAAGACCTCTAAGATCACCTGGTCCAACCGCCAGCCTGTCTCCACCTTTCCCCCGACCACGTCCCTCACTGCCACATCCACATGGTTCTGGAACACCTTCAGAGACGGTGACTGCACCACCTCCCTGGGCAGCCTGAGCCACTGCAGCACCGCTCCTTCTGAGAAGAAAGTTGAGTGGCCATTCTTCCTCTTTCTTTTGCCCTCTGGGAACAAATTGGAATCAGAGCTCACCATCTTTAACATGGTGCTCTCAGAACTACTGCCCTGCATAGCTCCTGGGATACAACCATGAAGATATCCTGGAGAGGGAGGGAAGCAATGGAATTAACAGGCACTGCAGATGCTTCTAGGGAAGTCTGGAGAAACAACAGCAATAGGGGACACATAAAACTCCTAGAGAGCTCCCAGCAGGTAGGCTAAGTAAAGCAAGGAGGTGTGCTAGATATAGAGGGACTTGAAGACTGGATAATTACAGCTGTGTGCAACCTACTGCAGGGATCCTGCTTTAGCAGGTGGTTGGACTTAATGACCTCCAGAGGTTCCTTCCAACCCCTACAATTCTGTGATTCTATGTGATTCTGTGATGAGGGGGCTGCTGCACTGATCTTGCACATGGAAGAGGGAGGAAGAACCATAATTTGGGACAGGAGGAAGAGAGAGACTTAGAAATGTTGCAACTTTCAATCTCTTCTGCTTTGGTGAATACTTTGGAGGATGGGGCAACAAGTAGAGGCAGAGTCAGAAAGAGGCCACTGACACACGTGGTCCCTGCAGGTGGTGAGGTTCTCCTAAGGTCTTGGACTACAGTGTCATCCCTTTTGATGTATTTTCACTGGAGAGTCTCCCTCCCTTATACCAAGAGCCCCATCTGTTCTTTAAGCAGCAAGGGACTCCTCCAGTCTCCTGACACATGATCTGCCTTGCCCAGGGGCTCCTCAGATGGTTCCTGAGACCTGAAGGGCAAAGGGGGATGGGAGCGCTGCCTCAGTGTGGGTAAAGGACAGGGCAGGACAACTCTGTGTGTTGTGGGGTGGTATGGGAATGCTATCAGGGATGGCCGGGAGAGATGGCACTTCTCAGAGGTGCTGCTACCTTTGCTCTGCATGTATCAAGGCATGCGGGACCTCCATGTCCTTCCAAGTCAATGCCTCCCCTTCCCCTTTGGCCATGTATAGTCAGCCCCACGCTCAGATGGCACAGCTTGATTCACTCCTCTTTATCTTACAGCTCTGCCTGCTTGCTCCATTCACTGCTCTAATCCTGATGAGGCAAGATGGGAAGATCCCACTCCTTTCCAAAACCAAGATCGTTTTCTCTGTCAACAGCAAGAACATTTGGCTTCCATCTCCCTTCTCCTTTCATCTCCTGTCTTTCTCTGCGTACTGTATTTCCTCTTTTAATGAGGGCAACACCTGCTTCCCAGGCTCATTTGAATCCCTGAGGAACCTTCCCCAGTAAGTGCAGTAGGAGCTCAGAGGAGTAGAAGCGTGGGCAGGTACCACTGGAGGACAGTTCACCTCTCTGAATGTTGGGTACAGAAGGTGAACCACTGCAATAGGATGTTGCATAAACTGCTAATTGTGCAAGATGCTTGTGAAACTCAAACATCCTTCTGGCTGTCAATCTCTGGGTGTTCAGGGTGTAATAGGTCAACCTATTAACCCTTCCCAGGTTATTTCAGAGCTTGTGCTCTAGGAGTGACACTCAACATGCCATCTTGTGTCTCAGTAGGACAGATCTTTGGGGAGCAGATGTGAACAGAGAGATGGAGTCACTGCCTATTGCCGTTTCCTGGACTATGCCTAGTTCATTGAGAGAGAGGAACAAAGGCTGTGTGTTTGTGAGAGAGCATTCCCGGGTACCAGCAGCCCTGCTCTGAAGCAACAATCCCTACCTATCTTTTTACTGTGCAGACATGGATGAGCCAGCTGCCCAGCCAAACCTGGTGACTGTGCTAATTGGGAGCAGAGGGAGAGAGGCTGAGACATGTCAGGCGAAGATGGAATGACTGAGTGAGCAGACGGCAGACGGCGGCACGGGGAGACAGTCAGGGGGAGAGGGGAGGATTGTGTGAGCGGGAGGTGCAGAGGAAAGGCAAAGAGGCTGAAAAGGAGGGGCTGAGCAATGCCAAGTGTTGGAGAGAGCAGGCAAGCACGCGTCAGAGCTGCAGGCACTCGGGGATGGTGTTGCAGGCAAAGCTGAAATATAAATGGAAATTCTCACTGAGCCGGATCAATGCCATATTGGGGAGTGAAAAAGGGGGGCTGGAGGAGTGAAGGAAAGCAATATGGGCAGGGCAGCCCATCTGACATCTTGCCAGACACCCCCAGGAGCCTGTAGTGGAGGCTGTTGAACTGAGAACTAGGCAGCCAAAGAGCAAAGGGGAAAAAGGGCACTAAGCCATTCGTTTGTCACTAATACACCAGTAAAGAGAATGAACAAAGACACACAGCCATTTCTTTCAGTTTCTTTCTTGCCTTTTACCCCTTCTCAATCTCTCTCTTCCTCATGGCAACCAGATAGCCCTTCTTTGCCCACCAACCCCTACACCCTGCCTCTGTCTCCTACAAGATCTGTTTTGTGTATTGGCACTTCTCCCAAGAGCTCCAGGAACCCATCCAACATGGGTCTCTGATAGCCCCAGGTGCTAATGCACATAGGTATTCCTTAACTACATAGTTATGTCTTCCACCCGTCTGGTCCAAGAGGGACTGGAAAGTCCTGGTCAAGAAGTTTTAACCAGAAAGATTAAGATGAGAGGAAGAAAGGGGATCTAAAAGCCTAATTTCTTAAGGGTGCTGTGTTCTCCCTTGCAGGCTGGTTTGTAATTCCCCCGGCTTTTCCCCTGGCTGTTGAGTCCTACTCATTGCTATTTTTCATTTAATTAATGTTTTCTGCTTGTCCAAGTGCCCTGGCCACACACAGCTCCACACGTCCACCAACCCAAGCCCGAGAGTAACTTCTAGCCCCTGTCAGACCTGTCTTCACCTACCTTAGCCATACAGTCTTCTCCTCCAAAGTTCTTCTTTCTCTTTATCTAACACCTTTCTTCTCTCACCTCTCTAGACACTGAATTTCATGGGACTGGAGGGAAGACAGAAAAATCAATGTGGAACAGTGCAAATTAGTCCTGAGATCTGCCATTTCTTACCATCTGTCTTTACCCACTGCACATTCCCTTGTGTCACGAGAAGAAGGCTTCCTTCAGAGCACTGGGGAATGTATTCTCAGGCAGAAATATTGGTAATGAGAGCATAGGTGTTGCCACGGCACTGAGATCTGCAAGTTGGAGAGTACAAGGATTGAGTTGTGATGAACAAAAAGACAGACCGGTGAACTAGCAGCCTTTCTTGGTCTGGATCACCTATGGTCTCCTAATACCCCAGCCACTTGTGCTCACAAACAAGATGGTGAACCTCTGACTCTGAAAGCCTCTCAGCCTTAAAGCAAAGGTAGTCCATCGTGAGAGAAACAAGAGCACTTTACTGCAGCATGTTCTTAGACTCATAGAATCATTCAGGTTGGAAAGAGCACTAAGATCATCTAGCCCAGCCATCAGCCCACGTCTGTGAGTGATCTAGGCCGTGTCACTCAGTGCAACAGCTACCCTCCGGAGATACTGAGAACTTTCTGGCTTTCTGGTGAATCCCAATGGCCTATGTGTGTAGGGAAGCAAATATTTCCATTTGATCACGCTGAGGCTCACTGTTGTATACCATTAAGCCTACATCTCCTGTCTGACATTGATACATGGCAATAGTTGCCCTAGGGAGCATCAGAGAGTGTGGGTGTCATCATCATGACTTTGCTTTTGTGAGCACCACCATGCCAGCAAACATAGAGGTTCTCCCATTTTGTGTGAGTAGGACTGACTCAGCTCCTGCAAGGTGGAAAGAAGGATTGTACTGCTACGTAGAGATGCACTCTGTGGGAGATTATCTTTGCCAAAGTAAGCCCTGTGAACACAAACACAAAGACTCATTTACTGCCCACATCAGAGCCACTCACACAAGGGCTGTGAGGTTTTTGGAGCTCTGTGGAAAGGATGGCAGCTTCATGGTGACACCTTAGCCAGCTTGTGGTCACACAGTTTGAATGGAGTGGGACCTGTCTGAATGTTTACTTTAACATGGTACACCAGCAGCGCCTAGAGTGGGGTTCTGCCTAAGCACTTTGTGTGCTTATTAAGTCAAGATAGAGCCAGCAATGTGGATATGTACCTCACAGTGTGGTCAGACTGGTACATGGCATACATGATAAATATGGCATACTTGTCTCTCAGTTTGAAGATCAAAACACAGTTTCCTTGTGGGAAGCCAGACCTCGGGGAACGCATTCCACTCTGCTCACTTACTTAGGTCAAAATTGCTCAAGGAAGTTATTTCCCATTTGCCCCAAATCTGATCATCATCCTTGTACCTCACCCCCATCTACCATCCTGATAACTGAAACAAGAATGTCTCCCCAGCTTGCCTAACACCCTCCCGTCCCTCACCCTGCTGGCTCCACTTCTCATGCACATCACAGCCAGTTTCTGTGCCTTTGGAGATGTTTGTTTCTCTTTTGATTTTTCACAAGTGATTATCGAAGTCAGAATTTGTCACCCACAGAATGAAATGAAAATGAACCTTCAATCACAGATGCAGGTCTACCTCCTGAAACAGAGAAAGAGGCAAGAGAAGCAAAGAGAAGAAGGATATGTGAATCACAGTGAAGAGATCAGGAACAACGTGAGCAAGAGTGAAGACAGGACACGCAGGGAGGGGTGGGCAGTGGGATGAAGAGTCTGAGATGGGGAGACTAAATGAAGCAGAACAGCATAAGAGAGATCGCTATATCAGAATAAATAAATTTCCTCAACCCCCTTTCCATTGCTTCCTCTGCCTGATCCAAACCCACCACTTATCTCCTTTTGCTCCCAGCACTACTGGTTCCTTATTGAAGCTGTGAGGGTATTCTGCCCATCTTGACCTGTGCAGGGGCAAAGTAACCACTGCAACCTGGATCCTCATCAATACCCTGTCCTTGCTGCAGCCCTAAAACGTACCCTCACACACACACTTGCACATGAATATTTGCATCTCTCAGATGGGAAGATAGTTATCATACGTCCTCTTAGTCATCACTTAGCAGAGCTAAACATATTTAGTGTTTAATCTTTCCTCATCAGTCAGGCTTTTCTTTGCCCCTCTATCTGCTGCTCTGTCCTGAATATTCCTTATTTTCTCTCCATCTCAGTTAATAAGCTGCCCAGCCAAGCAGAGCCCTCCAGGGAGGGGCAGGAGCTCTCAGCTTTAAGGACAACCATTTTCCTCTCCCTCTCTTCTCCTGCTTCACTCCACCTCCTCCAAACAACAGCTATGGATATCATTTTGTAATCTCTGCTCTTCCCTTCTTTACTGCCTTACAGTTTGCTTCCAGGTCTCTCAATGGCTCTTCTCCTTTAAAGAACAAATTACTTGTGTCAGATGAAGTGAGGACAATGTAGAGTTCTTGAGATATACATTTAAAAGTATATGTGCTTCTCTAAATTAAAAGGAACATTGTGTCTGTGAAGAGTTTGATACTAAGAAGCCCATATATTAAAAAAGCTCAAAGATCAAAAAGCACCAAGTAATCCTATTAGCATTTTAAATTTATTTTGATAAAGCATATCTCACTTGCATGAACCTGAGGACCATTCATTATACCATGCAGAGATGCTGGCCTGTGCAGCCACAGGGGCATCCTCACTGGGAAGGCAAGGTGGAATCCAGGACAGGGCTGTGCTTGTCCATTGGGGATGAATAAAGGATGCTGCAGGTTTAATGATTGCTAGGGAGCCTATATTTGCTTATGGTAAAGGATGGAGGACCTGACTGGATTTTAAATAAGTGCTGCTACAAGTTGATCGAATGTCCTATAATTAGGTAGATTTAGATGCTGCCATTCTTTCAGATAGCTCCAGGACACTATTAACCTGCTGTATGAAGCAATAGTGGCCATCACCTACGCACAAGCATACATCACTGCCCAAAACAAAGATATATGTGAAAGAGTATGAGAGAGGATTAAATAAAGCAGTGGAAATGCAGACTTATAAAAGGAAGAGATGAAAGGCATGCAGTGAAAAAGTACTGAAGAAAGTCTTTTGGGCATCACTGCGGATAACAAGGGCTTGGAGCTCTATGCAAAGAAATTGCCACCTAGATTTTGCCTTACCAAAGCAGCAGTTTGTGTTTCCTTTAGAAAGAGAGGTTATCTTTAGAGAACTTTCAAGATCCATCATTTATTTGTCTCCTTAATGGAGAACAACAGAAAGGAGACTGAATTTCAGCCAACAGCTTGCCTGTAAAAGATGCAATACAGTCTCAGGGCATAAGCCTAGGGCAGGGATCCTGTAATGTACATCTTCTCACCTTACCACATGTCTCCCACCAGTGGGATTCCAGATACAGATTCCAAAAGGTCTGTGCTCAGTGAAGAGCTGTGAGCTACTGGTGCCAGTGATGACACCTGCCATCATGGAATCGTAGAGTCATTAAGGTTGGAAAAGACCTCTAAGATCACCTGGTCCAACCACCAGCCTACCCCCATCATGCCCACTGACCATGTTCTCAGTGCCACATCCACACGGTTCTGGAACACCTCCAGTGACAGTGACTCCACCACCTCTTTGGGCAACCTGTGCCACTGCAGCACCATTTTTTCTAAGATTTTTTTCCCTAATATCCAACCTGAAACTATCGGATGCATACTACTTGTACCTTTTATCACATCAATCCTAGCATAAAATTTGGGGCCCCTGATTTATGCTGACCTCCTGCATATCTCATGTCATTTATATTTTCCCATATTTGCTAATTACAGCCGAAGATTTCAGTTGAATCTGTAAAGTCAGTGTTTGTGTACCAAATAAAAATATGCGCTGATATCAGGGACTGAGAGCTATCAAAGTGTGAGCTTGCTCAAGGGTTTCTAAAGACAGGGACATGACTGCTTCCTGGAGCACAGAGAGTATCTTCATGCTTGTTTTTGTCCTCCATCTGTCTCTGCTCTCCTTCAGCACTCCATCCCATTCTGCTGGTCTGTCACAGACTTTCATCTTTTCCCAGCACTTAGCTAGCCCCAAGTCAGTGGTGTGGGGGTACCTCTGCTCTTTCTCTCTCCCTCATGGCCGTGTGTAAGCACAACAGGTCCACGGGGATCATAGAGTTGCCTATGTATCTATCCCTGTAGTTTGGATTAGCAAAGAGAGAAAAAGAAGAGGACTGTTTAGAGTCAATTCAGAGGGAATTGGTAAGATCTCAGCCAGACCCTTTCCATTTCTCTGTACGCAGACTTCTCCGTCCACCACCTCCTGCTCCACTGAAGCCAGAGAGATGTTTTCCCTGTTGACTTCAGTGGCAGCAGGAGCCAGCCACTAATTAGGAGCCAGGATGACAAAGCACGGAGCAGCCTGACACCGCTAGACCACAGGTGCCTAGAGGCAGAAGAGGCAGCTCCTGTTCAAGGATCAGTTTCATTAAGACAAAGAACATGAAACAGCTCTCCCTGAACTGACATCCGTCTGTCAAAGGAGTCTGCAAAGAAAGGCAGAGCTGACAGAGGCCCCAAGGAGAATCTCATTAGCATGGTTTTAGAAAGGCCTCTTGATGAGAGAGCAGTGGAGACTATCTTCTCCCTCCCATCAGGGCTGGCTTGTGCCTGTCAGTTTGTTGTGTCAGTTCTCAGAAACTGATAGGGACGGACAGGTAACACTGATGGAGGTCACGGGCATGGGAATGTGACCTAGGAGGAGGCATTGGGCTGAGAGCAAAGCAGTGGAGCAAGGCACCAGAAAGCGAATGCATAGCGGCAGCATGCAGGGCCATGACTCACGTTTTGGCTCTGAGGAGAGGAGCTGCTGTAAAGGGCAGCTACTACAGCAAACACCTCAGGGTGAGTGCTGGGGTTGGAAGGGCATCACCTCACCTCTTTGTGCACATACTCAGGGTTGAATACAGATACATTTCATTTAGGCACAGCTTTCACTCCAGGGACCCAGCTGCACATCCCTAGAAGTTCATCAAAATCTCAGCCCAGCTCAATTAACCCACGGCTCAACCTGGCAGACAGGGACACTATTCCTCTCTCATGGGAGCAGTGGTGAGGAAAGACAACTTCTTTCTGTGAACAGCAGCAACATGTGTGTTTGTATGGGAGAGGTACAAACAGGGACATCTGGCTCTCCTGGTGTGAGGTACAGCTCCATGAATGCAGCGTAGATAAGTGATTTCTGCAAGGCTTAGAACCAGGAATTTCTCTAACACCATGTCTCTCCTGAGGCACTCCTGCTGGTAACTGCATTCAGACACTTGCCCTGCAGTACAATGAAAAGGCATGAGCTCAAATTCCCCAGCTAGCTCTGATTCAGTAATCATAACAAGTGTTCATTAGTGCCTGTAGGGACATCCTACTTATTCGCAGTGGTCAGCTGGGCATTACAATGTGCTCAAGTGGTTCACCAGTCTTTAGTTTCTGGGTCAGACCTTGCAATTGACTGCTGCACAAGTCAGTGACATTATTCTGTGTCTCTGGAGGCTCACATGGGTGATATCATCACCTTTTATTAAAAATTGCTTAGATAGCTCATTCTAATAGCCTGCCACACATGACCTCTTTTTTTTTCTTTCTATAACAGTGTTGGGAGACCTAACGCCCATAGGCTAGATGTGGCCTGCAAGTGCTCATGCGCCTGGGACATATGGTATTCAGAAGTCCTGCACATGGGCGACTCAGAAGATGCCCCTGGCACAAGCCAGGGCCTTTGCATGTGTCATCACAGACTCAAATCAAAGATACAGCTCACAAACAGTATTTCCAACCAGTCCTGATAGCCACATCATGTTGTCACCTCATGTTATTGCTGTACGATGATAAATGTGACTTTAGGACCAGCTGAAAAGCATTGGGAAGACTTGTTCTGTCTCCAGGAAAGAACAGGCTCATCAGCTCTGCACCAAGAACTTGCAGTGATGACATCATCCAGGCTTTAAACAGCTTTTCTGGATGATGTCATGTGATACCTCTGAAAATCTGCAATGCTGATGCTGTCCTATGCCTGGTTTAGAGGGCTCACATCAATGATGTTCGTCAAGGAGTGAGTCAGAGGCCCAAAAAATGGTGCACAGTGCAAAGTCACCTACCTGTCTTTAGCTTCTCCTGAATATCTCCCGCAAGTCTTGTATAGCATTTGCCAGACTTGAACAAATATTTCAGGGTACCAGAAAAGGACCTGGGAACCATAATCTCACCCTTTGTATCCCTGGCATCTTACTGCAAAGACGCTGTCTGCCATCTAGCTTTGCTGGGATGCCTTTACTCTAGATTTTCCTCTCTTCTGAGGACAGCCATTCCAGCATGGAGGATTGTTGCCACTGCCTGGCTCATGCTGCTGTTCCTCCAGCTGTCAGAGGATTCAAGCTGCATTTCACAGTGCATGAGCACTGCGGAAGCCCACGTTGTGTCACCATGCTGAAGTTTCCCTTGCCCTTGCAGTGTTTGGAAAGGATCCGTCACTGAGCCCTGACCAAAACAAACAAGTCCCTGAGCACCAGGCTTGAATTCTTAAACCTCCAGGAACTGTCAGCACTGGCAGAGAAAGAGGGACCAGAGCTGTGCCCTGAGCGTGACCTCTGTCCATCATCTTCCCTCTCTCTTTTGCTTCCGAGTCCTTGAGAACTGCTGTCTTTGCATCATTATACACCAGGGAAGAACTATGCTGGAAGGTGAACACAGCAGCCAGCACACCACTAACACGTTCCACAGGCTGCATCAAATGGCTGCCATTCTTCTCCCTCCACACTGATGAGTGGTCCAAGGAAGACAGCTACACTCAGAGGCTCAAGAGCAAGTGTCTGAATGCAGGAGTGCCTCAGGAGAGAAACATAGTGCTAAATAAATGCCTGATTCTAAGACTTCCAGAAATCATTGATATATGTTAGATCCTTCCCTTCATCTCCTCTTTCTCCCCTGCTTCCTGCCTGTCCCCAAGAGTCTGAGGTGTCTCATGAGACAGAGAACGTAAGGATCATCTTTCTGCTAGTCACTGCAATAAACAAGTTCATTGGGATGTATTTCTGGGCTTAGCACTGAAAGAGGAAAGAGTAGCCCTCAACATCCTGAGCACCATGTGCAATAATTCCCAACCTCATCTTTGTCAGCAGTGCCATTTGGCTCTTAGTACTCCCTGTCTCTGTCTGAAATGTGATTTCCCACAACAGCTCCTTGCCCCTAGAGTGGCCTTCTAGGCAGAGGTGTTCAACAGGCTCCACTTCAGCTCACCTCTCTCCTTCTGTCTGCCTCTTGTTCTCCCTCTCTCATGCTTGTTGTCACTGTCTCAGGCTTTCTCACACAATCTGTCTCCCACACATATATCTCTAGCACAAACACAAAGGATACAGGATATATGTCTCTCACACATTGTATAAGATCCTTCTCCCTCACAGTGTCTCACACACACTGTCTCTATCCCTCACACCCATACTTGCATAAACGTCTTTCCTACTGCTTCATTTTCCTGGCATTGGTGGGAGTTTCAGGGAGCAAGGCTCTGCCTTATTCCCTCTGTTCACAGTATTTCACTCCCTGCTAATGTGTATGGAGTCATAGAATCATAGAATCATAAAGGTTTGAAAAGACCACTAAGATGATCTAGTCCAACTGTCAGCCCATCATTTGTTTCATTTTATTACTAGTAGCTCCTTCATTTAGTAGTCAGTTCTCTGCCCTCAAGGAGCAACATGAACTCCTATAGCTTCGCAAGAAACGTATTCTAGTTCTTAGGATTCACTAGACATGCCTTCACTTGTGCAAGGATTTTGCTTTGCAGCCTGGTCCATTTGGCTGTATTATCTATCAGAAAGTGATGCTCACAGCATATGGCAGATTCACATGATTCAGCTTGAATGCCAGGCGAATCTAATGTGAAAACAAACGGCACGTAGCAAAGATCAACTCTGAAAGACTGTTGAACTGCAGCTCAACTGTCTGGTAGAAGAGAGAATCCTTTTCCTCAGTCCTGGTGTTGATTATAACAATGAGTACCCATATTCAAATGGATCATCAAAACAATTCCTTAATCTGCTTTCTTTTCCTTCCAACTCACTAATCAGTGTAGGGTGTGTTATTGTTTTTACAGGCTGCACTCTGTGAATACTTTAACAGTAGAGCTGTTCTAAGTGTAAGTTTGATGACTGTAAGATGGGTAAGGTTTGTAGAGAAGGAATAGCTATGGTATAGTTAGAAAGACATGGGCAGTACGTCATGAACTCAAACAAGTCTGGAGGAAATAAATGCACCAGGCCCAAGGAAGAGCTTGACCGTTTTTACATTCAGTTTGGCTTGTCCAAGAAAAACAACAAACATTTATCTCCATCTACAAGCATTACACTACCAACAAATCATTGTTCCAACTTGACAGGAATCAGAAATGCATGGATTCCTCAAAGAAGCATCAACCCTTTTAAAGGCACACGTCTCTAAAAAGACAGGGAAATTTCAGTTCAAACCTTCCCAGCTGGCATGGACCTTCTCATGACTTCATGTAGACTTACAATTTCCATTACATCAAAAGTATCACCCAGACAATGCTATGATAGTTTCACTACTGAAGATACAGATGACATTTGAGTATATATTATCCCTTATTTCCAACAGTTGAGGTTGGAAGGGCCCTCTGGACGTATTTGTGTCTGAGCCCACAGCTAAAGCAGGGTCACCAAGAGCAGGCTACCCAGAACCCCATCCAGGTCATTTTTGAGTATCTCCAACATCTCTCTGAGCAACAGTTCCAGTGCTCAGTCACTCTCACTGTGTTTCCCAATGTTCAGACAGGACATCTTGTGTTCCAGTTTGTACCCACTGCCTCTTGACATGTCATAGGACACCACTGAAAAGAGCCTGGCTCCATCCTCTTTGCACCCTCCCTTCAGGTATTCATACAAATGAGAACATGCCCTGAGTCTGCTCTCTAGGATGAGCAGTCATAGGAGAGGCGCTCCAGTTCCTTCATCATCTTTGTGGCCCGTTTTTGTCCTTCATGTACCTAGAAATGCTCCTCAGAACTAGCTGCTCCATCATCTTCACAGGGATTGAGGTGAGGATGAGTGACCTGTAGTTCCCTGGGTTCTCCTTCTTGCCTTTCTTGAAGAAAAGAGTAATGTTTGTTTTCCTCTAGTCCTCAAGCACTTCTGATCACTGTGATTGTTTAAAGATTATTTAGCACCCCTGGTTGTCTCCTATCAAGGCCCATAGACTTATGCATATGTAGCTTGCTTAAATATCCTCTAAGCTGATTCTCCTACACCAAAGTTATATCTTCCTTGCACCATTTTTCCCCCTGGACTTCAGGGCCTGGAATTTTTGAAGGCCAGTCTTTCTTAGTAAAGGCTGAGATGGAAAGGGCATTCGGTACCTTAGCCTTTTGCATGTCCTCTATCACCAGGACATCTTCCACATTCAGCAGTGGACCCAAAAAATACCAAGTCTTCCTTTTGCCACTTAAATGCTTTTGTACAATTTTGCTTGTAAGATTCCGAACAGTAATGGAGAACACACCTGGAGGCTTACTCAGAGAAATTCAGATCTGTGTCCCATGTGCAAATAATACGGAGCATACCTACCATCTGCTCAAAGGAGAATGTGAAGCTGACTGCGAATAAGGTCATTAGCACATCTATTGTAGATCTTCATCTCCTAGGATCAATTCCACAGAAACCTCCTTGGCTTAAAACCAAGGTGCTTTAAGTCATGGAGACATATGTTTCAGCTTCTTCCTTGTCTATTTTCACCAGTGATTTCTTTGTATCTCACTCCACCCACGCACTCCAGTATCTCATTGTCAGCAATTGCTGACATCAGCATTCCTATCACGAAGGAAATTTTACTGCTAGGAGGATTCCATTGCCCCAGTGCAATGGCTTCCCCTCTGTCATCTGCTCTGACATACCTGGCTTTGGTCACAACACCTGGCAAGGAACTGGGAGAGGTAATTGTGCAGACTGGTGCATAAGACAACCAGTTCTCTGGGGTTGTTCTGACTTTATTTGATGAGAAGCCCAAGCTGCATGCAGTTCTGTCTCCCATTAATTTGATTGCTGTTGTGTATATTTAAGTTTGCTTTCTACCTGAGCATCCCACTTGCCCTTTCAGTCCATGCCAAATAGTTGCAAACCTTAGTTTTATTAGGTACTCTCTGTGTACTGGGAAAACCATCAACAGCAGCTGCAGAAGCCTTGTTCTGAAGCCATGAGTCTCACTGCTGCAATGCTGGAAAGCTTCAGATGCAGCTGTTTTCCCATCAGGTCTGTCAGATGATCTTAACATCAGACTAAGAGTTATCTGGAATTTCTGAGTGCTGCTTCAGTCTCTCTGGGTAGACATGGGTAGCACAAGGCTGTCTGATGTTGAATAAGGTATGCAGAAATGTAGAAGAATGGATATATAAGATCACTACGAAGATACATCTGTCCTAATGTTATTGTCTCTGATGATGTCCAGGGCAGGCTGGCTGGGCAAGAACAATGCATGAGCCTTCCTTTCTTTATTTTCCCCAAGCTGGTCTTTCAGTAGTTTAAAGACTCCCAGACATCTCATTACAACACCAACTGGACAGATTCACAGAAAGAAAAGAAAAAAAATAGACATTGCACATTCAAATATGTGATATCTCTGACTTGAGTATAACTAACTGGACAGCTTATTGAGGAAGTGCGACCACATATTTGCCCTGTTCTCTAATAGCCTAAGCCTCAGTTCCTTCTCACTGTGCAAGACGAGATAATGGACTAGTTATACTTTTGTGCTGGCCTAATTCAGCCTTTGGAATAGTACATTAGGTTACATTCATGCCATCCTACTTAGTGGTCACTGCTGGAAACTTGGAGTCTGGCTTCAGGGCTCCTGCAAATGAAGCAAGAAAAAGTCCTGGTTAGCCTGTCCACAAGCAAGCTGCTAAAAATACTAGAATCACGTGGGATTAAGTCTGTGCTTGCTCTATGCAGAGATATTGTTTGTTTAATAGAGCACTGCTACTCAAGAGTCTGAGGAAGACACTGAGATTTTCTTTCTCTGCCCTCTGAAGCTACTCTCTGAGCTATTATGTGTTGAGTCAGATTCTTCTTTTCCCTTTGCTATAGTCAATAGATGCTGAGTCTGACTCCTAGTTGCAAGAATAGCATGGTACTTTCTCTGCTTCAGTCATTTATGAGGTGATGCCTCTGCCCAAATCTATTGGATTTCCTCCATACTGTACACATTGTAAAGAAATTCTAGCCTGTGAGTGGTGCCCAGATACTGCAGTAAGCTGTCTTTTGGATCAAAGCATGGAAGAAATTGATTACAGTTGAAAGCAT
>JAOWBP010000001.1:45382357-45395150 GCA_028571105.1 Tragopan temminckii | reverse complement strand
AACCAGGAGAGACCTGGTGACTTTCTGAGGGGAAAAATGCCTGATCCCTCCAAGAAGTACTTCCCAGGGAAGTCTGAAGGATTGCCACTTTCCTGATTCTGATGGTACAGCAATAGGATAGAAGTAGCCCACCCGTGCCTTCCCTACTGTACAACCAAGGCCATTACCAGAAGTATCACAACAGGGGTAACCTGGGCAGCAATGTAGTGATCCTCTGTCACAGGTAGCCAGGTGTTCTCAGAGGAACAGGAAGGGCCCGTGACTCCTTCTTACAGAAGCAGAACATGCGTAACAGTGCAGAGTTATCACCTGGCAGTTGTGGGTATGTTGCCCAGTCAGTATCCACCAACTCAGTTCCGTGCAGCTTTCTCCACTCCTATACCTTCAGTGTCACTAAGAAGGAGGACTGCCCTTTTCCTGGCTGCCACCATCAGTGCTACTGGCAGCTCCCTACTTCTTTCCTCTGCCCCTTGACACCATTCACTGCAGTGGCCCTGAAAGGAGTTCACTATCCTCATGGAGTATGGTAACATAGTCCTGGAAAGTCTTTCATTAATATTAATTATCTAATTTGCCACTTCATCCCAGCAGCTCCTGCCACAAAGTACTCAACAAACAGTGTCAAAAATACCAATTATCTCCCTGGCTGCCACTTGAGAAGCAGAGAAAAGGAGAAACAGGTGTCACAGGCAGGAAGCTTGGTGAATGACGGTGACAAAAGACAGAGAGAGAAAATGCACCATAGGGAAATGGGGGCAATAGGTCTTGGCCCACCTTACCAGGAGCTGATGGTAAGCTGGGATCTCATGTATCTTCTGAACAAACGTCTGATCTTAGTAGAGCCCTGAATGAAGTCCTTTTTCTTCAGACAGGATATTATAGGAATAAACAGACATTTCACTTCACTGAAGGTAATCATATACATTAGGTACAGCCTCTTCAGCCTTTAAAGCCTTAACTTGATAGGCTTAGCAGTTCCTTGCCCTGAGGAATTCACTTCATGATATTGTTTTTCTTAGTTTGCCTATTTTCATTGGGCAGCTTTATCATGTTCCTTCCACTCAAGATCTTGGTCAGACAGTGCATGGACAATTCCAAGCTGCTGCGAAGCCCCAATCACACCCTTAAAGTCACCTCTGGATAAACTCCAGACATTCAGGTAAGGAAAAAACAAAGGAAATGTCCCAGTTTGTGTGAGCAGGAGACAGTCAGCAGCGTGGGTTGGTCTTTGTCTATTGCTCACAGGTCTGTGGGCAACTCTGGCTCTTCCTCATGGTCCTTGCATGGCTATGCTTCTCCCTCTTTCAGTCACTTCATATCAGAGGTCCTCAGCATCCCCTGCCCTTTCTTCAAGCTCCATCTTGTTATTCAGGTCCTGCTTGTCCCTTGATACTCATGGCAGCACACTCACCATCTTTGGAGCTGGAGCAAGACAAGCAGGACAAGGCACTAGGCCGGAAAATTGGGTGCAGAAGTTGCAATGAATTCTTAATGATGCCCTTTCTGGTGACATATACAGAGAGATGGAGCTGAATGCTTTTCTTTATTTAAGTGTTTCTTATTTAAAAAGTGATGAGGTTTTTGATCCATTTTTCACAGTAGCGTTGGCTGGGCCCCTGCTTACTTCTGCCTTGCTTAGCAAGAGTCACCAGTAAAGCTCCTTAGACTCACTTTCTGTGACATGACTTCTCCCTTTGAAGACTTGTGCTAAATACCAGGCCCTGACCAGCATGGCAATCCCATTGCAAGATGCATCGTGTAACCGTGATGTGAGAGACAAACTGTCCTAGGGTGCTCAGTGGGGGAAGGGAGGACACAGACCTTTGTTTGATAGTTGGGAAGTTAAGGAATGGAGCATTGTCATAAATATGTAAGTGAGCTTTGTGTATGCAAGTGCTCCTTCTATCCTCCTTAACCCTTCACTCCTGTATCTTTTGCTGGATCTTAGCTGTCCTGTACGATTTCCAGCTAAAGTCTCCGTCACTATGTTAGTCTTTCTTTTGCTGCAGCCACTGATTTCTTGTTAAGTGGGGATGACGAAGAACCAAGACAGCATGGATGAAGCACAAGACACCAAATGATCATGAACCAACAATTACAGCCCTGGACAGAGCAGAAGAATCCCAGGATATGACTGGAATCAGACAAAGGCTGCTTAAATACCAGAACTGTTTGCCTCTTTCCTTATGGTGCAGAGGGACGTGGTTTAGTGGGTGTGATGGTGATGGGTTGATGATTGAACTTGATGATCTTAGTGGTCTTTTCCAACCTTACTAATTCTATAATGCTATGATTCTATGATTCTACAGTCCTCCAATGTGCCCCCAGTCCAATAGTCCCCACCTGGCTTCAGGACATTTGTGACTACCCCAGCCCTGACAGTCTTTCCTTCCCAAAGCTCTCTGTTCCCCCTAGACAGCACCTGCAAATACATTTTGTCCTTTGTCCTCCCAGTGGCTGAGAAACCAGTTGAAATGCAAGGACTGTGGAGACAAAATTGAATTTAGCAACAAAATAAACAGCATGGGGGCACTCTACTGATGAGATTATACCTGTTTAAAATTTCTGCATTAATTCCTCTCAAGGTTTAAGATTCCCTGTCTCCGACAGCATATAGCCCTGCACTGCAGAGATGCAGATGCCAAGACTATCACTATGACCCGATGATCCAGCTTTCCACAAAGTACACAGAGCTCTGATAAACCCCATCAGAGCTCCTCTTTGTTATGCACCATTTTCCATTCCCCAGAGACGCACAGCCCAACGCCATTCCTTACCACGCTCAGTCATTCTTCCCAGGACCAAGGAAGAACGTATCAGACTGTGAAGCATCTGCATGTAGTAGCAGCTGCCCTAGGCTGCTCTAAAATCAATTCAAGCATTAATAAGAGTTGCCAGCTACTGTGGCATATATATCCAGGAGCTGAAAGTCACTGCTGCGTTCATATTCACCCCCCAAGACTGCTTATTCCTGCCACTTTCTGCTCTAGGAAGAGAGGCTGTTACAGCAAGTTGCAGCAGCTGCCTCCACAAAGGAACCCCAGAAGCCACAGTTAGACTTTTCTGATCAAAGAAGGATGTGCAATGGCAAAAGATGATAACTTCTGCGCCAAGCAGCAATACCACTCTTGGAGAAAAAATCAGGAGGTGAGGAAGAGATAAGACATTTATGAGAATGGCTGCTATGTCACCATGCACAAATTGGCCTAATTATCTGTATAAATGCACCAATACACACAGATCTGCTGGCTGCATTCTTGCCTTGAAATATTGATGCTTAGGAAGAGCTGAGATCAGTGTATGTGGTTGTAGATTAGTTTTGTAGATTGCTCAGTCACTACCTACAGCCAAATTACCTGGTTTCAGGGGCCTTTCTCCTGACAGCTCTGGGGCTTGGGTGGAGAATGCCTCTTGCCACCAGCTGAAGATCTGTTGTGTAGACTATGGGTGAAGAAGCTCTGTCCTACACACAGGAAGTGGTTTATGCATGCCTGGGTTGAGACATAGCTCCAGGGAGACCTGTAGACATGGGAGCAGCCTTTCAGTACCAAAAGGGGGGCAATAAGAAAGAATAGGACAGACTCTTTTATCAGGGTCTGTTAGGACAGGACAAGGGGAAATGGTTTCAAATTAAAAGAAGGGAGATTTAGATTGTACAAAAAGATGTTTTTTACAGAAAGGGTGGTGAGGTACTGGCACAGATTGCCCAGTTACCCCAACCCTGGAGACACCCAAGGTCAGGCTGGAGAGGCTCTGAGCACCCTGATCTATCTGTAGGCGTCCCTGTTCAATGCGGGGGAGTTGGACCAGATGACTTTTAAGGATGCTTTCCGACTCAAATGACTCTATGATTCTATGAATAAGTCAACATCTAAGGGCAGAGAAACAGTGTGTTAGAGAGGAGCAGATGGGCACTGAGTGCCTGGAAGAATCCAGAATCCTTCTCCCACCATCTCACCCAGCTTTTCTGGTTTCCCCCCATTCTCTCCCAATCCATATCATCTCTTGTGCAAAACAAAGCTGAGACAAACAGACTCAGAAGCAGCTTTTCACTTTTTTGTTTGTTGGGTTTTTTTGGGTTTTTTGTTGTTTTTTTCTTTTTTTTTTTTTTAAATAAGAAATTTATTGCAAATATAGAAATTGAATTTCTCCATACAGGAATCTCCGAGTTGAGGAAAAATAATTTCGTGCCATTCGTTTTCAAAACAGGAAAATTAAAAAAAGAGAGAGAGAGAGAGGGAGAGAAAGAAAGAAAGAAAGAAAGAAAAGAAAGAGAAATCCAAAAGCTAAGGGAAAAAGAAAAAAGAAAAAAAAAAAAAAGAAAGAAAGAACAGAAGAAAACAACATAACTCCAACTCAAATGTGTCCATACACAACCAGGGGGGTCACAGGGCTGTTGTGGAAAGAGGAACACCAAAGAGGACACAAGGAGCCAGTCCCAGCAGCTGCCTCCGAGGCCCTTCTTTACATTCGAGGGGAAACCTCCCCAGCTCTTCTCCTGGCAGCCGCCCACCCCTTCCCATCCCCTCGCCCCAAGTGCTGTGCTTGTGGATGGACCAGTGGTACCAGCCCTGGCGGACCTCGCCTGACCCAGCCAGCCCCTTCTCCCCAGTGACAGGGGACAATGGGCGGTGGGAGCGGGCCACCAAAGAGCAAGGCCTCACAGTGGCGGTGGTGGTAACGGAGAGGCAAAGGCCAAGCCAAACGCAGGGGGATGGGGCAGACGGAGGGGGACCCATGAGATGGGGAAAGGGGAGAAGGGTTGAAGAGGGGTGGGTTGAGAGCTGCCTTCATGGGGAGAGGTATAGAGACAGCTCAGTGTGGCTCAAGGCAGGGGAAGAAAAGGGGAGGGAGACCAAGAGAGCCCCTCATAGTACAAGGCCAAAGCGGCTGGAGGGACAGGGTACATGTGTGTGGGGGGAAAGGGGGAACAACAGATACCCAGTCTGCCCCTTGGGGATACCCCAAAATGTCTGCCTTCAGGGGGCAGATGAAGTGGGGCAGGCTCCTCCAGCCCTATGGGAGAGCCCCATGGCCCAGTGAAGGGTGGCATTCAGTGTCCTTCCCACTCAAAGCCACCCTGAGGCAGCTCAGGTGGTGGGACGTTCAGCAAGCTGGCTCCAGCGAGAGGACATGGCTCCACGAGGCTCCTCTTGTGTGCAGCCGAAGGAGGTCGTGGCAGTGGAAGAGGACTTTTCTCCAGGTTCCCAGAGGCTGTGTGTGCTTCCAGATGCAGTCGAGCTTTCTGATGAGCAAGAAGCATGGCAAATGTGCTTTCAGGGCCCTGGCCCCAGCAGCTCCTGCCCACATGGCAGCTGCCCGCCCTGTAATGCTGAGCTCTGCCCTACAAAGAGGGGCCACAGCTCACCATGAAGCCCATCCAGCTGTTCTCTTCAGGCACTGCTGACTATTCCCCAGTTCTTCTCAGAGAGCCTCCACCCCTGCACTCAGCCCTTTCACCCTTTATATCCCATTCTTTCCTGTACAGCCATCTTTTCTCCTCTTCCTTCCAGCCTCTTCATCGCCCTCTACCTGTTTCTACTTTCTCCCTCCCCATTCCTCCATCTTTCCAGTATAGATCGTTCTCATCCCTATCCCTCCTCTCCCTTCCTCAGTTCCTTTCCTGCTTCCCTCATGAATATCTCCCCCTCCTTCCCCCAAGCCTGCCTGGCAGAACCTCCTCCAGGAAGACAGGCTGATTAGCATTGCAAACGCACAGAGGCCTCCTCAGCCCGACATAAATCTTCATTTGTCAGTCATGAATATTTCACACCTGCCTCAGGAGGGATTTATTCAGCATGGAAGAGTGGGGAGTGGGAATGTGGCACTGGAGCATGAGCTGGGGTCAGTCATCACCTACAGGTGTGGGGAAGGGCTCTGCCCAACAGGAAACCAACACCACACCTAGGGTCTTGCTTTTAGTCTTCTGGATGCAGGGATCCAACCCAGCTCCCCCTCAGCCTATTCTTGAGGAGAGGGCAGATCAGAACTCCCTCTCATTTTGCATTCTCCACTCTTTCCAGTGAGGTGAACTAAAACTGCATTGTTCCCTGTCAGTAGTCATCAACACAGAAATAATGTGTGAAGGGGGATAGTCCTTGTTCTGCCCCGTGAATCTACTTTGCCCTGGAAGAGAGCAAGGATGAGGAGCTATCACCAAAACCAAGCTGTAGAGGGCTTAGAAGCTCTGGGCATTCTCCTGGGGCCTTTTTCCACCATAAAGGTCTTACAGGTGTCATCGTGCCCTGCTCTCTGCTAGGGCCACCCACAGGAAAGGGATAGGATAGGCCAAATGCAAAGGCATCTGCAGTCAGTGAGAGGAAGGTGGCAGGGGGTCTTATAATGATTGCAACCAGCTCCAAATCAAGTTCTTCCCGTATCACATTTCCCTGCGGGTGAGACACTCCTGGCTCCCCCAAGAATGCCTTGCCGGTAGATCTGGGGAAGGTGAAACCAGGGCAGGGGCATGGTAGTAACCATTTTTCTTATGAGATCTATCTTGATGGGCCTCTCTCCTATTTCTAAATAATTAGGAGAAACGATGAGCACTTGGAAGAGCAGGATTTTGGCATATAACACATTCCCCTTCACACACACAACCCTGAAAAGCAGCTAAGAGACCACATTTGGGGCAAGGGGAGTAGACACTAGAAAGAGGAGTGGAAGATTTTTGTTGGGTTGATTAGGTTGGGCTCTCTTTGGGGTGCATTCCCTCTCAAACTTGTAGGAGTCTCTCATAAAATTATATCAGGGATGACGGAAAGGAGCAGGAAAAATGGGGATGAGGATGGGAGAGACTTTGGGGAGGAAGTTAAATTCCAACAAACTGGCACATACACAACAGATGTTTGCTCAGAAAAAATACAGTAAAATCATCATGCAAATAGAACGTTAAATCTGCCTTCCTCCAAAAGGGCTGGCATCACTTTGCAAGCCCTCATCCCTGGGAAGGGTGCAGGACAAGGAAGAAGGGAGGAGAAAGGAAGGCAGGACACTTTGTTCCCCCTTCTTGCCCTCTTCCTCCCACAGAACAGTCCATCTTGTGCAAACTTCATCCACTGGTTTGGATTGGGGGCTACAATGGGGAGAGAAATGGCTTTTCCCCCCCTACCCAGCCTTACCCCCACCACAGGCAAAAGAAGGGCCTGATGACAGTTGTATTCCTGACCTTTCTTTTCTACCTTGCTGAATTGATGTGGGGAGAGAGCAGAAACCATTGCAGTTTTTTAAGTCTTCCCCCTAATACTATAGACAGGGCAGAACTTATTACAAGACCATACAGGAGAGGAGAAGCACCGGGAGGGAAGAGGTGGGGAGAGGAACAGGACTCCATCCCCCTGTGTCTGTCATCCTCCTTTTCCTGTCCAATTCTGTGCCCCAGTTATTAGCCTTTCCTGCTTGGATCATTGCCAGGCTGGAAGACTGCTGGGCCTGCTCTGTGTGATAGCTGGAGAGGTCTCTGCTGTGCCTGTGCACCTCTCACAGCATTGACCTGTTTTGGTTTGCTCATTGTCCCAGCATGGAGGGACACTTGGCAGCAGAGATGTATTTCATCATTCTGAACACATACAAACACACATACCCCTTTTGGGTTTCTCTGGCTCTTACACAGTGGAGTCAACTCCATGAATACTTCTGGACTCAAGGCAAAATGATGCTCTGACTAAGGGGAGGTGTGGCTGACAGTGAAGGAGGCTGAGGCAACAGGATTCGGAGCTGTCTTAGAATTGTTGCCAGCAGCATCCCTACAAGGAAGGGACCCCAAGGATTTTCACAGGCTTAGACCTTGGGGATCTCCAGTGATTTTTGCATACCAGGCTCTGTCTACTGCTGCTCCTCACTTTCAGAACATGAAGCTTTATCACCTGTAGCACTGAAATTAGCTGCCACAGCTGGCAGTGCAACTACCTGACAGATAATGGGATGGTTGTCTGCAGGCAGCACATAAATAGCTCCCAGAGAATCTCCTAAACCTTCATCCTTCTCCCAGGGCCCCCAGACATATTGAGGATTCTGAAGAGTGCCTCAAAAAGGAAATAGGCACTTGGGAAAGACCAGCACAACACAGGCCCCCACTCTCATCCTGATACAAGTGAACAATTGTCAAGAACAGTTGGGATGTGCAGCACATGGAGGGGAGGCCCAATGTGCTGTACAAAGATGCACTCTGCAGGCAGCTGCCCCTGCCTGACAAGGAAAATGTAGAGGAAGGAGTGCCAAGATTGTGCTTTGTTGGGCTGCTTATGAACAGGATGAAGTATACAGGGCAATAGGCTCATTCCTAACTCTGCGGCAGATCTTCTATCCAAAGGTCAGAGTCTGGGACCTAGTAAAGGAAACTCATTTTTTTGCCAGGTAATTGAAGAATTCCTGTGAGAAGTCTGTCACAGCTAACTGTGAGGAGGTGAAGGGCTTAGGAGGTGATAAGTTGCTCTGACTCTCATGAGGGCCTCTAGGTATTCAGAGGAACACTGCTATCCAGAGACTGGTCCCTTCCCTATCCCAGTACATGAGATGCACACAAAGGGAACTTCTCCTGAATCTATCCTTACTGGACTAGTACCAGACCCGTTCTCACATTTCTTCTGTGCTCCTTCCTCCACTTTAGGCTGTCTCCTACCCATGCTGAAGTGCCCATGGGCTATTCAAGTGGAAGAAACTCTGGCTTTTCTGTCAATTCAGTGAGGAGTAGATTTCTGAATATCAGAAATCCTATTCTTCACATACTCCTACTCTACCCCTCCTGAATCAAGAAAGGAGAATGGTTGATGTTCTTCTACCCCACTCCCAACATTATGCAAGTCACTTGGGAAGAGCTGCAGAAGCTTCGTGCAGAAGTTGTTCTGTTTAGCTCCTCTTCAGATCCCTTATTCATAGTAAGAGGGGCAGAAGAGTGTGCCAAACCTACTGACCAGGTCATGGGTTTGTGTGATGGGAAGGACTTCTGACCTGTGACATTCATGGGGAGATGAGAACCCTTTACACCTCTGAGAGACTGGACCTTCTTACCTCCTTGTCCACCATTCCTTGAGGAACTGACTTGATGTGCAAAAGAGCACAGCCCTATCCCCTCAGTGACAGGCGTATAACTGACTCTGAGCAGGCCTGTCACTCCAGAATCACTGGTGTTCATCACCAACATGGTTGTAGGAGGGAAGGGGGAAGAGCTGCGCAGGCACAGAGCCTGTTGTATGTCAGGTCTTCCTCCTTCTGCCTTTCACACTCTCCTTCTTCCAAGGAGGATGGAAGTTCATGCAGTATTTATTTTAAAATTGCAAAGGACCCCTAACAGAGATGGATAGGGAAGAGGAAAAGGAAAAGGAGAGAGATTTTTCCAACAAATCCTACCTGTCTTAGAACATGAGAGGTGAGAGAGAAACGCTTCCACTGCCAAAGGAAATGGGGGAAAACTAGTGTGGTGAAAGATTTGGAAAAGTAGATGTATCAAGTGGGCAGAGCAGCTTTCTAAACCAAAGTCCTCCCCTCCCACTGAAAAGAAAAATCAGCTTTCAATCAGCAAGAGAAACAGAAAGAGCAGTAATTCATAGCTCAGCTCCATTCCCAGTGAGTGTCCGTCCCTGCCTCACCCCGGTCACCACTGCCACCTCCTCCCAGGCCAGTCCCACCTACACGCACTCCAATGTTGTTACCGCAGTGTCAGAGCAGGACTCTCCTCCCAACCATCTGCAGGCAGAACAATGGTCCCCGTAACACAGTAGAGACAATTCGGCTTGTGTGTGTGTGTGTGTGTGTGTGTGTGTGTCTGTGTGTGTGTGTGTGTCTGTGTGAGAGAGTTTTCTGTTGTTGTTGTAAACTTTAAGAAAAGATTCTGTCAGTTTTGTATTTGTCGGAGTATTTTGTTGTTGGTTTATTTTTCACAGTCAAGTGGCATTTTTTTTTTTTTCTGGTTGTTGGGGAAGGGGGTCTTGTTTTGTATTGTTTCCTCGGAATGAGTAGGGAAGAGTCACAGCTTCTGCTGAGCAGAGACTCCCTTCCAGTAATCCAGGATGTCATGCAGATCCTCATCCTTGGCAAACTGAACTTTCTTCCGCAGGGCATGTCCAGCCGCCATGTAAACCTCCTCCCTATGATGTTTCTTGTAAGGCCGGAATCGCTCCCAGATCTTGTGGGTGCTCTCCGATGAGTACTCAGGGCTGGAGGAGTAACCCGAGAAGTAGTGTCTGGGGGAGAGCTGGGAGTATGTGGAGTCTCGCTTCGAGCGGGAGAGTGGCTTGAGGAATGACACCCGCTGGCTCAAGGTGTCTGCGCTTTCCTCATAGTAAAGGGCTGGAAAGGAGTGTCGGTGCTCACTGCAGTGGTAGGAGGGCTTGACCTCCAAGTGGTGGATGGCGCCCGGGGACACCAAGGGAAGACGATCCAAAGGGCTGTTGAGTGGGCTGCCCTTCTCAATGTATTTGGAGTCAGATTTACTCAGCGGTGGGTGGTCAGGCACATCCAAGCTGAAAACCTTGGCGCTCTTGATGGAGCCACTAGAGGAAACACTGCAGGTCTTTCTGGCCACAGCAGCATCAGCACTGAGCTGGCGCTGCAAAGGGTGGTGGGAGCTTTCCTTGTAGGGTGGGGAAAGAAAGCTGGGCCGCTCTAGCCCACCCGAAGAACTGGCAGGTATGGACTGGCACTCAAAGGCCATGTCTGAGTCAACGCCAGTTCCACCCCCCAGGAAAGAGGCTGTGTCCAGCTTGAGGGCATCAATGCAGTTGTTGATGATCTGGTTGACTTTGTCTACCTCCTTGGCAATAGTAGAGATCTCAGCAGCTGAGCCTTGCCCATTGTCAAGCTCCCTCAGGTCCTCATCCCGTGGGGTCCGTTCCAGCCCATCCCCACCACCAGTCCGCACCTCAATGTAATTGCCTTTTGTGGTGACTTTGGGGGTCTCCATCCCAGTCTCCATTGACTTTGGTGGGGGCAACTTCTCCCCAATCATGGAAGGGATAGAGGACATGCGTGAGACAGGGATGACTGGTGGCTCACCCAGTTTCTGGGAAGGATGGACCATGGTACTGGTATCAATATCTGATCCATAGCGCATTTCTAGGATTGTCTTTTTTACATTGAGGGACTTCTGTTTCTCCTCTTGCATCCTTCTCTTTCGCAGGCAGTAGTATACCACCCCCAGGACAATGACCATCCCGAAGAGACAACCCAGGGTGGTCATGATGTAGTGTGTGGTGGTGGAAGTACTGGAAATAGGGTCCTCCCTGCCTTTGCTCCTGGTTGCAAAGGTCAAGCAAGTGTGGTTATAGCGTCTGTTGTTGCGGATGGAGGCCACACAGAAAGTGTAATCAGTGTGGGCCTTCAGTTTGTTGACAGTGACATATTCCTTCTTGCTCTTCAGTGTTGCAATGTCAGAAACATAGCTGTTGTTGTACTGAACCAGCACATACATCTTACTGTAGGGCATGGGGATGGTTACCATCAGGATGGCTGAAGTGATGGTGACGTCATGGAGCTTGATGCTGGGACTGAAGGACGAGTCAGTGGTGGAAGAAGCTGGAGGTTTGACAGAGAGGAAGTCTCCAGGACTGATGGCTGAGCCCTCATCCAGGTCTCGCTGGGAGTCAGGGGTATAAGGAGTGGGGTTGACCCTGGAGAGAGAGGGGATGGTGCCACCTCTGCACATAGACTGGAAGA
This sequence comes from Tragopan temminckii, assembly GCA_028571105.1. Classification (NCBI taxonomy): domain Eukaryota; kingdom Metazoa; phylum Chordata; class Aves; order Galliformes; family Phasianidae; genus Tragopan; species Tragopan temminckii. The sequence goes on along the minus strand of JAOWBP010000001.1, from coordinate 45,383,498 downwards.
TGGTGATGGCATTGCGGTTGTGGTGAGGCCGAGGTACCAGGAGCGGGTACCCTGCAAACTCTCGTGGAGTTTCACACTGGAGCCGGTCATAGTTCTTGGTTACATTGTTGAAGAGCGCCAACCAGTTAAGAAAGCTGTAGAGGCTACAGTCACAGTTGAAGGGGTTACCTGCCAGCTCACACACCATAAGATTGCTCAAGCTGGTGAAAGTGTTCCCCTCCAGACGGCTAAGACGGTTTGAGGACAGGTCAATGCTAATCAGGCTGGGACACTCAGAGAAGGCAGTAGGGGTGACCAGCTCAATCAGGTTGTGCTGCACAAATAGAAACTGGAGCCGGGCCATGCCCCTCAACATGCCCTCAGTCAGGTTCGTAAGTTTGTTGTAGCCCAGCTGTAAGACCTGGAGGTTTGTCTGGCCCATGAAAGCCCCATCCTCAATATAAGAGATCTCGTTCTTGGTCAGGTTCAGATCAGTCAAGTTGCCGAAGCGGTTGAGGGAGGAGTACAGCACCACTTTGAGCTTATTCTCATTCAAACGCAAGTCATGCACCGTGCTGTTGATGTGCTGGGGGATGGTTTCGTATGGGGGCTGGTTCTGGCTGCAGATGGCCAGCCACACATAGCCTTTGTCCCCCTCAATCAGCCAGCAGTCACCCCGCACGGTGCCAGGGGAAAACAAGCAGAGCAGAGCAGCTGCCCAAAACCCCAGGCACATCATGGTCTTCAGTGGTGCCTTCATCAGACCAAAAAAGGTAAAAAGTAAAAAAAAGAAAGAAAGAAAGAAAGAAAGACAACAAAAAATTCAAATTCCAGGACCACAGCAAAAGGAAAGTAAGAGGCACAGGAAAGTGAAAGGGGCAATAGCTAGGAGCTTAGCAATGGAAGTGCAAGAGCACCCCAGTCCTATTGGGTGCCATCACCATCATTTCTTCTTGCCCTCTGGGTCAAGCCAGGAGCATGGAGCAGGGAGAATACATGCAATTTACTTGCAGCACACCCAACGACTGTGACCAATGATGAACGGTATGGGAGAGAACTACCTTGTGCTTCTTTTCTAAACAGAAGTTCAGACGGAGGAAAACAAATCTTCGATGTTCGTGAGCAACTTTCTCGCCTTTTCCAATGTCTTCCCACCCACCTG
>JAOWBP010000001.1:45359341-45370634 GCA_028571105.1 Tragopan temminckii | reverse complement strand
AAAAACAAAAAAAAAAAAAAAAAAAAAAAAAAAAAAAAAACCAACTCCCTTCAAGCAATGAAAACAAGAGCTTGAGAACAGAGTACTGTAGCATCGTGGACAGGACAAGTTACGTCACAGATAATGCATCTTGGGGTGTCCTTGGTGGTTTTAAAAGACGCAGAACAAAAGGCACACGTCCTCTTTCCAGAGAAACGAGTTTAGGCAAAGCTAAACAGGCAATCGCCCAGGTTTCTGAAACTTGGTTTTATCTGTAAGCAAAGCGGGATGCAGAGACACCATGACCTCGGGGGCTCGTGACTTCCTGGGCTCAGCAAGAAGCAGCTGTGCCCTTTGTTATCCACAAAGGGGACGGTGCAGGGGAACAGAGACAGCTGTTTCAAAGAGGGACCGCGGCGTTCTGACACAGCCTGCCCACGCACCCTCACCTATGTCGATAACTCCCCAGCCCGCAGCAGCAAGCAGCCATTCGGGTGGCTGATAAATGAGCAGTTCAGCCAGAGACCGCTTAATTTGCTCCTTGCCTTCTTTTGTCTGCCAGAGGCAGGGAACAATGCATGTTTGGAAATTGGCGGTGCTGCGTGTAGCATTACCGGGCTGGAGTTATACTGACTGCTACAGAAAAAATTAAAAAAATAGGAGAAAAGGGGAGAGGATTGTGAGCAGGGGAGAAGAAGGGAGGTGTGAGAGCCAGAGAAGAAGAAAGGAAGAGAAATGAGAGGGTATTGTATCCAAGGCTAGATACTATGATGATGGGGACATTAAGAATATGATAGATAGGCAGGAAAGGAAGGCAAACAGACGGAGGCAGACGCTGTGAGAGAGACAGAGATGAAGGAGGGAGGGAGAAGGAAGACAGAGAGCCAGAATTAATTTAGGAGGAATACTGAAAACATAATCTTCTCAACGGGGGAAAAAAAAAAGGGAGAGAATTAAACAAACAGCAACAGGAAACTGGGAAAGAATAACTTTTTTTTTTTTTATGAGCTTGTTAACATTTGTGAAGTTAAGTAACCTTAAATTTATGCCATTAATTTGCATGTATTACATTTTTTTTCTCCGCTGCCAGTTTATAGTCTCTGTGAAACCTTTAAAAAGTGGCTTTTTTTCCTGCTTTTCCCTTTGCTTGTGTTAATTAAAGCTTGTGATATATGTATATTTTTACACTGCTGCTGTGCTCCAGCATTTAATCATCAAATGGCCCTTTTTGCCTACTTCAGGGCCACTCTTCTCCTCCCCTCCACAGCAAAAGGAGGGGACTTCTGGTTCCATGCATCCACTCAGGGCTGTAAGCTCCCACTAGCCGCCTCCTTGTTCAAGACAGTGGTTATCACAACAGGGAGAGGTAGGGAGGCCCTTTAGATGCTGAAGAGTTAACAGCTCCAATCCACTCGGGCAATCACATCGCCATGCTGAAGTACACTGTATTTACACATTAGCAATCACTGGGGAGCCTTAAAATCGGATTCTCAGGGGAAATCCAACCAAAGAACACACTGAGATTCCTAATGAAGCTGCTGGCGGCCAGAGCTGGGGGAGGCAGAAGTGATGGATCCAGCATAATCGCCTGCTGGCAGAAAAGGGGATGCAGGTCATCCTCCAGGGCTGTAATAGCATCCAGATCTAGGATGTCCATAAGAAATGCTGCTGCAGTAAATGCAAGTCTAGCTTCTCCCTGCTTCCATGAGGCTACCCCATGCCCATCCCAGGAGCAGCAGACCTTCCTCACTTCCCAAAGACTCTTCTTTCCAGGCAGACAGATCTCTCTTCTAAGCACATCACTGACTTTGGAAGTGCCCAAGGCCAATACAAAGCATAGCTGGTGGAGACCTTTTGGCAGTTGTCCCAGCAAGCATATTTCTGAGCTCAGCTGGACAGGAGTCCTGGTCCTAAATGTGCTTTGATTGCTTTGCTCCTCTCTAAAGGATCTGTCTCTCCCAGCTGTAAGCAGAGTTTGCTGAAGCAAGAAGAAGGTTGCTAAGCTCGGTTTGGATGCTGTTCTGTCTCTAGTGGAACTGAGGGGACTCATCTTGTTAAAAGCCAGCTGAGCTGAGATCACGGATGCTGATCAGACCTAAACAACCCCTGTGAGAGACACTGCAACCAGAGAAAGGAATATGGGTGAATACTGGTCACAGCAAAGGTTGTGTTCACTCACTCCCTATAGAGGAGGCTTATCATCTCCTTGGGGCTCTGTGACAGGTCTCTGGAGGGGCTTGGCTGAAATGAGGTTGGAGAGAAGAGGCAAGGGAGGCAGAACAGGTTTTCCGCACTGTCACTATTATTTTGCCATATGGGGGTGTTGAGCACTGGAGAGGATATTTTGATTTACTCCCTGGCTTACCGTTGCTGTGGCAACAGGAGAAATACAGGCCAAACTAGGCTGCATCTGCAATGTGGTGGTAATAGGGAGTTTGGGTTCCCATGTGTTTATTTGTTTGTTCGGCTGCTTGCTGAAGCCACATGGCAAAAAAGCACCGTCAAGATGGAAAGAGAATGGGGCCTGAATTGTACTCAGACGAAAACGCCCTCCCCTTGTGTAGCACCAAAACAGTCATGCATGCACTCATACTCATGGCACACAGCCCAAGGAATGTGAGCACATACCCATGTGCTCTCTTTCCACCACACATACATGGGGGTCTTCTGGCTGCTTTCCCAAGAAGTCAGATTTCTTGTTTTGTAGTTACAAAGGGCCTGTGTATCACACACTTTCTAGTAGGGCTCTGAAGCACAACAAAGAGTCTGGGGCCTATCAACTTGCATCAGTAAGAGGCTTTCCTCTACCTTTTGATCCACACACCTTAGTTAGCTGTGATGCTAAGGGATCACAAGCAGCACTGACTGCTGAGCAAATATTCTTCACTGCAACAACAAACTCAGCCTTGTCTCATCAGTGATGTCTCTGGCTAGGAGAGATGAACTCCACTCCCAGCACTGGAGCAAGGCTTTGGGTCACATACATGGGCCTACTGCAGATAGCACCAACCGCTGTGATGGCACCATCTTGTGGGTCTGACAGCACATTTACCACCCCAGAAAGGAAGCTGTAGAGCAGTATTAAGTATTGCTTCCTTCATTCTTTTCCCTCCAGCCTGATGGAACTTGACTGTTCCCAGCTGAAACCTGTGGCCTTTGGATAAAGGTTCAGTGTCTAGTGCATCCAAAACACTGGCCCTAGAGATCTCCTTCTGATCATGTGGAAAATTACTTATCTGTTGTCTCTCACCACCTCTGAGCTGGTCGCTGGAGAGCTGGAGGCACAGAAGAGCTTTATATGAGATCCTCTGAGGTAGAATGCCTCTAGGAGGGTCAGTGCACATGGGGTCTGAAACATTACAAAGACAAGGGGAGGCAATGAAAGCATAATGATGTCCACAACGTAAATACTGCTGCTTGAAATGCACTGAGGTGAGAAAGCAAAACAAACATGCAAATAAAATAAAATAAAATAAACAACAGAAGAAAACAAAGGGGTTAGGGATGAGCTTGGAGAGCAAGGAGGATCTCCTCAGTCCCAAAGAGGATCAGACAGCCACAGGCCATGTGTAGTGTTGGTATATGTGCTACAGGAGGGCTGCAAGGTTGCAGAACAACTGGGTACCCACAGCCCAAGTGTGGAGGCGTGAAGTGGGCATCAGTTGACTCCTGGCTGCCTTTTCCCCCATCATTCCTGAGGCTCCATCTGTTTCCATTATTTTTACGCACAAACACACATACACACACACACAAAATAAAATAAAATAAAAAAGGGAGAGAGAGAGAGAGAAAATAACCACTTAATTTCTAACCTAATCAGCCCTTCTCTCACTAATTAGAACCCTTGGAGCACATCCACAGGCTGTGAGAGATACTCTGGGGTTGATAATGACCCCCAACCTGCAGTTGCATATGCTGGAGGGTCAGGAGAGCCAAGAGCAAGCCAAGAAGAGGCAGGGGAGTGGTGACCTTTTCCATTTGTTTTTGTTCTTTTTCCCCACAAATCTTGGATGCTGGAAAGGGAGGGTGTCTCTTTTTGGCGTATTTGGCATGTATATGCATTTTTTGCTGTGAGAGTGTGTGTGTGTGTGCATGCGTGTGTGTCAAAGAGGGGGGAAGCTGGAGAGGTTTTGAGGGAGGGGAGTGGAACAAAATACTGGCGCTAAGCCCAAACCTGAAACACATGCCAATTTATGCCTTGTGCTGGTGGTAATGAAGGGCTCCGTTCAGGACACGCGGGACACTAATTAAGGGGCTTCAAAGGCAGCTTTCTGCAGAGCGCTCTCTGAAGGGGGGCTGGGGGAGGAAGGAACACAAGAAGGGGGTGTTCTCCACTCAATGGAAGGCTTCTAGCTGGGGAAGGCACTTTTCTTTTCTCCCTGTCTCCCATGGCAACTTCTGCCCAGGAGAACCGAGGAGGTGCGAGCATCTGGCACCTTCAGACCAGCCCTCCACAGCCAGCAAGCAAGGCAGGCCCTGGTGTTGTGCTCCCAGAGGGAATGGGGAACAGCACACTGAAAAAAAGAGAAAGAAAAAAAAACAACAACAAAAAAAGCAAAGAAAGCCATAGGCAGAACAAGAAAAGGAGTAAAAAGGAGTTGGAAGTGAATAGAGTTGGTGTCATTGGTTGGCAATGGTAGCTTCCATAGGAACAAGAGTTGTCTTTATTTTCCGGAGATGCCCAGGGAATAAAGACCTGGATCATCACAGAACACACCATGGCTGACTCTTGTCAGTCATTTCCCCTGGGGTTACTTCTCATCACAAGCAGGATGGTGCAAAATTTTTAAATAGGATATGAGAAGGGCAGAAAATGGGCCTTCAGTGTGTCAGTCTGGGCACAGGTCTCTGGGCTTAGTTGGACACGAAAGACAAACCAGCTTTATATCCAAAGAGCTCTAGCTCACTTTCAGAAGCTTCACAGACGTCTGTCCTACAACCTCTAGGTACTGTAGACTCACTTATAGCTTCTATGTTGCTGTGCTGGAAAGAGGGAGACAAACCGCGGACTGATAGACATGACTCAGCCATGCCCATCACCAAGAAGTCTTGGCCTAGCTCTCCACTCCCTACCTGGGGCCTTAACCACACGCCTGCCCATCCTCCCTCCATGAGAGTAACCATGAAACAGCAACTCTGGTGGAAAACAGGCCTATGCTAAGATTGATTAAACGGGGACGGAGTGTGGGAGGAAAGAGAAGAATAAATTGGCAGAGAGAGCAACAGAGAGCTGGTGAGAGACGGGAAGAAAGAATGAGTGAGAAAGAGAAAAGAGAATGGAGGGTTATGTATGGATTATATTCACTGAGCCGTGCATCAAGCACAGAATGTGAGGGAAAGAGAGGTGATATGAGCACATGAGAAGGAGTAAGAACTGAGAAGAGGCACACAGAGAACGGCAGAAGAACACAGCTTGAGAGGTGAGCAGCATTTCACTGGTCTTGTACAGCACCATGCTTTGGTCATCGCTCATCCCTTTAGAGAGTAGCACACATACTGCCTTGAGCCATAGCTACTCCTCCATGCTGCCTCCTCCATGCTGAGCTGTCTCAGCGCATATGGGGCTCACCTGGGGCTCACAGCTGTTAGGGGCTCAGGACCAGTCTTGCCCCAGTGAGCCATAGGTACATGATATTCAGCTGAGATTAAACAAAAGGCTAGTCCTTGTGCTCCTCCACAATTGTCCAGGCCTGTAGTTTATCTGACCTTTCTGCCTTCTCCTGTTCACTATCCTCCCATGCACCAACCAACACTTAAGTGCTTATTCCAAGTGACCTGCTCCATGTCTACAGTGTTTAGTGTCACCCAGCCAAAAGTACAGCTGCCAGCAGCCCAGAGCAGAAGTGCAGAGCTGTGCCAACCCCTGGAGACAAGAAGGGAGGAGGCTCCAGAGAAGCACCTGCGTTGCAGCAGGCAGAGATGTGACTCTGGCCAGCGAATGCCCATGGCAAAGACAGCAGTGTGGAATGGTTCTGAATATCAGCTCTTGGGCAGAAGACTTCATGTGAATATCCAGCAATTCCCTCTACTTGCCTCGTGTGGCCGAGCTGTGAGTCCTACTGCCCTGCCAAAGAGACTTCTGAGAAGAGATTCTCAGATTTCTAACCATACAAAGTCGAAAGGGTTTGGATGCAGAAAAAGATGTGGTACTGGAATTGGGCCAAGAACAGGTCTTTGCAGCTGCATGGGTTGGAGAACATCCTGGGGCCTGCTGGGATCTGCTAAGGGATCAGCCTTCTGGAGGTGCAGACATAGTCTCAGGTGAAATTACCAGATACAGCTTTGGAGGGGCTTAGCCCCATCACTGCCTTGTCTCATGTGAATGCATCAGTGGCAGCATAGTCCAGAAAGGTCCTGGGAACTTATGTGCCCGGTCTCCTTCCATCCTGTAGATCACTGAACACTTCTTATCAGATGCCAACAGCTGCTGAACCTTTAGTAAGAAAGCCACAAAAAGTCTAAACCAAACAGGGGGACGAGGCTGATCACCAACCTCTTCTGACCATGGGTTGAAATAACAGCAAGAATTTTCAGGTTCACAAAAATATAGCAGCCTTAGTTTCCATGGAGAGCGGAAACAAGGACACCCTCCAGGCTCCCCTTTCCTCTCCCATTTCTTCCTTCTCCCCCACCCTTCCTCCTCTGTACAATCCAAATTGGATGCCACACTGAGGGAAGATAAACAGGCAACTAGTGAATCACTCTTAATAAGTTTGAACTGATTATTATAAAGAAGAAAAAAAAAAGAAAAAAATCGAAAGGGAGGGAGAGAGAATCAAAGCTGGGATTACAGGCTTAGCAAGCATGAGTGCATATTCAGCCTACACTGTTCTCTTTGTGGCTCTGTCACACCGGTAGACTGCTAAGAGAGTTATACCATTACTAACATGACAGCATTGTCCTACCCAGCCTGGATTAGAAATCCCAGTGGCTGCATGGAGGGGAAAAGTCCCTTGGCAGTGGCAGGCACTTGGCCTCACAATGCCTTCCACTCACAGCACGCCGGCCAGGCAGGAGAGATATTCAATTATCAGCCATGCTCTACCTTTTCCTAGGCCAGCTTTCTCCTTTTGTCTGATGGCTTTCTCCCTGGCCAGTGATGCTTGGTAAGTCTGTCACGCAAGAGGAACTCAAGATGGTCCGGGCAATTCCTGAATCAGGCAGGCTTCTCATGGATGCCCCCCTCCTCCTTCTCCTCAGCAGTACACGATCTTCTCCAAGTGCCGACAGGATGCTCAGTCAGCAGGCGGTGAATATCTCCTGCATGAACACAGGATCTCTAACAACTGCCTGGAAAACAGGATATCCTCCTTCCCTGCTGGGCTGGGAGCACTGGCCAGTTGTGATTCTTTTGTGCTTCTCTGGTCTAAAATCATCCTACAGCCACATAGAATCATAGAATCATTAAAGTTGGAAAAGACCACCAAGACCATCCAGTCCAACCATCCACCTACCACCAATGCTGCCCAGTAATCCACGGCCCTCAGTGCCACATCTATGCAGTTCTGGAACACCTCCAAGGGCAGTGACTCCACCACCTCCCTGGGCAGCCTGTGCCAATGCCTCATGATCAAGATTGATTGCTTTCACTTCTTGAGCAGGACTTCACCACTTTTTAGACACATTAAAGGTGTGTGTTACTCTAATGCAGTTCCCAAACATCTCTGCTTCAGGTAGCCCCGCTATAAGCACCACCCAAACCATCGGGTCACCAGCCACACTATCATCCACTGATCATACTCCACAAGATGTCTCTGTGACCCGTCACTGGGACAGTACCATTATGGTATGTCTCTGAGCTGGCCCAGGCTGACAACGAAAGGCAGGTCACAGCAATAAAGGATTCAGAAAGAGGAAAGTTGACTGGGGAACATGTTCTCTCATGGCCCTGGCAGCATCTTTGCTGATGTGGCCACTGAGCACTTGGGAGACCAGCTCGGTAGCACTGAGAGAAAATGAAATGAATGCTGTGTAAATTGGCTGTGTCAGCCCCTGGATCTCCAGAGAGGGAAGGAGGAGCAGGACTTGGAGTGGGAAAAGCAGTGAGCTGAGAGGAGGAGAGAATTGGGTATGCAGTGCCTGGAGGGTGAGGGTCAGGACCAAGAGTAGCAGAAGGATCTGCCTAGGACAGCTGCTCACCCAGATGGTCTCCAGTCTGCAGCCTTCAGATCTTGCCTCAGTTCCAGCCCTGTGGCTGGTGCTCATGGTCTCATCTCCCCACAACCCTGTTCTGAAGCCAGTAAAGGCACTGGTGGGGCTGGCTCTGGACCACTGTGGGAACAGGGGCAAGCACTGTTTCCTGTTCACTGTACTCCAGTGTTACTTCTGTCCCAACCCAGAGAGTCAAGGGAATAAGCACATTTTTCATTCCCAAAGCTGCCCCAGGTCTAGGCTACAACATTTTATGGCCCAATTCTTAGCCTATTTGCATTTTATATTTTTATTTCAACTGCTGTTTGTTTCCAGGCATTTGGGATGCCTAATGATTTTCAAAGCACTGTTTATTTTAATCCCTCTAATTTATTAATACATTGGTTGGCCTCGAAGTGCTTGGGAAAGAATACTAAGGAAGTTGTACCCAGTGCTTTAAATAAAGCATCGAACTGTCATATGATCACTTCAAAGCAACAACAAGCAGCTCACTTTGTTGGCTACATCATGATACAGCCTCATGGGTCCTCCAGCTCAGTGGCTCTTTTTCTCATGTATGTCACCCTGCAACACAACCAGGCTCACCAGCTCCAAAGATGAAGCAAAAATAGTACTGTCCAAAGGCAGCTTCCCATGAAAAATCTGCCCCTGCTCATCCCTTGATGTGTTGTTAGAATATAACAGGCCACCATGGTGCAGGTAATACAAATCATGCTGGCATCCACATGGATTTGCAGGCAACGTCATAATCATAGAATCATAGAATCATTTGAATTGGAAGGGACCCTAAGAGGCCATCTGGTCCAACTTCCCTGCAATGAACAGGACACCCACAGCTAGATTAGGGTGCTCAGAGCCCTTCCAGCCTGGCCTTGGATGTCTCCAGGATGGGGCAGCCACCACCTCTATGGGCAACTTGTTCCGGTGCCTCACCACCCCTATAATAAAAAATTTCATCCTTATAATTATATAACTTAAATCTCCCCTCTTTTATTAAAGGTGCACTTGGCCTTCAATCTCCACTCAACTCTCTTCAACTGAAGATACAGTTCCATGCACGGGACAGACCCTGGAAGAATGACTACTATGAACACTGCTAATCATGTGAGCGAGAGGACTTTGAATCTCTGGTAGTCAGTCTCAATAGGAAGATGGGAGCCATAGGTGAGCGCTATTCAATTGAAAGCCCTCAGGTAACTTTTGCTGTGGTGGCAGGGCTTACTGCACTTGTACATCTTGTGCTGAAGGGCTGGGGTGATTCTACAAACAGCTCTGTGAATGCAGCCTGAAGTTGCTGCTGGTTGTCATGATGAGTTAGTTGTGCTAGATGTCCTCCAGAAGCAGTGTTCTGCCTGGGAATATACAGTGCCTGCTGTTTACGGGGCAGGGAGGGGGGAGGACAAAGCCTGGCTGCCTGTTAGAACAGCCAGGAGTGAAGGCACCTTCACTCACATTCTCCTTGTGCTGGTGGAAGACAAACAGAAAGTGAGGTGCCTCAAGAAGGACTGTGATGGCATGGAAACTCTCTTACCCCAGGTGCAGGAAGGACAAAAAGGGTTTTGTAGTGCTGACTGCAGAGTCATTTCTGGAGAATCTCCCTTTACTAGACACGTAGCTTCTGTCACTGCCAATGCATGCTGCACAGAAGTGTGCCCCAAGCAGGCTGTGTACCCATCCAAAGGCAGGAGCCTGTGAGCCCAGCAGCTCAGATGCAGTGTGTCTGCAGGACAAATACACCCTTGGGAGGGCCAGGTCAGGTACCTTCCTGGGGCTGGCTAACAGGCTTACTTGCTTCTCCACTAAAGAAGAGGCCAGGAATTCCAGAGATAGCTCTAGTTCTTGCCCTGACATTACTGATGACCTATCACTGCTCATTGCTATGTCTCTAATCACTATATTAACATTTTTCCTTCTAAATAATAGAATCATAGAATCATTAAGTTTGGAAAAGGCCTCTAAGGTCATCTAGTCCAACTGTTCACCTACCACCGATATTGTCCACTAAACCATGTCCCTAAGTACCACATCTACATGTTTCTTGGACGCAAATCCTGCACTGTATTTCAAAGAATCCTTATTCTTTCCACACTTCACCTCCCAGCTGACAAATGGGAGCTCCTGTGCCCAGCAAAAGGGCTGTCTGTCACAATGCCCACTCTCTTGCTGCTTCCTCGCAGGATGCCAGCCTGTCAGCTGAGCATCCCCCTCCCTGCCTTCCCCCTCTGACTCCTGTGCTCACACCACATGCTGCCAGAACAGCAGGGACCCCTGGGGAGGCACCAAGACTGCTCACCCTTCTTCTGTCCCTCCTTCCTTTCTCCCACCTCTTCCTCCTCTGAGGACTCCCTGAAGGCATCTACCCACACACTGAGAGGGACACCAATGACATCCAGCCTGCCCTGTCACTGGCACACAGTGCGTGGCACCAATGTTTTGAGGGCACTGTCAACCACTCCAACAGTCCTTCCTTCCCTCCCCAGAGCCCTGAAGCCATTCAGCAGCCACCTGTGCTGCGTAGGAAGAGGAAGGATGGCATGAACCCTAGCTCCGTGCTGTGTGCTGTGGACAGTATGTCATCTTCACCTTGCTAAGCCAGAGTAACTCTGCCTTCGGCTTGCTGGGAGAGGTGGTGCTTGCAAGCATTTAGGTGATGAAGACCAGAAGAGAGAGGACATCCTGCTGCCTGCAGTGTCAAGGGATATCTCACTGTCAGGCTTGTGTCCTTCCTTTCCATCCGTGCCTGTCCCTGCTCAGCTCCCTGCCCTGGTGAGGCACCTGCTCTTTCTCCTGCTTATCCCCAGAGGGGCAAAGAACTCTCTGCTTTAGCAAATCCTCAACTCCCAGCTCTCCTGGGCTTGGAGGAGATAAAGATCCTTGAATCAGGATTTGAATTGACTCCTCAGCTTGAAGATGTCTCACTGAAGGAGAAAGTCAGTGTAAATTAACGTTGATCTCTGCTCTCAAGTGATGAGGACTTTGGAGAGAAATAACAAGAGGGGCAGCAGACAAATCAGCTCTCAGAGCTGCCCTGAGAAGAGCACAAGCTCATGTTCTTAAGGCCAAAACCCTTCTCGCTCTCTCTGTTGATCCCTGTGCATCTTTTCTTCTATTGCCTCTACAGTCCCTCAGCAAAAAGCACAGCCATGGCAAACTAGCCCCAGAA
>JAOWBP010000001.1:45337901-45359241 GCA_028571105.1 Tragopan temminckii | reverse complement strand
ATCCCTGTGCATCTTTTCTTCTATTGCCTCTACAGTCCCTCAGCAAAAAGCACAGCCATGGCAAACTAGCCCCAGAAGGAAGTCCAAGAAAGGCCAGGCCCTTGAGGATCCCACCTTTCTTACCTAAGAGCACAGACAAGAGCCATCTGGCCCCAGGAGTCCCTCTCCACCAATGACTTAAATCGAGGTCTTGGAAAAAAGCGCAGAACCTGAAAAACATATGGTGATGCCTTCCCATGTTACTCTCCCAGCCCGTGACAAGTTGAAGCCTGAGGATTTCCTGAGCTGGATGTGGTCTGAATTTACTAAGCCTCAAAAAAATTTTTTTCAGCATTCTCATTTAGCTTCTACTCTAACTGCACTGCATTATAAGTTGTGCATTATAGCTTCATACTCAGGTGCGTTTCTGATGGAAAGAAATGGGATCGAGAAAGACCTCAGTCCTTGCCATGTGGTGGGTCTGTGAATGCAGGGAAGAGGCTGTGTGGTCCTCATGCACACTCCTCTGCACAAATGACAGGTGATGAACACACTGGGAAAGGCAGTAGCGCTTGGGTTGGACATATGGGTCCAACCAAAATGAGGAGTCCATCACTGCACTCACTCGCATTCAATGTGTCTGTACAAGACAGCTGGTGCAAACATCCCACTGTGAGAGTTTATGTGAAAAGTGACTCATAGGACATGTCCCAGGCTGTGAGCATGTGAGCTGACCCCACAGGTTGTACGCCGTGTGCTGTATGATGGCCAGAGGGACTGTCCACTGGGGAGCCTTCCATCCAAACCAGCTGACAGCTGCTCTCCTGAGTTTCCTGGACACCAATAATGTTTTCCCTTTTCTAATCTCCCTGATGTAAATCCATTCACAATGAGTGCCTAGAGACTTTTAATTCCATCGGCATTAAACTCACTAAAACCTCTATTACCAAAAGCTTTTAGGATTTTCCCCAGAATCTACAAGTCAGGTTTGTAACATGACAGAACTCCACCTCTCTAGGGCGTCTGAGAAATTAATTTGTTCTTTCTAAATGCCAGGATCGCTGACCAGACATTCAACGCATCCCCTTTCCCATTGGTAAGCTCCGGTTGCTGATCTGACATGGCTATTCCCAGGTGCTCAGCTGTCTTCTGAAGCATCAGTAACAGTGTGAGATGAGCTCCCGCCTTGTAAGAGTAAAGAGGAGATCATCTGCCATAGCAGAGCAGCACCGGAGATTCACAGATGTTGTATTAAGAGCGGAGATGTCTCCTGCAGTGGTCCCTCGCTGCACTCACAGAGCAAAAGGACAGCGAATGCGTCACGGCACTGATGTTCACCAGTGCTGTAACAAGTGAGGAGGTAATGGGGTTTCATCTCAGAGCTGCACGCAGCTCGGTACTGTAAAAGCACAAGGATTATCCAGCTACACCTCAGCAGAGAACGTGGCTTGGTGCCAGGACAAGTGGAAGGTGGTGGAGTGGGGCAGACAGCTGTGAGTCAGTGAGGGAGGTTTCTAAGTGCTATAATACTACAGAGATGGTGCATTTATTGCTTGGCCCTGGAGGTTCATCGGTTGAAGTAACGGAGCAGAGAGATGCAATCATCTCCCGATCCCAGAGGTCTTTTTAGGTGCTGTAATAGGGTTGTGGTGATCAAGCAGTCTCTCAAGCCTTGGGGTTGCTGGCACGCAGCAGAGGTGACATCAGCGTCTCTCAGCCCCCGCAGCCCTGAGCTCCTGAATTCCAGGAGAAGTACCGGAGATGTCACTTCAACCCCAGAGGTTTGCAGGGGCTGGGATGATGTCAGCATTTAAATGCTGCCAAAGTTCCCTCTGGCAGTGCAGAAGATTTTATCCCCATGGAAAGGTGTGACAGTGACCCCAGATTTCTCAGTACGGGGATGCGTGCCTGGCTGCCCTCACTCTATCTGCATCAGCTGCAGTGGGTGTAGCTCTGAGCTACCCACAAAAAAAAAATTCACAGCTCTAAGAATACAAGAGAGCCCAGGGGTCCAGCCAAGAGCGGCACACAAAGATGATCCTCAGAGTTTTTTTTCCTTGCTTAAAAACATTTCCCTGTGCAAGGAGTCACTCCACTCACACCTCGTGGGCTGCCCAGGAAGGAAACATACTAATGAGGAGCCTGCTACACACATAGAGCTAGAAATCAAACTCTGTATAGACTCAAGCTAGCCAAGCAGTGAGTGGTTTCAGCATCCTGTATCATGTGTTCATTAAAAAAAAAATCCTCAAGAAAAGAGACCATGCTCCTGGCTAGGGAACTCTGTATAACAGGGAAGAGGAAATTACTCAGCTCTTTGCACCAAAGAGGAGAGCAGATAATCAGGTAAAGTTTCAAAGTTTCTATAGGCTCAGGGATTTCTCTCCTCCTTCTCCCTTCACCCCCAACAGAATCTGGCTGCTGGGCTCCAGCTTGGCCTAGTTCACAGAAAGGATGCAATGCCTGTTTATCCTGGCACTGCACTTAGAATCATAGAATCATTAAGGTTGGAAAAAATCTCTAAGATCACCTAGTCCAACCATCAGCCCATCCCCACCATGCCCAATAACCACGTCCCTCAGTGCCACATCCACACGGTTCTGGAACACCTCCAGGGACGGTGACTGCACCACCTCCCTGAGCAGCCTGTTCTCCTTTGGATAATAAATTTTTCTTAATATCTAATATGAACTTCCCCTGGTGCTCGGCTCAGGCGGGATGTGAAATCACGGGCAGTCTCCCAGTAATGTCTGGGAACTTTCCAGCTGAGGTCTGTGACCTCAGGCATTTTCAAGGATTGATGCAGTTGCTGAATTTTGTGCGTGCATGTTGTTTGGTTTTCAACTGAGTTTAAGTTCACAGGATGAAAACTCTGCTTTCCTATTGACTTTGACAGGATTATACCAGTTTAGGTGAGGAAATAATGTGATTCCATTCTTCCCTGACCTTGTGAATGCTCCCAACCACAAGTGATGCTTGGAAGAGTAAGGACATGAGAAGAAAGCCCCTGCTCTCATTCTGAGGACATTATTAAGGTAAAGTGCACACTGGGGAGCAACCATGCCAGAACAGGGATATCTATACTGTGTCTCATGGTTGTCATCACTAGATATTTTGGTAGAAAAGATGGAAAAACTCAAAGCAGACAAGTGAAAGACAATGTGCTCTTCATCTTCCCATTGGCCTCTAGGAATTACAGGATAATATAGGCTCTGAAGACTAAACCTGAAGGTTCAGGCTGCAAAATTGGGCTTGTCCTTTATTAAAACCCATTCGTGTACTCTTGCTCTCTTCAAAAAGATGCAAAAAAGAACACTGTGAACCTTGCTAAATTCCTATTTCTGACATTACCTCATGACATAGCGCTCCAAAGACCAACTATATGAATCTCAACACTATGCATTTCAATTTCACTGTGCATTCCCTCACTCCCGTGTGTACTCACAATTCTCAATTTTATTTTGCCAACAAAGACTTCCACTCTGCTGCCTAAATCTTTGCCTTTTCTATCTCTTCACTTGGGGACGTCCATAGGTTTTCCATGAGAAATCCTGAACAATTTGAACTCTTCAGTGTCTCCTTGGAAGCAGGCTGACCCCAGCTCAGTGCACCACAGATGTACCGAGAGTCTCATAGCTCTTCCAGAGCAGTCTCTACCCACCACCTCCATAGCCAACAGCTACCTCGCCTGTTCAAGGATAAGAGAACATGGAGCAGAGCTCTGCAGTGAGCTCCCTGACATATACCCATGCTGGTACACTTCATTCACAACCTTTCAGCATGTCTAAAGGACTTCAAGGCTGTCCTGCAATGCCTATTGCTTTGAATGTATCAACACTGTGTTTTGATCACCAGAGAGCAGCACATTTGGTTTAACAGAGTTCTCTTTCCACAGAGTTACCCGCAACACTTTCTGGCCCCATCTAACTTAATGATTTTGTCTTGTGTGCAAATTTTCGTACAGCGTCTCTCTCCTCCCACCTTTCCACATCATTAAGCAATACATTAAATCACATGGGATTTGGAAGAAAACCTAGAGGCCACATTAACCTCTTGCCATAGTGAAACTTGGCTGTTTAATCCCCTCATTCTTCCAGTCTCTTACTCACTTTTTTTGATCTATGTCAATATTTTGTCTCTCACTGACTACTTAGCTTCTTTAGTAGCTCTTGTGTAGGATCTTTCAAAAGCCTTTCGGAAGTCTAAATACATTATATCAATTGGTTCTCCTTTATCCACTGCTTTATTGACACATTCAAAGAGTTGTAGGAGATTAGCAGGATGCAGTTTTCCTCTGCTGAACCCGCGCTGGTTAGGCCCTATCAGACTGCAATCTTCCAGATGTCTTCAGCGTTGCTTTTTAATTATAATTCCCACCAGTTTCCCAGATACAGATGCAAAGCTTACTGATCTTTAATTCCCCAGATCATCGCTGGAGCCTTTTTTTAAATATAGGTACAACATTTGGTCTTCTGCAATTCCCTGAATCAGTAGCTTTTTTTTTTTTTACCACAAGAGATTGCATATTTTTGTTAGCAGCTCAATCACTTAAGCTCCTTCCAAACTCTCAGATTTAACCATCTGGACTTGATAACTTATTGTTCAGGGAAGGGGGGGGGAGGTTTTGTGGGAGGTTTTTTTGTTGTTATTTTTTTAGGATTGGCTTTGTCCCAGCACCCGTTATTCTGCCAGCATAGTTTCCAACAGTTCCTTATCGAAGCAGATACGGAAGAATCTCACAAACACTGTTGGTAGGGACGACTGATATAAGAGAAATCATAAGAGAATTCAGCTACCCAGCAACATCCTAAAAATGGAGATACTGAGTCACTTTAAACACAGGAGGTGACTGGAATTGATCAGTGTGAGTTTTCTTGGATAACTTCCACCCTGTTCTGACCGACCAGGCTAGTTTTGCTCATTTGTTTGGGTCTCTCGCTAAATAGTGATTTCCACCTTGACCCCAGAAGATTCAGGGCAGAAGCAGAGCTAGCTTTATTATATACAGCCCATGGTGCAACAAAAAGAAAGCGACCTCAGTGCTGGGGGATGCATGAACCTGGGAGGAGATGAAACCCAGTGAGGATGAAAAGAAGTAAATCAGAAGGTGAGCAGAACAATGCAGGGCTGTTAGCTCCATTGATTGCCTTTCAACTGTGATTCAGCCCCAAGACATGAAATGCAATGGGAAATTCTGGGGAACTCAAATAAGTAGCTCCATTATATGTGTGTTTCTCTCTTTGTGCCGGGCTGGTTCTCGATAACTGTCTCCATGCTAGCTGGCTTTAGAACAAGAGAGTTCAGCTCAGGGCACAGCCTGATGGCCCTGATGCACCCCTGACTTCAAGCCATGTGACCTATTGGTCCCACAAAACACAAACAGGGAGGAAGCTCATAATAAGCAAAAAGCAGCTACGTGGTTGTGTCCCAGATACATCACAATGAGCATGTGCCCAGCTGCAGGCACATGTTCACACATTCACCTGCAACACCATCTGCAAACCAGCACCAGCAGTGAAGCTTCTGAAAGCCTTCTGCAAACTGCCACACTCTCATCACGAATCACTGCGAATAGCAATAGGAAATCAGTCTACACCCTCTGTCAAGCCTGGTATACCCATCTTAACTGATGGACACACAGAATCGTAGAATGGGTTGAATTGAAAAGGACCTTAGAGATCACTGAGCCCCAACCCTCTGCAATGAGCAGAGCTGCCACCCAGCAGGTCAGGCTGCCCAGGGACCCATCCAACCAGGTCTTGAACATCTCCAGGGATGGGGCGTACTCAGATATATTTTGCAAAAGAGGAAGAGAAGCTCCCATAAAACCTCCCTCATTTATTTGCCGCTGTTCAGTTCTCAAGAAAGATATTAATGGGGCAATTGCAGAGCAAAGTCAGCCTCCTGCAGCTGGCTGAATTCACTCCTTGCAGCCACTGCCTATGTGAGGTAATGTGGCCATAAATATTTCTCAGAAGCAGCCTGGAGGCAGATCTCATGTTCACATGTATCTTAGGGAGCCTGTGAACCCCTCCAAATCTCCACTAACCTCAGTTCAGAGCAGGGCCTTTCCCATCAGTACTCCTAGGGACAAGGAAGGGGAGCAAGAGGTCACCTCCCACCACCCCACACAAGGACTGGGCCTGCAGCCTGCCCCACACACCAAGCCTTCGTGCCGGAGGAGGCATGGAGGCAACGCGTATCCCACCCAGCTGCTCCACATTGCAAGGCTGAGTTCCTCTGTCACACACATGCACCATGGGGCTGTCCCCATCCACTCAGCATGTCCGAGCAATAGGGTGATGGAGCCGGGGGTGCTAGACGTCCCCCCGCCTGTCATAGCCTGTACCAGGGTCCCCTTGACTCCTGTGATGCCCAAGCCACAGCAGCTCGGGGAGGCCCAGCCAAGAGGCCCACCCTCTGCTGATGAATCCCCACTCTGTTTCCACAGTGACGAGCCACAAGCTCCCTTTCTCCTCCCAAACAAACGAAGGCTTGAGTGCATCACCACCTCGGCCCTGGCACAGACGCCCAGTCATTATAAATTCTCCTCCAGCGTCCATCTCCACACGATGGTCAGCACACAGCCAGGCCAGCAAGGAGCCCACAGGCTGCACATCTCTGTCCCTATAGCATCCCTCTCTGCAGCCCAAAGCAGCCCACTCCACTTAATGGTAGAGAAAACCGAGACACAGCATGGTGACCTCACTAGGCAGCAAGGCACCACTCAACAGCCCTTCAGGAGAGCCAGGCCATCAGCAGAGGACATGCTTGTCTCTCTAGGGTCTCCCTGAACCCAGTGTGGGGCTAGGAGAGGTGGAGATAGAGAGCTGGTCTTCTGCCCCACTGCTCAGCACTTCTCCAGGCACCAGGGAGACAAGGGATGTTGACACTCCTGAAAGGAGAGTAGAGGTTCCTGGGGTGAGATTAAGATTGCTCCCTGCTTAAACTGCAGTTCAACTCCCTCTCAAATCAGCTTGCTGGACATGAGGGACTGAACCAGGCTGGCTGCAGCATGCAATTGCATCTGTCAAATTTGTCAGCGCACACACAGTCCTGAACATGTGCAAGATGTGGAAGGACAAACAACATTGGAGCCAGCATCAAACTAAAGTGGTGCAGACAGATAACACCCACTGCAACATAAACCTTGCCAGCAGAGAGCTAAGCCAACATTGTTTTCTAAACAAATCTGAACCGGTGGAGTGAGTTCATATTGGATCAGCATTTTCCACAGTGTAGCCGCAGCAGTTTTGACCCGACACCAAGCTCCCTAGAGCTGAATTTATTGTCTTGTCCACCCCGAGTCCATGCCAAAGTCAAGTCCTGAGAGGGCTGAGGAATTTAACCAATGCCAAAAAGGCTCCAACCGGGAGGAGCTTCCTTTCTGTAAACTCCCCAATAACAACACCAAATGTGACCGTGCGGTCACACTCCCTGCCAGTCCCCAGCCATGAGTGACACATCAGTAGCACCATGGTCCCTCCGTCACCTGCAACACGTGGGCACTCATGTGTGCTTAGGCTGGCTGGCGTGAATCACGGGGGAAAAGATCGCTTGGCAGTGTTGTCAGCTGGCAGCAACATCCAGGAGCATCAGCCCAGCAGAACTCCTGTATGGTGTGCTCCAAGGGAAGGAAGGATGCTGCTGAAGAAGGGACAGGCAGCAGAGAGGTACCCAAAAGAGGAACAGCCGGAGAGGAGTGATTGTGGAAGGTATGGGATGGACATAAAGGGGACGCCAGCAAAGGGCATCTGAGAGAAACGGAGCAGCCCCTGACTCCGAAAAATGAGGAGTGATGGTGCAGAACCTTAAATCGCAGACTGCCAGGTATGAACCCCCAAACCTTCCCTCCCAAAGCTGCTCACGGGGCCTGCCCAGGCACAGGGAGAAACAGCTGCTCCTCACTCCATTCCATTCCTCACACTACAGCACAAAAATAGAGCATGGAAGTAGCACAGCTGATCGTCCTGTCTTCCCCAGTGGGAAAGGGCACTGAAGGCACTGCAGGCAGTGGGGGCCTGGGCTTTGCACCCCAAATTGGGTCAGGTTGGGCACAGGGCCCCTCTGCTTCCTGTGCATGGTAAGTGGCATTCCAGGCTTATGAAACAGATGGGCTCCCGCAGGAAATCCCCCCCTTGCTGCTGGACAGAAGCACCAGGGGATAGCAGATAAGCAGGGACAACAAGCATCCAAAAACAGCACCAAGCTGGGCCAGGTACCAGGGAAGGGATCGAGCTGGAAATTGGAGGCCAGCACGCTCCTCAGTTAATGGAAATGCCCAAAATATCAGTGAGGTGAAGCAGGAGAGGTAAACCTTGCCTGCCCCACAGCCGGCAGTGTGATGCCCACTCCTGCTCTGCTGCAGGATGCAGCCCTGAGGGGACCCAAGCTTTGCTGGGTCGGAGCAGCTGCCTCCTTCTCCATCTCTCTGCAGCATCATCCTGGCTGCTCCTTCTCCCCAAATACCAGGAACTGGGAGGAAAAATGCCACAGGGAAAGGAGCAGGTAGGTGTGTGCAAAGGCAGAATGGCAAAGGAGGGGACTGTGCAGAATGACCCTGCTGCGTTTCCACCTACCATGCTGCAAGCCTGCAAGCCTGACTACCCCACAGAAAGGCTGGAAGGGAGAAGCCCTGCACTGCTGGGGTTTCAGGATGGATGGAGAAGCCCCCGCTTCTCCCCTCCCTCGCACCTCTGGGGAAGAAGCAGGAGGGAGATGTGGGCGGCCGTGCCAGGGCTCGCTTACCTCGTGGTGCCGGGGGGGACGCGGTTGCATGGGGGGTAAATCCACAGCTCTGCTCTCCCAGTGCTGGCACGGGCCTCTTTGCAGTCACATCGAGGAGTGGCCTGTGGGTAGGTGCTCCAGCTCACCGCTCAATCGAAGCTGCCGTGGATTCATTGCGAGAGACTTTGCTTTCTGCGAGGAGAGGAGAAAAGGGAGGGAAAAAAAAAAAAAAACACCAGCTTAAGACTTGGAGGCTAGATTCACTTCTTTCTTAGGTTTCCAATGGCAACTGAATATACCACAGATGAAGATCCAGTGTGTGTGTGTGTGTGCGCGCGCGAATGTGCGTGTGTGGGAGGGACGGAGTGATGCACAGCTGCTGAGTCCACAGGCAGCGTGGGGTGCGAGCGAGCCGGGGCGGATCAGCATCGCTGAAACAGGCAGCTGGACATGGGCAGCCGAGCAGACAGACAGATGGAAAAGGATTTGAAGGATGGAGAGAGGGCAGCCTGCATCCTCAAGGGCCAAGCAGTCCCATGGGGTACAAAAAGGAGACAGCATCTGGGTGCAGGGCAAAACATCTGGATGATGATCAGACAGACACATAGCATCTCACCCCGTGTGCCCCCACCACACTTAGTCTGCTGCACACACACTCGTGTCACATTTCTCACACCTTGCTGCATCACCTTGCACAGACCCCCACCAACTCAGCCCCCCTGGAGGGAAAGGTGCTGGCTTCCCCTCCTGCGCTGCACAGCCACGTTGCACACCTATGTGATGTTTCAGACAACCATCGCTCAGCCACATCAGCTACACTCAGCCTGTACCATCGCTCACAAGCACACAGCAAAGGCGTTCCTGTATGGCCCGGTGAACACTGACCCTTGCACAAATGCATGCTGAATACCTGCACATATCTACCCTACACAGACACCTGACTGCTTACTCATGATTTTCAGCACACATGAACACATCATTTGATAGACCCACCTCTGTATCTACCAGCAGGAACAGTGCCAAATACACACACACACACACACATATTTATATCAGCGCAAGCAGTACACCAATATATCACCATGCATACATCAATAAGAAAACAAAAGCCCATAAAACACCCTGACACATTTAGGAATATAAGTCAAGCAAGCACCACTGGCCGCATCTCACACACAAATATACTATGCTTACAAATTGCCTGCAGCACACAAACCGATAGCATCAGACACTGTTACCTACCTAACTCAGCCCACACAGTGGCATACCATCCTTCTGGATCCTAACCGCTAGCCCCAGCATCATCAAACACCAGCCATATTCTGTCACATGGAAAACACAAATACTCGTCAACATCCAGCACAGGCAGGCAAACACAAACTACACACAAAACACAGACAGACAGCATTACTCATCCCAAAAACCAAATAAATACAACATCCTTCAAAGTTAGGAAGATACAAATCACTCCGGAGACCACTTCAGCATTCTGTGCACCTGAGCACATGTACACCAATGGCACATCAGCTGTCCTTATCTCCCAGTTCTTCATTTCTTTTGCACTTCCTCTTGTTCTACCCATTCATTCCCCATTCGTTTCATCACCTCTCAGCAAAGCCCACATTGCTGTCCACTGACATGGGCTGTAGCTCTTGGGGACAAAGTCATTGGAGCACCAACCTTGTAACTCCATCCATGCTCATCCCTCCTCCCTTCCTCCTTGCTACTCACGTGCATAAATTGCGTGCAAGGAAGAGTGCACTGAAATTGGGTAATAGTGCCATTAGGGGACAGAAGTGCAAAAGCTCAGTGTGGTGAAAGTGTACATGAACCTCTACGGGGTGGAGAGATCTGGCCAGCTCCCTCAGGACCTCCTGCAACCAGGAGCAAGTCATTTGAGGGAGTTATCTACTCACACACTCTCCAGCTTCCAAAGCTCTTCACAAAGTGTCCCCCAGCCTCCTTGTCACCACATACAAATGCATCTTCCCCACCATCACTCAGTGCTATCCACTGCCCAAAGTCACCTACTTCACACTTACTTCCAGAGCCTTCCCACCTTCCTGCACATGCATCACACACACCATCATGCAGCATCACCAAAAAACAACAGGGAAGTCCCCAGCACCACCTCAATCCATCCAACTGCTCCCTCTTGCTCTCTCAGTTTGGATGTTAGGAGGAAGAATTCCTTCTCTGAAAGAGCGGTGCTGCAGTGGCACAGGCTGCCCAGGGAGGTGGTGCAGTCACCGTCCCTGCAGGTGTTCCAGAACCATGTGGATGTGGCACTGAGGACACGGTCAGTGGGCATGGTGGGAATGGGCTGACGGTTGGACTAGATCATCATAGAGGTCTTTTCCAACCTTAAGGATTCTATGATTCCATGATTCTACCACTGCCACCATTCTCTTTTCAGAAGTGCTTGCAAAGGAGCACAATTTTCTCTCCGTCATCCCAACTTGGTCCATGCTCCCAGGCAATTTCAGCCTGCTAGCAACGACGTTTCCTCTCTGTTATGCTCAACTATACCTGCACGTCTCTGCCCACAAACATCAATTGTGCATTACAGGAAATGAATAATGCAGGCTGAAAGGGGACAAGTGAGAGTCTGTTGGGCCTCAGCAAAGCACATGTACAGAGTGGAGCAGAGAGGAGGTTGCTTCATTTTATCAAAGCTAACAGACGCTGCTGAACCTGGAAAAGCCACAACAGCCTTAAGTGCTACTTGGGTTAAAGCGCTGTCATGAGGGCAATTTAAAGAGGACTCTGGACTCAGGGTTTCTAATACGAGCTGAGAGGTGACACAAAGGCGTCATGTGTTGGTAGGCAAGGAGGATCTTCATTGCTGAGATACTTAGCACCGAGCTAAGCAGCCAAAGAGAGCTGTCAGTTGAAAGGGAAACCAGCATCCTAAACTGACCTCCAAACCATCTGCTCCTGTGCTTCAGGGGCATGGAAGAAGCAACATGACTGGCTAAACAAACAGCAGAGAGAGAGCAAGGTGAACAGGAGCAAGAGGTATGTGTATGTGTGTTTGCATGTGTATGCTTGCATGGCATTCATCTCATTCATCTCTGAGCATGTGTTTTGCTACGGTTTGATTTTGGGTGGTTCTGTGTGGAGCCAGGAGTTGCACTCAACGATCCTTATGGGTCCCTTCCAACTCAGGATGTTCCATGGTCCTGTGATCTTCACATGCCTGATTTGTGCTGGCAAGCAAGGAGACTGGGAAGATGCAAAAATGTGCATCTGTCACTGTGGCCGTGAGCGACTCTATACACATGGGACAATGCTGAAAGGGGACAATGGGTACAACCTGCTGCCATGTGTGTACATGGGTGTGCGGGAATCACGGGGAGCAACATGTCTTCTGAATGTTTGTGCCCATCTGTGTGTGGGACTATTTCCCATGGGCAGCACCTATGCGCTCACCAAGGTGTTTCTGTACATCCACAACCTGAATATCCCAGTGGATGCAATGCTATGAGTACACACAAAGCTATGCTAAGTGTGTATGCTGTTCCCCCTGGGCATGTTCATGTTCCTGGAGGAGGCATCCCTCTCTGGGTGGAAGAGCCCATCTGCCTCCTGCACTGTCTCTCCTCTGGGTCTCTGCTTCTCCTTCCTTGCCTCCCCTCTGTTCCCCTCCCTCACTGCAGCAGTCTGTCCTGGGAACTGACTCCCATGCAGCAACACACAGCCAGGGAATCCCCTTCCTTGTAGTTCCCTGGTATCTTCCCATATCAAGAGCCAGAAGGAATAGAAAACCTTGCTCAGCAACCTGAACTGTACCTATTCCCTTCAGTGTTCTTGTTACCCCTTGTTAGTCCTCAGGATCTGCATCACAAACCCACCCAAACTTCCACCGCAAACCAGACTTGAGGTTCACATCCAGTCCCTGGGCCATACAGAGCTGATATAGCCCAAGTAGGACAGCTCAAGGTAACAGAGCTAGTAGACAGCAGACTTGATATCCAAGAGTATAAAACAGAATCCTAACTGGCTTACAATTCCCCAGCCAGCATCACCCACAACTGGGTTTGATGTGTACCAAGTAACCTCCTGGCTGGGATCCAAAGCATGGAAACTGCTCACTGAAGGATCTCTTGGGTCAATGGCCCTTTAATAAGAAGCCCCAAAGCCATTTCTTTATTCCCTTAACCAGTTCTTCAAATCACTACCTTCCTCCCAAGTACCTTACCATGAGCTCTGTATATTTCTCCCAGAGCTGATCTAAATTACTCCCCAAATTGAACTGCAAGCAGTCAGCCTCCATTTCTGGCTTTGACTTTGCCTTGTGTCCCAGTCTGCTCCTGTTCCCTCTGGAGAAATAAACTAGCACACAGAAACCAGACGTGAAAAACGAACCACCTTCCCTGGCAGTTTCATGGGCTCCCAGCAAGCTGCAGTTCCATCCAGGCCCAGGATCTCACATTAGCCCTAAAAATGGAATCTAGCACTTAAGCTCCATCTCTTTTCCCTTCACTGAAATCCACAATCTGTGATAATCCCAAAATTTACCCAACCCTATATGCTGACAGCCTCTAAACTAATTGTCATCTCCTTTAACCTGTTCCCAGTTTTTTCTGAAGAGGGACCCAGCCTTCCACCTTGCTGTTCACCAGCAAGGCAATAAACTTCTCCGTGGCAAATCTCTTCCCCAACATTTACCCCACACCATACAGGCTGGGAAAGTCCATCTCTTTGATCCTTCAGACTTATAGTGCAGTCCTCTGGGAGTCAGGCCAGGATCTTCTAATTATTTGGGGTTTTGATTTTTTTTTTTTCCCAAGAGAAGATCTCCACATGCAGCTAAGGCAGTTTGGGCAACCTTTTCACTGCTGGAAATCACTACCAGAAAAAAAAAAAAAAAAAAGGAACACTTTGTCTTAATAATCAAGTGCCCATCAAAACCAGTCCCAGCAGCCAGCCAGGGCTCCCCATGTGCAACAACATCAGCATATCTGCTCCTCTCTCAGCCTGAAGCTCCTCCATCACCCCAAGGCCTCTATCCCCAGCCCTGCCTCTTTCTCTTTCCTCCTCATCTTCTCTCGCTTTCCCCACGAGCAGCTCCTGCCCTGCGGCATCCCTGCCTGAAGGTCCCTGCTGAGCATGCAGAGCAAGCCCCTGATTACCATTCAAGCTGGATACTCATTAGGCAGAAATGCCCCTCCAGGAGATCCATTAACAGTCCGTAAGGTTAACTTAATCCAGCCAGTCTTGTGTGGTCTCTGCCCAAATTCCCGATTGCATTAACAATCCTGAGTCTTAATTAGCATGTGAGGCAGAGGTGGCATTATTAATGGAGATAATACTGAGCGTTAAGAATAAACAGGCCAGGCTGACTCTCCCCCACCATGCATGCAAATCCTCTTCTGTGCAGGAACTGCATGAGTATCCCCCACGGGCAGTGCACATGGGCTGGGGTGTTCTCAACCAACAAAGAGCCCAAGGACACACAGCCAGGATGGCAGAGGACAGTGGAGAGGAAATGGGGTCTTCTCTCCCAGAGGGATCTGTCAGCTGCTGGAGAGCAGTATGGCAAGGGGAATGCTTGATTCACATTGTTGTATGTGTGCACATAGAATAATGTGAGGGGTATTGCCCTTGAATGGAACATGCAAGGAGAGTGTCTGCTTAGTAGTAGCTACTAGAGCATAGCTGATGGGACAGCAGTACACGGCTGTAGATGGGGAAGTCCACACCCTCTCTCACCCCAGGCAGAACCACCTGTTTCCCAAAGAGGAGATGCCCCACCTGACTTGAGAGCATGGCAAGGGTCACAAGCATGTTGGGGCTGCATAGCGCAGCCATGGAGCTGTGCAAGGAGAGGTTATACATAGTGTGTCTGCCCTTCCACAAACCCACCACCATGATGCTCCCTGCTAGAGCCTGCACTCACAAAAACGTAAAACAAAAAGGGGAGAAGAAGCCAAGCTGAAGAATAACATCCTCCTTGGCCATGGCTTGCAGAAGTCGAATGCCCATACAGCAGTCACCCATTGAGCATGATGCAGTATCTGCATGCCATGACCCTACAGCACTCACCGAGCAGCAAAGAATGGTGCTGCAGTCTCAGGCTGCTCAGGTCCATGCTCAGCATCCATCTAGCTGCCTCCACCCACCCAGAGGCACAGCGGGCAGCAGGCAACAAGAGAGGCCCTGAGCAGAGCCCAGCTCTCCGAGTTCCCAGCACAGCAAGCTCTGGATCCCTCAGGCCCACCAGCCAGCCCCTGCCAAATCCATTTGTCCAATCTTGTGCTTTCTACTAATCCTGTTGAGCCATCCTTTAAGTTGCTCTCAGGCAGAGATAAAAAATGCAGTTGATGCCTTAAGATGCTTCCCCCGACCTTGCTCAATTCAAGATAAAGGGCTTTGATTTAAAAAATTACGGTGGGGGTCTGTCATTTATCCATCCCGTGGATTAAAGGAAGGCAAACAGAGGCACAAGGTGCAGCTGGTGTTAAGTGAGGAGACACAGAAGAAAAGAAAGGTTACCTCAGCATGGGGGAGCAGGCAGAAGAAAGGAAAGGATGGAAAATTAAGAGAGTAGACAGAAGAATACCTTCTCCCTCATCATCTCAACTACTAATTACTGACATTAGAGCCTTACATACACCTGGTGTGTTGCAACATGTCTCTCTACTTCCCATCATCTACTCAGTATAGCAGTTTTCTTCTATAGACGATGTCTAAATGGCTATGGAAATGTACCTTCTTTCTCTGCACCCCGCAAATTCATTAGGTTATTTCACCTTTCACCCTCTCACAGACCCTATAGGGACTTCTTTTTTCCTATCACGAGCCCATTTCCTCACTCCGAATGCTCACAAAATGGCTGGTGTTTCATTTTCATTCATCTTCTCCGCATTAGCTGGCTGAGGATCTTGGCTAACCAGTAAAAAGAAGAAAATCTTAACATCAGTAAGGGTTTTGTCTGTATGTTTCTCAGTCTGCTTGAGAAAAATCTAGTCCTCATCTGGGAGTTCACCCTTGGGCATCTTTCAAATGGATCAACTTCTCCATGTGCTGTGCTTGGGTCTAAGATCCTTCTCATACACAGTCTATGCCCTTTTATTCTCTCCTCCAATTCTGTTGCACTGCACATCACACCAATATGTCCAACCCATATTTTCCCAAGAAACTTGTATCTATAGACTAACCCACCATCAATCATCCCTTTCCTCTCTGCTTATCTGAGCAGAGTCCCAATCAGATCTCCATCACCTCTGGCCTCTCAGTTTCCTCACCTGCTCCACTTTGACCAATCCCAACTCCTGCCTGTACTGAACACCACAGCCTAGTCCCAGAGAAGCTATTCCTACATCCCAAGGTCCACTTCAACTTTCTTCTCCCTTTTTTTTTTTTTTTTCAAGCCTCCTTAGGGCCCTGCTCTGTCTTGTTTTTATGGTCCAGGGCATCTTCAGATGGTTCAAATTCCTTTTCCAGCTTCTTCTCCACTTCTCACACTTTGTCACTTTGCTTTGTTTTGTGTCACCCTTAGCTGACACAAAAACTTTCATTTGTGTGGGACCTGGGACTGCTCATCCCTGTGACATCATATCAAAACTTTGCTAGTAATGCCCCATAGCTTTCTGCCACTACGAAGTTGCTCTGCTGTGGCCAAGGGAGAAGCAGAAAGAAGAAAGGTGAAGGAGTACTGGAAAAGAGATGATAGAGGCTGCAATACAAGAGAAGTCTATAAAACCCACATGGGAAGGGTGAAGGAAACATGTCAACTGTCTCTTCCCATCCGAGAAACAAGGGTCATGAAATTAAGCCAGAAATCAACAGATTCAAGACAAACAAAAAGAGCTGTTTCATAGCATGATGCCTTTTTTAAACTTCCAAACTTCCTGCTGTGAGTTTTTGTGGATCCTAAAACTCTACTTTAAAAAGTAGTTGAACAAATCCGTAGAGGAAAAGTATCCACACAGGTCTCAGAGGTGTGCAGCCTTCTAAGACAAGATCCCTCAGCCACGCATCACTGGAGGCTAAAGGGGAGTTCAGAAAAAGTGTTCCTATGCAGTTGTCTCATTCTTACAGTCTTACTTCTGGGAATCCTCTCTTAGCCAGTCCAATATCTCCAACAGAAATATTGGACTGGACCGATCTTTGGCCTGGCTCAGCAAGGTCCTTTCTATATCTCTGTGGCTTTCAGATATCTTGAGCAAATAGGAGCTATGAGTATCATTTTGGGACATTAAGTCTTATTGGAAATGGATGCACAAGAGAGCAAACAACAGACCTCATTCCAATAAGAGTTTTTTCCCCTTTGCCCTAAAGCTGGAAGCAGATCTGAGGACTTAATTTCAACCAGTCATCCCAGTACAGATCCTTGATGGGGATAACATTTGTTCTTGGATGCTAGTCCCCTCAACAAATTGTTTCAAACTTTATAAGACCAAATTCCCTTTCCCTGTTGGTAAACAGAGTCCTTTCAGCAGACCATCTGTAACAGGGCCAACCCCCCCCCCTTGAATTCCCTTCCATTTTCCTGACCTGTCTATCACACAATTCACGGCAGCCTCTCCACACTAATCCTTTTATTATGATCTGACTCAATTTTCCTGGCCTGTGACTGCAATGGGGAAAAAAGAGGAGGGGTGTTAATCCTTCTGACCTTGTTGTCCCAATTTTGGGCCATCTGTGATTAGGGAGTCAGAAGAGAGGAGAATGATCCTCCTAACCCCACTGTCCCCATGCCAAATCATCTTTGTCCAGAAAGAGGCATTCACCCACTGTGAAAAGTTTAGCTTGTATTCTCCTAGAAAGCACCCCAGGCAATTCCTACAGGATTGCTTCCTAGGCAACCTCTCCAATCAGAAAGGATGGAAAGAAGAAGCCAGCAGTGTCCTCCACCTCCATCAGACTCTATTTACTCACTCCTCCCGTACCACCTCTCTGCTTCCTCAACAACAGCGTCTGCAATTTCTCCCCAACAGCGAGACAGGGAATCAATACAAAGTGAACGACAACCAAACATCTCTCAATTTTTTTTCCTGGCAATCTTACATATGCAAAAGAGGCCTTGCAGGTCATTTCACCTTCACCACTGGCCAAGCCTGTCTTGCTCTCCTGTATCCCTTTTCACCATCATATAATTCCTTGCTGTAAGCAGTTGCATCACCCTTAACCTGCCGGATTATCTCACAGTTGACTGAAGCACACTCTGTGAAGCACTCTCACCAGGAAGCTTGCACCCGTCCTCCAGGCATTTGCCCCTTTGCTCAGCCTCATCCCTTACCTCTGCCCATCCTTTGCCACCCCTAATAATCTTTTCCTTTTCTTGATGTTTACAGTCCACAAATACTTGTAAACTGATTTCACTACATCATTTAGCCAAGCTCTACCTATTTAGTTCTCTTAATCTCTCTTTATAAGACCCTCCAACCCTTTCATCATTTTGTTGCTCTTCACAAAATTTGCTCCAACTGATCACCCTCCTTCAGCTACACTAGCACTCCAATCTGAATGCCAGGTTCTCCAGACTGGTTTCACTAAAGCCTTGGAAATGATATTAATTAAGCCTACCTCTTGCTTCAGGACTCAGTGTTGTTGAATGTATTTGAGTACACAGGTGCCTGTTCACACAAGAGGATAGACTGACAAAGCCTACTAGAGAGAAATGCTTCTCTCCATGTTCACAAACACACATGTTCTCATGCATACATCAATGCTCCCAGAGGAAAGATAACTCACGGAATCCCCATAGGAACCTATAAACACACAGGGAGCTCTGACCCGTCTGATCTACAGTCTGAGATTGTGAGCCACAGCAAGAGTGAAGACAAACATACGACACCTTGCCTTAAGGCAACCAGTAGCCTGTACATCATCCCAGGACATAGTCTACATGTCTATTGTGCCTCCAACGGTGAATAGTTTGTCACCAAAAGTTCTGCTCAGAACTGATGTGGGTGCTGGGAAGCAGAGGGGAAGGGGCTTCCCCACAAGCCAGTTGTAGCAGAGCTACAATGCCATGACCCTCTCCCCACATCATGCTACAGATGACCCTTCCTCACATAAGTATCAGCTCCACCTCTCTGCTATCAGAATAACTGACACCCACAGGAACCAAAACCAGCCATGTCTTCTTGTAAATAGTACTTCCCCTACAGCTTACCAAGACCAGATAGGTGTTATCTTTGTCTGTAGATGTTTCTGCACAGAGAAAAACATGGATTCCTGAACCCAGACACTTCATCTAACCTCTGAGAAATTCACATGGCACCATCAGCTCCGTAAAGCACAGCCTGGAACTAAACTCTAAGGCAAAAATGCTGAAAAACTGGAGATGCACTCCTGGGCTGAGGGCACTTGGGAAGGCAAGGCCCCAGAACACCCATTGGGTCCATGCAGAATAATGGATGGGCCTCACCTTCCGTGGTAGGTCAGATTCTGCTCCAGGGCTTTGATCCTGTGCCTGTCTCTGTGACATGTGGTGTCACGCTATACAGCACTATATTGCCATTGTGTTTACCCAAACCAGGTCTGCCTGGGAACCTCAAAAGCTCCCTGCAATCAGCAACAGCTTTCTCACAAATCCTTAGGACCACTCACCTCCACCTGGCTCCTAATGGCTTGTTTCCAGCCCCTTATAATGCCATTGAAAGCAACAACCACCCTCCCCTCCTTCTGGACCTCAGCTGGTCAGCTGGAACTGGGTTTCTTCTTGGCTTGGAAGTATTGAGCAAATGAGGTCATTTCTCCTCAGCAACACAAAATTATTTGGTCAGTCCTATTCACGAGCAAGCAGTTCATCTCAGGCAATGGCCAAGTACCTCCATGTTCCCAGGGGACACAAAGTCTGCTGTCACCCCTGTTCTCTTAAAGAGGAGCTCATGGGACAGCAAAGTGAGACACAAAGCCGCCCCACTGGATGAAGAACACAGGAAAGCCAGGACACAGACACAGCTCTAATAGCGTGAGGCAGTAACTACTGTCAGACCATAGAATTATAGAATCATTAATGTTGGAAAAGACCGCTAAGATCATCCAGTCCAACTGTCAGCCCATCACCATCATCAGACTTAAGCAACTACAGCAGACCCACAACAGCAGTCCTATGGCACTGCCACATCCCGAGAACCAAGCTGGACAGTCCTACGGGCAGAACACATGGTGTTCTGTAGGTCTCCCCATACCCACCCACAGCCATCACTGCTCAGGACAGCTCTGCTTCTCCCTGGAGGAAAAAAATAGAAGAACCTCTGCTTCCAGTTTTCCTGTGCTGAGTAGCTCCTGTCCTGCCCTGGTCCCCAGGTATGAGTGGGGGCTGAGGTGTGCCTGAGGGATGTCACATCCCTTTCCCAGAGCTGGGCACATCTCCTCTGCTTTCACGAGTCTGAGGACAGAGATGTTCCCGTATCTCCTGTGCTAATATAAGGAACAGCTTTGCCCAAGCCCACACTTAGAGGGGACAGAGGGGGAAAAAAAACAACACAATGTTTGGGCTAAGGGAGAGAACAACCAGGTCTCTCTTTCCCAGCAGTTGTGCTGATATTTTGTGACACGGCTGCTGACAGCACTGGGAGGTTGCAGCGGGCCGTGATGTGACCACAAGCTTTTTCTCCCAGGTGAGCAGCACTCTCCGCCACTTGCGAGCAGGGTCAGATGAGGCAGCTGCACCCTGCCTGGAGCCACATCTGCCTTCTGACACGACCCAGGTAGGAATAACCAGCACAGCCACATCGCCCTCCCTCCTCCCTGCCTGCGGTTCTACCTTTCTGATTTTAACCGCAGGCTGCCCCATCGCCTAAACAACCCCTCCTAACACCCCTCTGCTGTATGCGCCCTACAAGCAGCTTCCACTGCACGGCATTGCTTTGCACTGGCTCAGACAACGCAATCCCAAAAGCCCACATCTCCTGGAGCTGGGCGAAGAGAGGGAAAGGCCATGCATCCGCAGCTCCTGTTGTGGTTTTGGATGGGAAGAGAGAGATGGAGGCAGCTCCCTGCATCCCGCTTTAGGTTTGATACCCTGAAAGGCAACCCCATTGCAGGGGGAAATAACAGGACAAGGAGGATGGTGGGTGGGGAAAGGGCTGGAGAAATCAGTGGGGTCATAGTGGCTGCTTCTCACCCCCGGCACCGCGGCAGAAGCCCTCCAGTCCCTGCAGTTCCCTCACCGCTGCTGGTACAGAGGGGGGAGGTGAAAGGGGGGGCTGTATTTAAATATATTAATAATGCATGCTCTATGCAAATGAAGGTTCCTTGGAATATTATTGCATTAGTGATGCTGCTGGGCTGCGTTTCCCCAGACCTAGCAGTGATGGGGTGCAAGGAGACTGGGAGGGGACAGGAGGATGGGGGTCACCCCAAATCCTCCCATACCCTCACAGTACCTCTTCACCCCCTCCACCCGGCACCCCCACATCACACACTCCCACGTCCTCCCACCTCCTGATGCATGACAAATACCTTGGCTCACAGCAGGCAATGCAGCCTTCCTTCTCCCCAGGCCCCCTCCAGGGCCACGGACCCCCTCATAAATACACATACATTCATCATCATTACATCCCTCCTCCAATCTCAGCAGCCCTCTCCCAGCTTCCCAGCTTCCCTTAGAGCTCCATACCTCCAGGGTGGGCAGAAGGATTGTGCTCTCCAGCCTTGAGGGGAAAAAGGAGGC
>JAOWBP010000001.1:45295364-45335514 GCA_028571105.1 Tragopan temminckii | reverse complement strand
GACAGCGGCAGCGGCTTTAGGGAACGCACACGCACGCACACACGAGCAGCAGCACCTCAGCTGCTCTGGATCGTGTCACCGACGTGAAAACACAATGGTTTCTAAGAATGGCACACACACGCGTGCTCTGAAGCAACAGCTACATGCAACACCCCTGCAGGTGGATGCACACTACATGTATGGATGCCTTGCAGGTATGTGGCATGTGCAGATGTGAAAGCCGTGGGAAACCGCACCTGTGTGCCCCTGTGGTATTTTGCACATCAGCACATAAAGCTGCAACAGGAGTTTGGGAAAAGCCCTCACCCCCACACATACATGTGCATGGGGAGACTTTCCCACACCTGTTCGGATGAGCATCTCCTTGGACATACCACATACATGCTCCAGCTTCCTGGAAGATCCAAGCGCATGTCTGCCACCACGGATGGAGATCTCGCCTACAGACAGAAAGAAGCACACGTGTGCATCAGGTGCTGGAGAACTGGCCACAGCTCAGCCCCCAAACACACAGAGTGATACCTGCTTTGAAACCACCAAAGGAATCACCTGTCCCATATATAGAAAGTATACATGACAGCCGGACATCAGATGCACAAACCGTGTTCCACATTCCTCACACTCGGATGTGGAGGGATGCTCTGTCTTGCCCAGCCACACATAGCCATGCAACAGCTGCAAAGAAACTAAGGAATGCAGGTTGTGGGATGGGAATTGTCTTCCCGAGCTGTGCAATCCAGTCTCCTGCTATTCCAGGCAGCCACGTGTCACAGCCTTGCTCAGAAATGTCTCAAGATCCACTCTGGTGCCGGGAAGCACTTTGCTCCCTGCTCAGAGGTGGCTCTGATGTCAGCATCCTGCCCCAACACTTGCGTTTCCTCATGACCAACTCACACCCACATGCTCCTATGCCAGCTGCGTGTGTCCCTCACACTGGAAGTAGCAGCAACAAAAAGAAATGCTCTGAAAGCTTCACATGCAGCTGAGCAGACACTGTTCGCACCCCTTCTTCACATGACCACACTCACAAAGGCTGGGTGAAGGCATTCGTCTCAGCACCAGTACATACATGCAACATCTGGGAGGACAGACACCTGATTCTGCTAATCCCATCATGCACACGCTATTGCAAGCACCACAATTTCTAAATATGTGATATTGTGATTTCTAACTGCATCCAAAGAGTCATAGCTGTGGACCCACTCCTTGTTCTTCAATACCAATATAGGTATTGAAGAAATACATAAGCAATCTATCACACACCTTTATGTGGGGTGAGCTCCTTTGACACCCTGTACATTTTTCTTGCTGCTGGGAGAGAAACAACCTCACACAAATCTAAACCCAGCAAGGAACTGCCCCAAGTCTTCTCACGTGCATTCAGCACCCTCAGGGACAGAACAGCACACAAAACCAGCCCCAGCCTCACACCTAGGACAGCAGCAAGAAACACTTTTGTCCATTAGATGCACAAACATAAGGGCATCATCCTTGTGGAAAATGGTGGTTAGGAAGTTTGTCGTATTCTCTTTTCCCCAAAATCTATGAGCCCAAGTCAGAAAACACACACAGGCTTCTCAGAAAGAGAGAGGGTTGGAATTAGGCGGTCTTTAAGGGTCCCTTCCAACCATTTTGGGTGGTCCTGTGTGGAGCCAGGAGACAGAGTCAGTGGTCCTTACGGGTCCCTTCAAGCATGAGATATTCTATGATTCTATGAAGCCAAACCATTCTATGAAACACAAGGGTTGAGCAGCTTTGAGGACATGTCTGTGCACTCCCTGATCCATCAGATGTCTGTTCCCACTGGGTTAAATGACAAACCTACTTGCTCCACCTGGGATGAGAAAGGCTACAAACTCCGGTTTCCTTGTCTTGATCATCTGGGGGAGTTACGATTGTGGATTATTTCCTTTCAAGCTCTCTTAAAGCTAAAAACTGGAGAAATTAAGTCTTGCTTCCATTATTTTTACACTCTCTTAGAAACACATCTTGGAGGGTGCTGTATTGGAAGAAATGGATTCCAACACCAAATCAAAACAGGATTTTCTCCTGATGGAATTCCTCCATGATTGTCTCTCAGGGGATGGTTCCCCACCAGCTTTGCTGCTGTTGCAGCCACTGGGAGGTGCTGGGACAAGATCCTTGTGTTTCTTGGCCCAAGGGGATGTCAGATTGTCCTACCTTACACTTACACAGACCCAGGAACAGTTCTTCAATCAAACAGACTGAACAGAGCCAAGAGACACATAGAAGTAAGCAACACATCCCCAGGAATGTGGGGCACTTGGGTTCTCTGTGTGATTCCAAGCCATGCCCTCAGTGTTTATTTGCCCCATGACAGACGTAAGGTAGAGAAGCTCACCCTCATGTTTATTTTGCAGAGGCTCTGTCCTTGTCAGAAGCCCTGAAAAGACTCTGTTGTTTGTTACTTCACAAGGAAGGGAAAAAAAAAAAAAAAAAGAACCTCACCAAGCAGAAAAAAAAAAACAAAAGTACGTCACGGATACTGTAGTGGAAGTCAGCTGCAGACGCGTTCTGCTCTATGCCCAGCATCACAGAAGAATAATCACCTTCTCATTCTTTCATGCTGATGTCGCTGGGACCACCGCCCTTCAGCCTCTCTGTCTCCCGAACAGGGATGGAAACAGTCCCACAGATTGCCCTGTTTTACATGTTTAACTGAAGTTTTAATCTTCTGCTGTGGGCTGGGGTTACCAGAGCTCACATTCAGCATCCCCCACCACCGGGTCCTTGAACTGGGCAACATGGGTGCACGCCAAGCACCGTCAGTGAAGGATCACGGAGCCCTTTTCCCTCTTTCTTTCCTCCCCATCCATCCATCTGAGCCCCCCGTGGGGTCCCACCACAGGGAAAGAGGTCCTCAGGAGGAGGCTGGGCTCAGCTCTCGCTGCAGTCTCAATCTCTGCCCTGATCTATACTGCGGTGAACAGTGACAGATTGATTTTACAGCTCTGCTTGGAGCCGGCCGCTGGCCCTGGGCTGTGGATGAATCAGCTTTCTCTGGGCCTTGGCTTTTATTTCATTATTTCCCTGCAACTTCCCTCACAGGCAGAAAAAGAGAGAGCAAGAGGGAGAAGCACCGTGTTGGCAGATTTCCTTCCCTGCTTGTGGGACCACGGGAGCAGGGAGAGAAGGGATTTTTTCCTGGAGACTGACAGCTGTCAGCAATGAAGATGGAAGGCTCTTTCTGCACGGGTGGCTGCACACAGCACTCGTGGGAGATGGCGAGCACAGAGCGAGCACTACATCACACGGACAATTCCTGCACTGCTGCACTGGAGCCTCCTCCTTTGCCATATGGAGCAGGGAGCATTTTTCAGTGCGTTTGGAAATAATATCCCATGTGAGCTTTGGTCATTACCATGCTCAGAGAATCCGAGGTGGGAGCGCTGCCAGATTCTGCCTTAGTATGTGTGGAGCTGGAGGAGGCGCACGGGCTGCACACCACTGTCTCCATCATGCTGAGAGGTCTCCAAGCGTACCATAGTTAGCAGACTCTGCCAGGATGAGACACAGAATTGGCCTTCTTTGCCCTAGCTGTAGAATCACCGTAATTGACCAGGTGGAGCCAAGTTCAGTTCTAACTCCATTGGCTGCTGTGCTGTGAAGAGAAACTTTGAACTCAATCAGGGTGGGAGCCGTGAATCTGTGAAATTGTTAGGAAAAATTTCTTCTCGGGAAGAGTGGTGCTGCAATGGCACAGGCTGCCCAGGGAGGTGGTGGAGTCACTGTTCCCTGGAGATGTTTGAGAGCCATGTGGATGTGGCACTGAGGACATGGTCAGTGGTCATAGTGGGCATGGGCTGATGGTTGGACTAAGTGATCTTAGAGATATTTTCCAACATTTATGATTCTGTGATTCCGTGAAATCAAAGGGCAGAAAGGCATTGGGTTTTCCAGCCCTAGACTGGAACCACAGTGGAGCAGTTGAAGCCCTTAAGGGCTCCTTTAGTAGGCACCAGTTTGGAAGAACTGGTCTCCATAGAAGAGGCAGGACCAACCCAAAGTGCAATGAATGTATTCCTTTCCACATACCCCAACACACTGAGAATGAATGGGAGCAAACCTGTGCTTTATCAGACTTGCTGTTGAAAAATCTCTTTGTCAGAGATGAAGGGGAACTGTTGTAGTCCTCTATCTGCACTGGCATCTGCCCTGCAAAAGGTGGAATAGCCAAGGGAGCAGAGGCTCCACCAGTTTTTTTCTGCTCCAGCCTTCTTCCCACATGCTCACGTCCCAAGAGGGGCTTCACATCACTGTGGGTGGCACATTCACAGCAATGATTCCAAGACCCATTGGTGGTTTTTTGCTGCTTTGTCATAGAGCTTTTCAGATGGATGAATGGTCTGGGGAAGGAGGGTGTCTCAGAGGAGGGATGCTAGAGTTGCTGCAAGTGGACAGCTAAGACGTTATGTCAATGGCTTCTGCAGCCTCAGATGCATCCTTCCTCTCTCCACTTGACCCTGAACGAGGATCAAAGAGTGGCCTTGTAGATGGCCAGACTGGCTCAAACCGACAGAAGGAAAAGGCCTTTTCATCTCTAAGGATCAAGAGGTGGGAGGGGAAGGGGAGGGGAGAGAAAATGGGAAAAGCAAGAGACAGTTTTCCCAGAGGTCTGTCCCAGCAAGAGGGAGGGAGGCAGTAAAGTATATCTCATCTAAGTAAGCTTTTAATCTCTTGGGCTTTAATCTCTCTCATCAAGAATGAGACACAACATTAAGACAAGAAGAAATAGCAATTGGAAGGGAAATGGGGATGGTTAAGGAGACATGAAGGACTTTTTTTCTTAGGTCTTGTTACTTTCCTCTACGTCTCTCTCTCTCCTCCCTTCCTTTTCCCCCTCTGTTTACAGTGATAATATAAATAGTGACCTGACAGGCACAGAAACATGCCGGGGGCTCCTGGAGAAAGGGCAGTTAGTGGTATAGGGGTGACCCATGGCGACCACCTATGGGACATAGAGGCACAAAGCCCTGTACCACACGTGTGACTCCTTCAGAGTCTAACAGCAAACACTGCCCCCCTAAATTCTGTCCTTGTCCCAGGCAGGGTATCCCGAAGAAGCTGTTCCACCCCCCCACTGGCAGAAGAGAGATGGATTATAGGAGGACCAGGGAGGAATTGGTGGCACCAACTGCCTCATCCTTGTCTCAGCTTCCCCATCTGTCCAATCCTGTGGATAATAATCCTCACCTCAGAGGGTGATTGTGAGAGGTTAATGAATTAATGTTTGCAAAAGCTTCAGATAAAAGGCTAAGGATTATTACTGTCGTTCTGCATGGAAACTGCTCCCAATGAGCATTTCCCACCTCCTCCCCCTGTGAGCCCGGGGGATCGTCTGACACAGATTCAGCCACACAGGAACTCCCCCAGAGATGGGATTACAGAGAGAGCAACAGAGAGGGCTGCAGGAGAGACAGTATTAAAGGGAAGACAAATCAGGGACACTCCATCAGCCAGACTGTGGGGCTGAGAGCCTCTCCATTCACCTCTAACCATTGGTGACAGATCCATCCCACTCCCACCAGAATTCCCAGATCCAACCACAGCAAGCCCCTCCTCATGCCCTTTCACAGCTATTGACTGATGTGAGCCTGTTGCACAAGGTACATTTGCTTTAAGTGAAGCTTAATTCTGAAAGGAAACTTCTGTGCTGCTGGCTTGGGGCAAGAAAAGAAACAAACCCAAACAAGCACTACATTCATATGCATAGGCAGAAGCTATCTGGGAGCAGATTTTAAAGTCTTAAATCTTGTGCACGGTATTTTCCAGACTGGAATCAAGAAATAATTCAAAGCTTTAGTCTTAACATTATTATACATCTCTCTCTCATACACAAGCATAACCTCAAGAGAGAATAGCCCTCCCTAACTCGCCTACTATAAATACACTGAACCACTTAAAATGGCTACATTAAAAGAGAGCTGGTAATTTGATAGTGGTCTCCATTTAATTAGATTAGGCTCTTATTGAACTCAAGGACTACAAGCAGCTGATCCTGCTTTCTTTTTTAGTATTACCCTCTCAGCTGCCACTCTGACATGACCATCAGCCCTCTCTCCATTCTTGGTCTTCAAGGGATGCTGAAAGGGGAAGTCTTAGGGACCAAGAGCTGTGGTCAGGCAGAGCATTTAAATTCATGCCCTTACCCCTGCACTGAAGCCTCTGCAAAGCTTTGGGGCCTGCCCTGCCATTGGAGTTGGGGTTAAATGGCTGGGACAAGCCTTCTTCTGAGCCAACAGCTCCTATTCATAGGTCGAGCAATGTTCTTGGTTTTCTTAGCCACGTTCCCTTACAACTTTCCATAAACAGTGCATCTATGTCTGGAGAAAATATGAACTAGAGTATAGCAATGATTCTGAAGGTCACAAGGAGACAGTCACCAATTTTTGTCTGAATACCTTTACACAACTGTATGTGAGAAATATATCTCATGATGGGGGGGGAGTTGGGGGGGAGGTTGAGTTAAAGGCAAATCATGCTCACTGACAACTTGAGATTAAGTCCCACTGCCGTCCCATTCCTGAGTGGTCAGATCACCAACCCCAGCATGAATCCTGTCTGTGTCACAACAATGCAGAACACCAAATTCACAAGCGGAGCGTGCCCTACCTGGATCACAAAGCTGTTCTATTATAGCAGGGGTAAAAGGCAGCCTCTGCAGCACAACGTGTGGGCACTTGCACTTGCACTTGAGCTAGGCAAACAACTTACAGCACAGTTAGTCTCCCCTGCAAGCAAGAACAAGGGACCAGAGGACAGCACCACTTTGGTATTGTCCTCAGGAGACTAAAGCAGTTAACAAAACACAAACATAGCCGGAAGCCTTCTAAAATTACCTTGTTTTCCCGATTGCTCACTTGGAGAGAAATAAGTGACCTGTTTGTAGGTTACTGGGGCTAGCTGGCAGAGTTTATAGCATTGTTGATAAGAAGACAGAAAGACACCTGGAAGGGAGAGGTGTTCTGATCTTGGGGCCAGACTTGGGACAGATGGATTTGGGATGGACAAGGGGCCATGCCATGCCCCCCTCCCTCCCCTCCCCCCAGCAATGCAGAAAGCCAGCCCGTGCCTTATGCAGGAGACCCAGTCTGCTCTCCCTGGAGTCTGATCCTGTTCTCACTCGAATCCAGGCTAATTGTGGCACCACTGCTAAACTGAAAAGTTAAGCCGACACCTCTCCCACCCAGATCCTTCAATCCCTGCCCGATGACCTTCATTCCGTCCCTACTTCTGCACAGGTTGCCCCCTTCACAAAGCACCATCCAATCCCCAGACCTTTTCCTCTCCATCAACAATGGAGGAAGTTGGCTTTAATGACAGACAATTTGCTATTCTGTATGTTCTTAATTAATATTAAAATCTAAGTCAGGTTGGGGTTTTTGTTGTTGTTGTTGTTGGTTTTTTTAAATCCTCTCTCTCTTTGTTATTTATTCGTTTCGATTTTTTATTTTACCTCATTAATGTAGCGGTGATTTAGATGCAGTTTCCTCTCTCTGCTGCACTTAATGAGTCGTCAGCTTTATTCACTCTCACCCGCGTCCTCATGGGAGCACGCTTTGATTTTCTAGTGGGTGCATGAAAACACAGATTAAAGCAATTAGACAGAAATAATCTTAGGGAAAGGGGAGAGAGATCCAGAGCGCCTAATTATACCATTTTAATCAAGACACAATTATGCAGAGACTTTTATAGATTATAAATTAACCAAACTCCAAAGGCAGAAAAAATATCATTTTAAATATGGTTCATTATGCTTGTTGTTTCTGCCTTGTGATCTCTCCCAAACTGGACTTCAAGTTTCATTTAGAAAAAGTTCTGGACAGGGTTTGGCAGGAATGGAAAAGAGAGAGACTCAGGAGAGCTAGGTTTTGCTAGGACCTGGGAATCACAGCCACATTTCTCACTCGTCTCACCAGACTTTGACCACTGAGACAAAGAGGTGCATCTACCAGGCGTGACAGAAGACCTCCAGCTGCCTGCATGGTCAGGTAAGGAGACCCCATCCAGAGATGTAGGTTTTGTTTGCCCTGACAGGCTACGCTAAGCTGCCAGCGAAGGACTGTGGGTAGTGTAGTCTAAGAAGCAATTTTCCAAGCTACAAACATCCCAATTAAAAACACAGTGAGTGGGCAAACAGAAAACATCAGGCTGGATGTTTGTTTTTTCTCTTATGAACCCTGGAGGAACTTAAGCCAGCTGCTCCAGATTTATAGCTGCTCCAGATTTACTGCAGTAAAACCACCAGGCGCTCAGGCTCTCTGGCACGTAGGAAGGTGCTCAGCTCCTGTCACCTCTTCAGAGGAGGCAGGAGACACCCCAGCCCCAAGATCTCCAGGGAATACCATTTTCTCATGTAGCTGTCACACTGTTTTATGATGAGGAAGATGTCCAGACCTTGCATGGAAACGAGTAGGACAGTCCCTCTGATGGATACTACCAGGATAGCTGGGG
This sequence comes from Tragopan temminckii, assembly GCA_028571105.1. Taxonomy (NCBI): domain Eukaryota; kingdom Metazoa; phylum Chordata; class Aves; order Galliformes; family Phasianidae; genus Tragopan; species Tragopan temminckii. The sequence continues at coordinate 45,327,039 of JAOWBP010000001.1, read as the reverse complement.
AAGGGGACAGCACCAGCAGTAGACCTCAGAGACTGACAGGCACAGAGCTGTCCTGCTGTTAAGTCTCAGGCTCAGCAGCCCTTCCAGGTAGTGAAGGATGCTGCCTTCCCTCTGCTGCCCTGTACCAGAGTCATATTGCACCCAAGGTCTCAAAGAGAAAAATCCAAGGCTGTACAACCACCATCTGCATCCATGTGCTGGGACTGCGGTGAACTGATGGAACAAATGTGGAAGTTCCCGGGACACCTCTCCTTTGCAGCCTCCTCATCAACTTCTTCCTTCCCCTTTCTGCAGTGAGGAAAGCAGGGCTTCAGCCCTCCTCTGCGTTCCCTTGATCCCCTTTTCATCCTACACCCAGGGTGCAGCATGACAGGGCTTTGGGGTGACCCCATTCCCTGACCAAGGTCTGGGTCTGGTGGGTGAGCGGCAGTACCGGAGTGCCCTCTGCTGGTCCCATTTCTGGACTGGTTGGACTGTCCAAGCCTTGCACGCCCCAACCACACAAACAGACACCTTTGGGTTTCATCTTGCCCCCACCAAGTCATGTCATGTTGGGCACTGTTCCAGCAGCAATACAAGCCGAGAAACGAGCAGTGTGTCGTCCGGTGAGTGCTGTATCCACAGCCCCAAAGGAGCCAGCAAGGTGAGAAAGGAGGGACAGAAAGATGAGAAGCCAGAGCTTGGCTCCACACATGTGGGTGGGTGGGCGCGAGGTGCATGCGTTGCTCTCGCCGAGCGTTGCTGCGGAGATGCGTCAGGGACTCCCAGGGGCTTTCTGGCTGTGTTCCCAATTCTGTGGGAGGTAAAGTGCTTCTCTCGCTCCTTTGCTCCCAGAGGCAAGGCAGTCAGAGGCGTGGTGTGTGGGGCTGAGGAGGAGCACGCTCTCTCCCTGGAGGCTTGGTGCCATTTGGATGGCTGAGCCTGCGATGGGAGAGGGGTTCTGGCCATTTAAAATGAATCTCCACAAGGCTGGGGCAAAGCATTCTGGCCGTTGACCTGCTCCAATATGCATGCCTTCATTCTTCATCCTGAATTTTCCTCCTGAGATCACACAGAGATCTTTCTGTTCTTTGACAACCCCAATCTGCCACCATGAAGCCAGCAGGAAAGGCTGGAATCCTTCTGCCTGGAGCCAGGACAGTCACATTCAGACCTGCCAGGAGACTCCCAGGTTGTGCTAAAAACTCTTAAGACTGTGCACACAGAGTGGGGGTCAAAGTGCCCCTGGATCTATGCCGATTTATACCAGCTCAAAATCTGGCACACTATCTCTCAGCTCCAGAGCTATGGAGGTGACCTTCTATTGCTCTCAGTAAAGAAGGAGAGAGATTACATTCCAAGGAGTTCAGGTCCCTCTGCGCAGCTGGTCACTTTGTATTGTGGTGTTTAAGTCGTTCAAGCAGGATAACAGTGACCCGAAGAAAAACTGTGAGCTAATTAGCAGTGCTCCTTCCAAGTTCAAATGCTGCAGAAATGCTGAATACCATGTCTGGTTACTGATAAATTGTTAGATGGAAACAGATAACAGAAATTGGATTATCCAGAGAGCCGGCTGGGTTAGAGACTGTGTTGAAAATCTGGGGGACAAAACAGGGAGAGATGCAGTGTGGTGTTGAACATGCCAGTCCCACAGGACCTGAAGAAAGTGAGGGAAGTCCCAGATGAGACCTGGAGGAGAGTCCCTGAGGAGAAAGCTGAGCTGAGCCCCGGAGAACACTTCCACTGGAAGCTTCCTTTTGTAAATATTAAAATACAGCAACAGCAGAAATAATACACGCAGTGGAAGGAATGTATTTATTTTTTCTTAGGAAATTAAACGAAGGTGTTCATCAGCCTCAGTAAATGGAACTGTGCTGTATCCTGCCCTGGAAGGAGACATCGAAATTGCTTAGATGGGCAGTCTAACAAAAAACTTCAGCATGAGCTTAGCACACAGTGTTGTCACCATTTCTGGGACTGTTTGTGGTCTTGAAATGCCATGCGTGGCAGCTGTCTGCTAAGGAAGGCGCTGGGATGTACCATATATAACGAAGGCTTCCTTGGCCTCAGTTAAACTAAAGCAAAAACTAAACTGATGGCATCAAATGTGGAGTAAAACTGGGCTGCCTTCTCCCTCAGCTTTCCACTGAATACCACCGAGAGCACTACCCTGTATCCCCCTCCCACAGTCATCTAAATGTTGAGCTCCAGACAATGTGGAGCCATCCTCTGCTGCTATTAGACTAAAATGATGGAAGAATCACAGGCCAGAAAAAGCTTTGTCTGATATAAATGTAAATGTCACTTTACAGAGGACAACTCCAGCCTAACAGAAAATTCATCACCTCTTCCAAACACTTTGTGAGCTCTTCTGGATGCCATGGTGTAGCTTAGAGAACAAGGTGGAACACAAGTGCTATTCCTCCAGACATGTCTACTCAGTCCCCAGCTGCTGTGGTCCATTTTACTGTGGACGGATTTGTCACTGCCACAGGAGCTCCAGCTTTAAAAAGCTACAAAACAAGTGAAAGACAGTCAATAACTCCTTTTTTTTTTTTTTTTTTTTTTTTCACAACCCAAATCCAGATACCTGTGGTGCTGGCATGAATCCCAACCTCCATGCTACCCTGCCTAAATCCCATCCAAAGTGGTGTCAGGCTGGGAGTTCCCTGACCTCCTGTAAATTAAAATGGCTTTCTGCAGCTGAAACTGATATCCCACCTTCCCAAACTGGATCACTTCCAAGTAGCACAGCAGACTTCAGAAGGCTTATTACTCGTTAGGTACCAGATCCTACCAAATAAGCCAATGTACGCTACTGGCATCCTTCAGCAGAGCACTGAGAACCTGCATCAGGGAGATCTCAGAGAAATAACTGTTTGCAAAGCTCCCAGGTAGAAGCCTCTTAGGACTTTAAGGGTAAGAGCAGAGAGATGAAAATCTGCACTGGATTACTGAAACAAGCTTTGACTACAGCTCTCTGTAAGCTTCCTCTTTCCCTCCAGGTCTCGGTGGACTTCTGCCCTGTTTCCATGCTGGTGGGAACAGACTGTGACGGAAACAAAACCAGAAGTTCTTCTGATATATGAGAACTGAAAGCTGGCTATACAAAAGAAAAGGGGATGGAGGGATACAGAGGGAAGGGAAGGGCACAGATGCCAGGAAAGAGAACACGGGGCAGGAAGAGAAGGGGGAAGTCTGACAGAGAGAAGAGGAGGGATCTGGAGGGATTGCCTGATGTAAAATCTGATAGAAAAGAGGATTTGTCTGCAAAAAATAACCCAGATCTAAGCCACAGTTTCAGAGCAGCTGTGTACAGAGCTGTAGCACCCTGTATTTATTCCTAAACAAGAGCAAAAAAGGGTTAGTGTTAGTTGCAAGTCAAGGTAGGATTGTGCCACACCAGGAGGCTGTTCATCAGCCTGCACCAAAATGAAGGAAAGGCAAAAAAAAAGAGGGAAGGCAAGATAAATCGGGGTAGAGACAAGGTAAGGTAGGGGGAGGCAAGAAAATGCAGAAAAAGGCAGTGGAAGGCAAGACAAGCAGGTGAAAGCAGGGGCATGTCGGACCCGTCCCTCTCCAGGGTGCTGACCAGAGCTTCCGCCTCCCAACCCCTCTCCTCCTCCTGCTCTCTCCCCGCACAGAGGGCAAGGGCCATTCCAGAGATTTCAAGCAGTTACCAAAGCACTGTGCTCCTAGAGTGAGCCGAGCAAGTGGGACACATCAAATAACACATCATCAAAGGGATGCAAAAGACATTTTTCCTCTCCCTTACTGCCTCAAGGCAAAACAAGTTGACTGGTAGTGAAATGCAAAGATCAGTCATCATATGACTCTCTGTGCAGGGTGGACTTCACTCTTCCTCAGTCTAGAGGTTAAGCTCTCAGTACTCCTATCCTGTGTTGCCTTGGATGTCTGAGTGCACTTTGAAACTGCTGTTGCTGTGTCCCAGGCTCTCAGCATCCACACTGGAAGAGTGAAGAATTAAATGGGATGATGGACTTGGCTGTTCCTCCTGCACGTGATCTGTCTACACTGTATGATCAGGAATTGATTGTCACACAACTGCCGTGCACTGAGCTACATTTGTCACCAGGGAGCTTTTGGTGAAGAGGGTTTTTTTAGTGTCCATATGGGTTACAAAGTTTTTCATCTGAAACATGGTTTTGAAAACACAGTTCACCCACAGGATGGACAGACGCTCTGTGTCCACAGTGGATGAAACCCCTTCTATGAACCACCACATTCTGCAAGATGGAAGGCCTAGAAAGGATCTGACCTTCACTGCACTCAGGTCCTGTGTATCTCTGCCTCCTTCCAAACAAGGCCTGGCCTCACCAGGCTTTTTTATGCCAGAGAACTGCAAATCAGCTGCCCCACAGAGGAGAAAGCAGTGCCCTAGAGCCTGACAGAGTTTCTTCATCTGGAAATCAATACTGGCACAGAAGAAACCTATTTTCACAAGATCAGCTTGTTACCACTGCTTAGTTATCAGCAGTTTTCCGATCAGACACTAATAGTCTGTACCAGAAGAGCATGATTTAGTACTTGGTTGGAAAAACTTCTGCCAGAAGGGTTGTGAGGCAGCTGCCCCTGCTGCAGGACCAGATAACCTCCTGAGAGATTGATAACACCGCCTCCTTAAACCTCTGAGATCCTAAAATGTGACCAAATCAGAGAGCAAGCACTCCAGCCACAGAGACCATTGTGTTACCAGACTAATAGCTACACAAATATTTCTTTCCAATTCTAAATTTCTGGCAAAATGCCCTTTGAGGATGCAGATGCAAGGCATCAGCTGGGCCCATTTTCTCCTATCCTCAGAGCAGATCAGGGAGCCTCCATCCGTCTGGGTCCATATCTCATGGGGATGTGCCACCCACCAGCAACCCAGCTCCGTTTAGGGAGGTGATTAAAGCAAGGAAAATACACCAGGAAGAGTCAGATAAGAGTAATACAGTCTCAGGCCAGCAAGGATGAACTACTTGTCTTGTGGCATCTCCCCCAGTTCAGGCCTCATTGGCTGTGCTATGCCCAACAGCTGGCTGAGTAGTTATCCTTCTTTTGTGGACCAGCACCACGTACCTATGCTGGAATATTATTTTCCATTTCTAGGAAATTGGATTAAGGGTCAGAGAATACCAACTGTTATTTACCTTTGATTGAAACCACCCCTCCTCCCACTTGAGCTGGAGAGGCCAATGTTGCTGTTATTTACTCTGCTGCCAAACCTTCCCTGCAGTTCAATGCCTTCCCTGCAGCACTCAGTAAAAGCCAATGCGGGGGTCGAGGGGGTACAGCAGGCAAGCGGTAGGGGCTGTGTGGGTGAAAGGGGAGTGATTATCCAGGTCAGTAAATTCAGTTTGTATATTTTGCTGTCAGGCCTTGGCTCAGCACCAGAGCCAGGGCCAGGGGTGCTGCAGGTGCCTACCTTGCTGGCTGACGATGTCATCAGGGATCTAAGCAGGGTGATGGGAAGCAAGCTCTGTTTGTCCCAATGCCTGTCCTCTCCCCTCACCACTTCTACTGTCAAACCACTTCCCTTTTGCTTCTCCTTCCCTACCTTTCTCTAGCCTCCACCTTCACTCTCCACTCCCATAAGATCTTCCTCACCTCTCTGCTGCCTTTTCCTCCCCTCCTTCCCACTCTCTCCCCCCACCTCTATTTCTCATGCCTTTCACTCCCCCTCCTTCCCTCTTCCTTCACCCTTCAAGCTGCTATTCCAGGACAGTAGAGCAGATGGCAGGCTGTTTATTTTGTACATCCCTTTGGAAAACCAGCTCAGCTGTTGAATCTGCTACTTTTTCTAAAAACAGACACTGTCCAACACTAGCTCAATGCCAGGGGAAAAGAGGGGGTTGTGGAGGGGTCCTGTTCCCCTGACCATCCGCAAGGATCATACCAGGACTTCAGGAAACTGGCCTCTCCAAGAGCTCAAAGTGGAGATCTCTGCTCCACATTTGAAGAAATATCACCACAAGTGGAGAGAGCTTGTCCAGTCTCTGCAGCCAGCCTCACTCCAGTCAAAACTGATGGTAATGTGGGAATGGTGGGGCAGTGAGGAAGGGCTAAAACTTCTGTAAGGAATTTAATATAAATGGCATATCAGCTTTTCACAAGCAAACAAATAAACAAGCAAATAATAAGAAGAAAATGAAGAGAGTTGGGACCAGTCAATCTCACCTCTTCCAAGTTCTACTGCTTGGTTGTTTTTTTCCTTCCAATCTCCTTTCTTCCCATTCCTCACCCTTTGGTTTCTGTTTAATACACTGTTAGTCTTTGGAAGGCTGCATCTTTAGCAAGAGGCTTGGGGAGGGAGCTCTGGCTGCAGCCTTGGTACAAGCTCAGTAGATCCCACTGGTCCATTGAAATCTGTTTTCCTTCAACAGCAGAGCTGTTAAGAGGAATTGGCACCAGAAAAGCATTATATAGCATTACTATTCTTCTCTCTCCCCTTCAAGCCTTTAGCAACAATTGCAGTTTCCCACCTATTTCAACTAACTTTTCTTTTTCCCCTGAAGAAAGGATAGTCATTAGCATTTTTTGCCCTGTCAAATTGGGCTTTTCTTGTAAAAATTCTTTGCAGCTCAGGGAAAAGCATAAAAAAAGTTATTGTTAACATGAAAGCTCCACTTAATACTTTACATTTCAAATACTGTAACTGGCTTTTTCCCCTCCTTTCCCTTTCTCTGAATCTTCAGTACACAGCTTAAACATCATTAATAGTGTTTGTTGCTATGGTGTTGGGCAGCTGAGGCCTCTGTACTTGAAATCCGGAGCTACACTTAATGTTGTACAACAGCAGGGTCATGCCAACACCTCTGGCTTTGACCCCATTTTTCACAGTAAAATAAAAAGACCATGTCTCCATCCCTTTTAGTTCTTGGGATAGACTTGTTTCTTTTTTTTTTTTTTTTTTAAATGCAGTGTGAAATGGGAATGTGAGAGAGGGAAAAGGAAAGAAAAACACAACATTTTAATAGACCCAGTGGAACCCTTTCAAAAAAACTCTGACTGTTACAATCTGTTACATCAGAAAATCATGAAGGAGTACAAAAAAAAAGATCAGCCCATGAAAAGTTTCACATGAGATTGTTACTCATTTTCCCAAGCAGCTAAACATTTTAATAAACTAGGAAAATGAGACTGTAAAACCACAACATCTGACAGCAAGCCCCAGGGGCAGGAACCATTCCTGAAACTAATTTTAACTCAGGTTTTAACACTGATCAGATTTCAAGAGGAGAATGTCCCCTTAAGCTGTTTCTCTGTTCTTGGAGAAGCCTTGGTTTCTTATGTTGACTCTGAAAAGCAATTTTCTTCCCAGTGCATTGCTCTCATAGGCACATCAGGACCTTTCTGTCATTCATTTCTCTACAGCCCAAGCAATGCCCTGCCCAGACATCGCCTCATTTTTTCTGTTTTCTTATGCGAGAGGATGTTTTCCACAGAAGTGGCACTGCTCCTGTATCAAAGCCTCATCTTAAATGGTCCCCATGCAGCCACTCAAGGACCCAAATCACTGAACAGCCATACTGAATGCACTGGGCCAATTCAGATCAGCTGAGGCCAGGATCCAACAAGACCTTCCAGTTTCTTCGAAGGCCAGTGAGCCTGCTGTACCAGCCTCTTCTTCTCAGGCACACAAATCGCATTGTGCTTTGGCTGACACTGGGACATCTACAGATAGGACTGGCATTTTCACTGCAAGACTCAATTAACAACATAGCTGTGAGTTGAATAAGGATAAAAGATAATATCCGGATAGCGTAGATTCATAGAATCACAGAGCGGTTGGGTTGGAAGGGACCTCAAAGCCTACCCAGTCCCACCCCCTGCTGTGGGCAGGGCTGCCCCCACCGACTCAGGCTGCCCAGGGCCCCATCCAACCTGGCCTTGAGCACCTCCAGGGATGGGGCACTATGGCTTCTCTGGGCAGCCTGTGCCAGCGCTTCACCATCCTCTGAGTAACGAATTTCCACCTAACATCTAACCTAAATCTCCCCTCTTTTATCTTAAAATCATTCCCCCTTGTGCTATCGCTATCAGATCATGTAAGAAGTTGGTCTACCTTCTGTATATCAGCTCCCTTTATTTCTTCTCGTGGAAGCGTTTTTCATCTTCTAGTTAAGTTCAAACAAAACCATTTGCCCTTTGGGCAGGACTTTTTGATGCCGCATCGATTGTCTAATACCTGGGTTGTCTCTATTTTGAGCTCCATGTCTCACATGGCTGCATGAGATGAGCGCTTTGCACTTCTCCCAGAATGGTCACTGCCATTACGTAGTTCCTGCCACTGCTCAGCATGAATTTCCAGTTCAAAGACATGTTGTGCAAGAGAGGAAAGCGGGGTTCTTGGCTGCTTCACAAGCTGCCTAAAGCTCACAAGAACGACCAGGATGGAAAGCAGCTCCGCAGGCCCCCTCTTTCTTCTTCATTGGTAATTACAGTGCTCATTCATTTCTAGGTCCCTCTTTGATGAGGTAGAAAGTCTTTCTGATGCCTTTTCTTTAAGCCTCATGCAAGCTGTGCGGGATATGCTGGTGTCTGAGGGGTGAGTTGGGATGGGAAAATAGGGTGACCAGTTTCCAGCATGGTAGAGGCATGGCGATAGTCCCCCTTGGCTCTGCCAGCCCACCAGCAGCAGGCTTAGTCAAATCAGCAGCAACAAAGCTGAGCAGCTCTTTGGAGAAAGGGCACGTGTCCTTTCAACCAGAGATTACAGGAATCTCTCTCTGATTCCAGCAGTCTGTTTCGAAGCACTCTTTAAAGAGAAATACCTGATTGTGGTGCTGCCTGCCATGTAAAACAGCCCCTTTGCCTTCCAGCTTTCCCCGCACTGCTCTCCCCCAGCCATTTATTCATGTGTACAAGCACAAAATGGTGCCAAAGTTCATTCCCCATTGAGTGGAATGCCTAGCTTACATGGCAGGATCTGTGCTGAGAAAGGGGCTGTCCGTAAACATGCCAGAAAGCCTGTAGCCTATTTGGGCTGGCTCCTTCTCCCTGTTGTCTTTAGCAGGGACAGCAGGAAGGCAGAAAGCTGCTCTTAGCATCTGGAAGAAAGAAATGCAGAGATAAAAAGCTCTTTGCCCTGCAGTTTCCATTCCTTCATGACTTAATTTTTTTTGGTCAGGGCACGGAGATTATAAAGCTGTAACCTTTAATCCGCTCCCGAGTGCTCCTTCTCCATCTCTTCCTTTCTCCACTCTTTCAGCCAGTTCTAATCCTTTATGTCTCCTCTCTCACAGGTAGGAGTTGGAGACTAATCTCAGACGACAGGTTGATAATTAGAGCAAAAGATTATCCTGACCCCATATCAAGAAGGTAAAAAGAGAGGAATAATGCAGGGCCATACAAGATCAAGTCTTCAGTGTTCAGAGCAGAAAACATCCTCATCTCCATCTCTCCTCCTGTGATCCCCATTTTGTACTCTCTCCCTTGTCCCAGCCAAGGAGTGATTCTTGATTTCTTACATTTCTTGCCCACCTCCCCTCTGATGGCCAAGAGCTGTGTTTTTTCAGCACTCATTCAGCACAGAAATGATCACATTTTCCATTTCTGAAGGGAAAGTAGAATCAGAGTTTAACGAGGCAGAGACTCAGCCAAAGGGCTGCAGCTGGGAACAGTGGGAAACAGGGGAAGCCCAGGCACATACAAAGAAAGAAGCCTCAGAGAGACTGAAGCCAAGGCACACTTCCAGTGTTCTTCAGTCTGGCACTGGGTACCCTGATCCAGCACCTTTCTGATTCAATACAGTGAAACCACAACAAGGAGCAGTGGGTCCCATCTCCACCCACATGCCCAGCAGTCACCACCCAGTCCTTAATCTGTTCAGGAAAGCATGTTGCTCCCATTTCTCGTAAGCAGCCCAGCACAGATGGGAAGCCCATCCATGTGTCAAGCCCATGTTTTCCATCTTTGGTACAGATCTCTCTTGTCCTGTACCACTGGTACTCAGCAAGGACCAAAAAGCCCCGACCACCATAAGTAAGGGGAAGCTGGGAGCACCAAGCTTCTTCAGTGCCCCATCCCCTACATGCACAAGGTGAAGGGATATCACCAGGACCCACTGTAGCTTGGCCATCACCAACCAACAGCCTGAAGGCACCAGGGGGTATCAGGATAGAGATGGCAGTGGAGAGATCGAAACCTGCAAGGGAAAGAGTGAAGGAATGTCATGTGGCAGTTTTTGGCAGGGAGTGGAAGGCTTCTCTCTTGTGTCACACCCCACATCAGATGCTCACCCTGCATTACAGTGCTCTGGGACTGACTGCTCATCCTACAAGGCCTTGATTTGGCAAAGCTGAGCAGCCAAGCTTTCCTCCAACACCTGAATCCTGCCATGGACCACGGAGCCCAACTCTCTGCTCAGTCTGATCACATTCAGTGAGATGGGGACTGCACCAGACCCTGCTAAACTGCTCTGTAGATGCCCTTTTAATTGCATGGTTGCTTCCCACCCCTTCTATCTCCAGCCAGAAGCTTCCTACCCAAGTTCTGCAAATAACAACTTCAGGTTTGTTCACTCAAAGCAGAGCAAGTAAATGAAAGAGCACTTTTGTTTGCAGTCATCCTGAAGCAAACCTTTTTCTTTTTTCCCTTCAATTTTCTCAGCAAAACAAAGAAAGTAAAATAAAGCAAAATTTCCTCTCCTGAGTTTAGAAGAACATTTCAGTTCCTGTCCCAGAGGTAAAAGGTTAGCTTGTTCCTTTTCTGTGTGAAATGAATGGCAAAATTTTTGGCTCAGTAGCTGTTCAAATAAAATGTTATAATAATTATTTTCTTTCCTTTCATCCAAAGTCGTTTGCAAAATGTGTGTTTGCAAACATCTTAATGTTGGTGTGACCTTCACCCAATAAGACCTGTTACTGCAAGGCTTTTGTCCCTCACTCTAGACCTCCTGCCCCCTATTTGGCAGCCTGCCCACCCTGCTGTCCTACAGCTCAAACCTCAGCAGTGCACTGAGCACTCACGCCCCATACCTTGAGGGATCTTCCTGGGGTGAGAAGGGACCACTGAGTTTGATAACGTTGAGCTTGTTCTCAAAGACACCATAGCTGAGTGTGACCTGAGAAGAGAGGCAGGGAGAAAGGAGAAGGGAGGGTGAGGTGATGTGTTCAGGAATCTGCTTTGAGTGACAAAATCTCCCATTCTCATTCCATCTCTGGTGGCTTGGCCTCTGCCTTCCAACTCTCCTCTCCTCCTTTCCATGATGGAATATTGTAAATGCCCCTAGCCCTAGAAGCATTCAAGGCCAGGCTGGATGGGCCTTTGAGCAACCTGATCTAGAGGGAGGTATCCCTGCCTATAGCAGGGGGGCTGGAACTGGATGATCTTAAAGGTCCCTTCCAACCCAAATCATTCTATGATTCTATGGTCCACTATGTGAGTCACCTACGCCACCTGTTATCTACCCACGCGAGGCAGACATGGTGCAAAAACCTTCCCCAACCAGACAGCATTTCTCCTTGTCCTGATACCATGATCCCTCCAAGGTCTGTCCCCATCCTCCCCTCACTCCCTCTACACATGCTACCCACCACTAATACACAGCAACTGGCATCTGTGCTGCAGGCAACATCTGCTCCTTATTGCAAGGAAGCATTTGTTGGCAAAATAACTTCAAAAGTGCAGACAATTGTTTCAATTCACATCACTGCCACCAACTGGCAACATCGTCTCCCCCTCCCCATTTTCCAACTCCCCTTCCTCTGAAAAATGTCTCTTGTTTTGTTTCCGTTGCTCACCTGCTCCATGAGATGAGAGCTGGGGATGAGTTGCAGATTCTCCAGGTGGGAGTGGAAGAGCATATTGGGCAGCAGCTGCCCACCAACTTTGCACTCAATGATGTAACCTATGGTGCAGTCGTCTGGCAGACGGATGAGCTCTGAGGTGCTCAGGAAGTTCTTGCCACTGGAAGAGAGCAAGGCTGCACGAGTTATGTGCAGGAGCAGGAGGAATATAGGAAACCACTTCACTGAAAACCAGAGTAAACCTTGAAACAAGGAAAGAAATCCCTTAGCCCTACTGTGAAGATGTGGGAATGTGTTTGCTCTTCAACCACGTCCAATCATGCTGTTCCACCGATTGCTCAATGCTATCCCTGACAAATAGAATCACAGAATCATTAATGTTGGAAAGACCAATGAGATCATCCAGTCCAACCATCAACCCATCACCACCATGCCAACTAAGCCATGTCCCATGTCATCGTCACCACCACAACCATGGTTGATGGTTGGTCTGGATGATCTCATTGGCTTTTCCAACACTAACGATTCAGTGATTCTATGATTCTATCTGGGTAACTTGAATTTTACCCTGGATAACAGATCATTGTTCTTTCTGGATTTTGCATAAAGAATGTATCAGGGTCTTCATCTAAATCAGTAAAAACTGGACCATGAGCCACCTGGTGTGGACCAGGTTTCTTTCTGGGTATGCAAAGACTTGGTTAAGGCTGGCACAGATCATTCCTGTTGATGTTTGTGCATACAGTCTGTAAGATAACCTAGGGCATCCTGGAAAACATCATCATGTAGGTTGGGCTAACACATGTTCCCGGGACCTACTGCTGTTCCCTATGCATCAAGCTGAGGAGATGACCATGGACACTGTAAGCAGCTGAATAGAGTTTAAGGTGGAGGAATTGGAAATTAGATCAGGAAGGAGGCAGAGGAGGTTGGAAAGAGACAGAGCTCAACCTGACACTTACAAAAAGAGCCAGAAAAAGCTGAAAGAAAAAGGAAGGAAGGTTGAGAGATAACCAAAAGCTGGAAGGAGTTGGAGGAAGAGTGTGTCATCGTGTGATAATGTTTGCTGATGTGCCTGCTCCTGTCTTTCTTTAATCAAGTGGGAGATCCACCCACTACGTCCTTCCTTCAGTCCCACATGCCCGTGGAACTGAAGTGTGTGGCTCTCTGCATCCTTCCAAACATCCCTGCAAACATCACATACGCAAATCCAGATTTGACATTGGCAGATGTTATTGTGTGTCTGTGTTCCTAAATCCCAAAGACTCACATACCCAGTGACTGTACAGCTTACCTGGCCCAAGGCATCATCTTCCTTGCCAGCCTGCGACTGATGCAGAACCCAGCTCCTCCTGTGGCAAACCAGAAGTGCACAGATTTCTGGAAAGAAACAGCAGAGCAAATCAATGGCAGAGGTTCAGATGACACCATGCTCCCCGAGCCGGGAATGCTACAAACACAGCTTTGACAGAGAGATAAACAGCTTTATTGTCACCCCCCAGCTGCTGCCCAGTACAAGCACCTGTTGGCAACACAGTCCCAATTGTGATCTCCTCATATGACTGGGAAGCCAGGATGAGCAAAGACTGCAAACATGGCGCTCTCAACCAAAGGGAAAAAGAGCCAGCAGGGGTGAGGAGACCACTGGCCAAATTACAGCATGTGTGCTAAAAAAGGTTAACTGGAAACCAAGGCTACGTAGTGCCAGCTGGCCCATTTGGAGCAGCCAAGCTCCTGCAGTGGAAAGTGGGCTGCCCAAGGCAGGCTGATCTCCCTGCAGATGGGTATCCAAAGGCACAGCAGAACTGCTGACTATCACCTTTCTTCCTCAAGTGAGATTGGAATGAGTCAACACATGCTACCACATTCAGACAAGACCACTCAGTTTTCAGCTGCTGTCTCTTGCTCTTGGGACTTTTCTCTCATCAGAGTAGAGCTATGGCCAATAAGTCAGAGCATTAAAACCAACCCCCAGCTGCCCCATCCTGCCATAGGCTGTACCGTCTGGTTGTTAGACAGTGTTTCAGAGGCTCGAATGGGTCGGTTCAAGCTGGGTTTCCCCAGGTAGACATCCTTCATTGCAGAATATGAGGACAGGAGCTTCAGGAGGGCCTCAGGGTTCAGATAGTTGTCATCATCCAAATGGCAGAACCAGCTGGAGGGAGATAGGAGGGAATACACAAAAGATCTGCAGTAAGGAGGTGCCAGCATCCCCAAGAAGAAGTTCACTTTCACAGCAGCCCCAACTCACCTCTGGTCACTGGACAGGAATGCGTCAAACTCTGCAGCCATCTTGCAGGAGAGGGCTGAGTGGCTGTGCTCAGTAGAGCAGTTGGTGAACACCACACGGTCACCTGTGGACAGAGAGAAGGCTGTTGCTTAGTGCTGACCCATACAGACATGGAGAAGATTTCTGAGTAGGAGGGAAAAGTTTTGCTCCCAACCAGATTCACCATGGTCCCTCAGTCCAAGCCTGCTGTGATGCTGGCTTCTTCTCCCACCCACTCAACACTTCCCCTCATCAAGCCTTCTGGAAGGCTTGTGGGATAGGAACCTATCCTAACAGACCCTGCCAAAGAGTGTGTCCCATTCTTTCTTAAAGCCCCCTTTAAACATTGAAAGGCTGCTCTCAGGTACCCAAATGGAAAGACATTTGGTCTCCAAACAGTAAGACAAGAAACAAGGGTTTTAAACTCAAAGAGTGAAAATTAAATTGTACATAAGAAATTTTTCACAGTGAAAGTGAAGAGATGCTAGAACAAGAGAATTAGTGGACATCCCATCATCGGAAGTGCTCAAAGTTGGGTTGGATGAGACTTTGAAAGATGATCTAGTGGAAGATGGACACCCTTGCCCGTGGCAGAGGATTAGACTAGATTACCTTAAGACTCCCTCACAGCCCAAATGATTCCATGATTCTCATATCTAGATTTCACTCCACAAGTCTCACCCCCATCCGAGCACTCTGACCTAGCTGTAGATGTCCCTGTTTATTGCAGTAGAGTTCGACTAGATGTCCTTTAAGAGTCCCTTTCAACTCAAATGATTTTATGATTCTATGATTCTGAGAAAATGGCATAGTGGGGACAAGAGTTTAGTCATCAGCTCAGCACTCTGCTTTCCAAATTGCCATCATTGCACCCTGCAGAGGTCAGAACTCTTATCACTACTTCACTGTGGCCCCCACGAGAAGACAAAGCGCAGAGAAAGCAAAGTATCCTGCCCAAGGTTAGATCCCCCATCTACTACAACTCTGCCCATGGCCAGAAAGGGTACAGGAATCAAGGAAGGGTTTTCTCCCATGCTACTTGCACTGTGTGGCTACGGCCTGAAGCTAGCCATCCCATCCTGCCTGACCCTCTCCAAAGGCAATGTTAGCTCAGAGTGAAGGCATAGATGGTGATATAGGAAAGGTAGTTACCCATTCTCCTCTTCAAGGCATCATCTTCTTCATCTGTGAAGACATACGTCTGGGGAGATGAGAAAAGGATGTTACCATCAGGCGTGGAGCTGGTGCTTTTACTGCATTCCAGGCACTAGGCAACAGAGAGGAGGGACAGTGGCTGCCCCAGTCCTCTCCTTTCCCACTAAAGCCTCTCCAAACCCTCACAGGCTGTGCATGCAGACCCCACCACTATCATTATCCCCATGCCCTCCCATTGCTTCATGCTGCTTCCTTCCGCAGGCCAGGAAGGGCCTGGGAAGCTTCCTTTGCTCTTGCACAGTCCTGGGGGTTGATCCCTGCCCTGAGCAGAATCAGTGTTCCTTTGTCATCCATCACTCCCAGCCAGCACCATTCCTGCTTGCACTGCTTTATTTTCTTCTGAAGCTTCGGAAAGAGAAACAAGAGGGCCTGCAAAACTGAGAGAGAGGGTGGAGAAGGCCTGGTTTAGATGTCAACTGGAGAAAAATAAAAAGCACTGTGGCCAAGGAATGCTCAGGCTGAAAGAAGAACATCTGCTTGTGTGTTAAGTGTGCTCAGCCCCCTGCCACTTCCCTGCCTCCTCCTTCTCTTTCTCCACCCCCAGGCTCTCTAATCCCCCTCTATGCCATTATGTGGCACATCTCCGCCTCTTTGGGTCCGGGCAGGGATCACAGCTCGGGGAGAAAAGCTTTCCTCAAGCAGAAAATGAGCTTTCATGAAATCAAAAAGGAGGTGCAAGCCTTAAACAGACTCTCCACCAGCTGTCTACAGGCTGGTTAAACACTGCATCTGGGCAGGGACAAAAGGGACGAGGCAGATGGACAGCAGCTCCTAGGAGCTGTCACTGCTCTGATGAGGTGTCCTTGTTTCGACACCGCCCCATATTCACCGAGTGCTTGGGTTGGGTGACATGCCCTGCATCAGCAATGTGTGGGAAGAGAAATGATCTGAACATGCAAGGGAGGCGATGAAGGGCCCTCAGAGAGCACCCAGTCAAGCGGAGATGGCAGGATGGACAATCTCAAACATGCAAGCTGTGGTGAGTCGGCAAATTCCTCTCCTGTCTCACAGCTGATTGCAAAAACTGACTGTGCATACAGTCCTACCGTGCCTCAGCAAGATAAGCCCTCTTAGTTTAAACCACTTTCAAGGTGGTCATGGGACTGGAAGCAATTAGCAAAGTCTCAGGTGAAGGAGTCCTGAGTCAGGTGACCGTATCTTAATGTTCAAACACAGCAGGAATTCCCAGCAGCATGGGACTCGCCTTGCCTGCACATCCAAAGGCAGAAATTTCCACTGTAACAAATGTTTCATCTTAAGAAAACAATTCTGAAACCACTGAAACTTTCTGGCGTTCAAAAAACAGAAATGTTTCTAGAAATGACTTGCTTACAGTTGCAAAACCAACCAGAAATCATGTGCCTAATAAACTTCATATCTCATTGCCTATCTATCTTTCTATTAATGGAAATACTCTGAAGCATTCACATTCCCCTAGATGCAAAGGGGAATGTTTACTTGCAGACACCTGGCATACTCCGTTAGGAGCCCAAGGCCCATGGCCACCTTCTCTGACAGGTGGACCAATGGGCCCACGAAGCTGCCATTCTATCACAGCTTCCCACGCGCCTTCTGCACCTCACCTTCTCTAAGACCATTTCTCCTGCCAGGGATGGAGGAAAATCACACCAGGAGCAGGCTGAAAGACATCCTTCAGTTCTGGACCAGATAAGTGGGAAAAGATGTTTGATGGGCGCTAGCAGTGATATGGAGCCACTGGTGTTGGCCAACGGGTTGACCAGGCAGCTCTTTATGAACTTAAGTACACATGTGATGGATTAACACAATATTTTGAGGCTCCCTCAGACCAAACTGGGAAAGTGGCCCAAGCAAGAAAAATGAGAAAAAGGGAATAAATATGTGGAACCTGACAGTCCAGGACATTAATCTCCCAAGCTCCCAGAGTATTCCTTCCCCAGGAAAAAACAGCCTCCAAAATGCAAACACATCAACAGGGGTAATGGTACAGCTGGGCAGGAAACTGTTCCCCTGCCCAGAGAAGAGATTCAAAGTCTACAGCGTGTTTACAACACCAAAAGCATGAAAAAACACTTCAGGGTGGGTCACTCCGGGTTTTCATTTCCATCAGTTGGATGCTTGAGTTGCTGAAAGGAAGGGTGCTGGAATTTGTTTATATTACCAAATAAAATACTGTTTCAGACCAGAAAAACTAGACTTATCTCCATCAAAATGTGAAGAGGCCAACAGCACCAGCAACTTCAAGATGCTGTTCAGCCTAGACAGTCATCAAAACACTTGTGCTTAGATGAAGCTTTTTCTAACTGAAAGACTTTTCCGTGACAATTTGACTCCTGCACAATCTCTCCTAACCATAAAAGATCACAGCTGGCCCTGCCTCCTGTTGCAGTCACCTAAGCCTGGCCTTTGAGGTCCAGGTTACTTCCTCTGGGAGGGCACTGTGCAGGAACTAGCTCTGAAGCCAGGCTTGGCATCAGGAGCATGGCCAGCTGACAAAATTTCCACACTAGCTATATATTTTTTATTTGTTGACATTCATGTATTTCTCTTTGCCTCCCCATCCCTCCCCTGCCCTCAAGGCCATTTAGTACAAAAAGCAGAAGAAAAACATGGAAAATTGAGGGGGACTGGGGGAAGGAAAGTGCTGAGCTTGTAACAAAATTCGATAACAATGAAAAAACACTGTTTAAAAATGACTGACTCTCCCATTTGACCCCTTCCTTCCTATTCTCCTACAAATGAAGTTTTCCTATGGGTGGGCACCAGCACAGAAAATTCACTGTCTCTTCCCAGGTTGGAACATCACTTGCCTGCCAAAAAGAGATGGTCTGGTGAACGTGGGGAGACGCTGTCTAAATCCTGTCATAGAATCATAGAATCATGAAGGTTGGAAAAGACCACTAGGATCACCTGGTCCAACCGCCAGCCCATCCCCACCATGCCCACTGCCCATGTCCTCAGTGCCACATCCACACGGTTCTGGAACACCTCCAGGGATGGTGACTGCACCACCTCTTCGGGCAGCCTGTGCCACTGCAGCACCGCTCCTTCTGAGATTAATTTTTTTCCTGAAATCCAACCTGAACCTCCCCTAGTGCAAAATACGGCCATCACCTCTCATCCTATCATCTGCAGGACAATAAGACATCTGTCTGTCAATTGAACAAGAAGGGAAAGCTGAGCTGCTGTGTGCAAGCCCACTCCAAAAGCTCAGTTGGAAGTGCTGTTGAAAGCGTGTGCCCATGGAGCAGTTCGGTTTCTCCAAAGAACTGTTGGGCTTAGAGAAGAAGTGCATGTGGAGGAGGAAGCAGGGTCTCTCAGATGCTTAGGACAGTCACACAGACAGGAGAGGAAGTGTGCCTGAAATAGGACATGGTTTCCTGTGACTACCACAGCAGCACCAGAAAGTGGAAAACCACCCTTACCCAGAAAACCCTGCACTGCTTCGAGCACTCTCCTACCCAAAACCTCCACCCCCGCCTCCCTTCCGCACATAGGCCTGAAGTCATCTTGTTGCATGCAGGCAGAGGCAAAAGGAGAAAAAAAAAGAACCCTTTGGGGACAGCCGCAGGATTTTTTTGTTCTTGAGGAGCAGCTTTGTGAGGGGGGAGAAGCAAGGGAGAGAACTTCTGCCCACCACAAAGCCACCCTGCAGAGCAGCACAGCTCCACACCCTGCAAACTCATGGTATGAGGAGGTGGGAAGCCACTATTTCAGACAGGTTGTGGAAGGTCTGTTCTGCCCGTCTGGGGTGTCCTGGGCAGTCTGTGGTGTTAGCCGTTAGACATAATGAAAGAAAATCCCTTCCATCTCAAGCCAAAGGAGTTGGGGTTAGGTTAGGCGATGGTGATGCTTGCTAAGAGCACTCATAAAATCACAGAGTATCTTGAGTTGAAATGGTCCCTTCAGGATCGAATCCAACTCCTCAATTCACACAGTGCCACACAAAAATCAGACCCCATGTCCCAGTCTTCATGGGAAGTGCCCACTTCAGCCCCTCTGACCACCATAACTAAGCACCAATGGAAGCTCTTGAGCCTCTCTGACCACCCTCCTCATGAACCAGCTATCAATGCAACATTTCACACGATAGCATCCACCCTTCAGTGTGAACAGTGATGAGCATTAGGGAAAATGAGGCAAAGGGAAGCAGCGCAGTGCCCAATCTCCCATTTTGTTGGCTTTGTCCCTCTTCATAGACTCCCCTTGCCATGTACACTCTCTGTAGCCCAAATCCACATGCTCACCTGCTCTCTTGCCCGGGATATCCATGTGTCCAGCAGCAGCTCCATCCTGCTCTGGTGAAATCTCTTGGTGGTCTTCACAGCTATGAAAACATCCCCAAGGGTCAGGTTCCCTTCAGTCTTGTATTTGTCCAGAGAACGGACTTGCAGGTCCCTCTGCCTAGTGCTACCACCTCCCTTGGCATCCTCTGGACTCTCATGTGTTTGTTGCTGAGGATTCTCCAGCATCTGCTCCCTGAGTCCTGGGTAACCCGAGGTATCCTGAGCTCCACGGTGCCGTACAGAGAGGAGAGCCACACCGACCAGAAAGACTGCAGCTCCGGAGAGACCCCGTAAGAGCCGACGGCCCATGGCTCCCAGATAGCCCAAACAAGGACAGCTTCAGCCAGCCCGTACCTCCATGTGAATCTCTCTGCTCTTCTTTAAGCCTTTAGAAGGGTGAGATGAACTGAGAGTAAGGTATGAGTAGGATGTGGCCAAGGACTTGGATAGATGAAGACCAGTAAGATAAAGCAACAGATGAAACAAGGGGAATTTCCACAGACCAAGGGCATCAATCATCCAGCAAGATGCGGAGACGTGATGGGAAAATACTCCGAAGTGACTGGTGGGTGGCTGGCACAGGCTGTCAAAGGGACAGCAAGCATTCTTGCTCCTGGTCGTGAAGATGAGAGTCCTGGGATGGATGTGGAAGGTTCAGGAGAGGAGATCAGAGCCATCGGGTGGGGTGTCTGGACAAAGACATCAGATCCTCAGAAGACAGCAGCCAGTGTATCCAAGCCATGGGCTCATGGGGCTGCAGCAGGGCTGTGGGAAGGGGCTGCCTGGCCGTCCACCTGCTCCCTCTGTGTGGCTGGGTCCCTGCCAGCCCCCGGTCCCGCCTCCGGGCATGGGGCGGAGCGCCAGCCCCCGGAGGAGGAAGAGGATGGAGGGGGGGAGAATGAAAGGGGGCAGCCCCCAGGCTGAAAACGGATTGGCTTCATCTGCTGTGCCGGATGCCCTGGCTGGGAGCACTCCCAGGTGACGAGCAGCTGATGGGGAAGGACAAACCTGTTGCCTGAGTGGTTGTCTCCTTCCCCCGTAAAAGCCCAGCCCCTGCTGTATGGGAGGGCACAAACCATGTGCAGCCTTTCGCTGCTACAAGGGCATAGGGAATGGATGCAGGTTCAGGTCAACAGGACCTCACTAGTGTCTGGCTCCCACATCTGAAACTCATCTCCCCAAACCACAGTACCAGCCCACTCACTCTTGAAAACTCCTTTCCCACTGCCCCCTACCCCCCCAGCACAAGGACCACTGCATTTGGGGTCAGTACCATGGGCTGCCTCATGCCGTTTCTGGGTCAGTCACCTTTAGGCCACTCCAGCGAGCACTTGAGGGGTACGGAGAGTTAACCAGCTCAGGATAGGGCTGGAGTCCACCCCCACCCCAGATTCGGTGGAGAAGCAAGCATGGGGACAGCAGGATGACAGCGCTCCACATAAAAATCAGAGCGCATCCTTAGGGAGCTGCAAGCTGTGGGCATCGAGTCTGAGCACAGCAAAAAAAAATAATAATAATAATGAAAGGGAGAAAAAGGGGGGTGCGGGGTGAGGCATGGCTCCCCGGGTGTGCCGTATGACAAAGACCTTCTCCCTTGCACATCTGATTCTGGGTGGTTATAAAAACAGGATCAGGCTCCCTCTGTTGCACGCTCCCACTGTGTGGCCAGGACATGGGGA
Source organism: Tragopan temminckii (assembly GCA_028571105.1). Classification (NCBI taxonomy): domain Eukaryota; kingdom Metazoa; phylum Chordata; class Aves; order Galliformes; family Phasianidae; genus Tragopan; species Tragopan temminckii. The sequence goes on along the minus strand of JAOWBP010000001.1, from coordinate 45,305,876 downwards.
AGATCTCCCTGCAGGACTAAATCCCTATTCTTTTACATTGTTTTGAGGCAGGGGGAGGGTGTCATTCCCCTTTAGGCCTTACTTTACTGAAGGAATGTGAAGTTGGCATAATCAATCCACTGCCACCAGACTAATGGGATTGCCCCCATGGCTCATCCCTGCTCCTGAACCAGAAATGACCCTCTCTGAGTACTTTAGCCACATCTGTAGGCCCAGGCAGACGTACAGGGGCATCTGGCACAGGTTACTCAGAGCAGCTGTGGGTGTCCCATCCCTGGAGGTGCTCAAGGCCAGGTTGGATGGTTGGATGGGCAGCCTGACCTGCTGGGTGGTTGGGGCTGGGTGGGATTTAAGGTCCCTTCCAACTCAAGCCATTCTATGATTCTGTGGCTCCCAAGCATGCTGCAGCACTTGCCATCCCTGGCTCAGGAGGTCTTCTGGGAAAGACAGGTGGAGGTTCCCCAAAAAAGGCCGCTGGGGGCTGCCAGGGTGACCCAAACCACTTTGGGCAAAGGATGTTGTTGAGCAGTAGAGCAGGTTCTACCCAACCAAGTGCAAACCCAAACATACCCAAAGCTAGAGGTGACCTAAAGCTACTTCAGCTCTGCTTGGGACAGCATGGGGAAGGGCTAGTGGCCTCCAGCCATGACACACACAACACTTGACCCCTGCCCTCCCTGGAGGGAGAAAATTTGCTCTCATTGACTTTACAAGGGTTTTATGCAAGGCTGGCACAGCTGGTAATTGATGCCCAGGGCTGCTAATTGCATTCTGCCCATTACCTAACCCGTGACTCATTCCTCTGAGCACACAGCTGCACCCCTGGGGACACAAATGAGGTGGGCAGGGGTGCGCAGGGCAGGGGAGCATTATGTTTGTCTCAGAGCTCTCTGCCCCTTTTCTCAACCATATCCAGGACTAGTTGCAGCTGGATTCTGAAAGCCTCCAGGGAGACAAGATGGACAAAGGGAGGGTTTAGAGAAGGCTGGAGCAGCAACCTGCCTCTCAATGCAACTTTGCTTTGCCTCAGTTTCCCTCCTGGTGAAACACAGACGGCCCAGGGAGGTGTGTGGAGAAATCTGTTTTGCTGGGGGGTAGCAGCTCGTCAAAGCTGGGGGTATTGCTCTGTAGTCAACCCAGCCATGAGGCTGGTGATAGCTCCAATGCCAGAGGGCAGGAGGAGTTGTCAAGCTTTGAATCAGTGCCTCACAAGCAGTATTTTCCCTGGGTACTCAAACTTTATTTTTTTCCCTGAAAAGCTGCAGGCTCCAACCTCCTTCCCTTGCAAACTCAGCGTGCTTTGGGACTGTCTTCTTATCTGCTCAACAAGAGACCCGCTTTGTTCACCTGCAGGGCATCTGCCCTCCCAGGGCTGACAGTGCTGGGATGCCTGGGCTGGTCCCCTGGAAGGGACAGCACTAGGGAGCTCTCGGCTGGAGCCCCATTACACCAATCCCCTCCATAGCTGCATGGCTCCAGGGCAGATCTGGGACTTTGCTCTACATTTAAGTGACTGCAGGTTAAAGTATTCTTTTTCTTTCCTCCCCCCTTCACTCTTGTCCTCATAAAAGACACAGACAACTGTTTTAGAGCCTGAAATAACACCTCACAGGGGACCCATGAAGATCAGCAAGTTAATCTTTACTTGGAGCTTCAGAAGTGCATAGCAGTATCAGTTCCCTAATCATAAGGGTGAGGAGGATATGGAGATCTAGAGTCTGTAGTGCTGGTGGCTCATTGGTTTTCCCACTGACCCCAGCCTACTGCCCGGGCTCCTGCTCCATGGAGAATCCCACAGCCACAGCCCCCATTTTCTTTCTGTGTGTCTCAGGAAACCATCTATCCTTTAAACACTTGACCTTGTCCATGAGAAGGACAAGATGGTTGGCTTTTCACTTCATGATAACCAGGATATAGAGGGATGTGAAGCTCTAGGAACCTCGGCCAGACACCAAGTAACCTTCTCAACAAGTAATTTAGATATTGGGAAAAATTTCTTCTCCATAGGAGTGGTTAGACACTGGAATAGCCTGCACAGGGAAGTGGTAGAATCACTATCTCTGGAGGTGTTCAAGAAACACGTAGATGTGGTACTTAGGGACACGGTTTAGTGGGCAGTATTGGTGGTAGGTGGACAGTTGGACTACATGATCTTAGAGGACTTTTCCAACCTTGGTGATTCTATGCTTCTCCTTGGCTGAACTAGAGTACCTTCTGCGCTGGGGAAAGGGAAGCAGCTGAAAAATGGGGGACAAGAAGAAATGTGAGGAAGCCTGGCCTGTGGCATGCTCAACCTATCCTCTCCCTGTCCCTCTTGCTTCCCTACAACAGCAATGCTGTCTTCTACCCCTACAGGGCTGGGCAGATGTGTCTCAGGAGAAAAACATGCCCACATATCACCCAACCCTTCCCATTAACACACAAGTCTCCAGCCAGCCTCCCATTCCCATTATGAATGGTATTTAATTCTCCTTTGCACACAGGTTGCCGATAAAAGGGCCCATTAATAATTTACAAGCAATAAAGTGTACAGCTCCCATAAAACGAGGGTTGGTTGCAAACTTAGTGTCAGTCATGGCTGCAGCAGGGTTTTTGCAGACAAACTGTGTTTCCTGCTCCATGGGGCAGGAGATGAGGTAGAGAAGGGAAAATAGAGGTGATGAGAGAAGGGTTTTAATGCACTAAACATGTGCATGCGTGAGATATGCTCCTGATCAACCTCATCTCACATGTTTTCCTTGTGTTGCCGATCTCACCATGTACCAGAGCCAAAGGCTCAAGGTGATGGGGAACAGTCCATGAGATGTCCAGCAAGAAGGTGGAAGACTTCTCTCCAATCAAATATGGAAAGCTCAGGCTGGTGGGTCAGTGTGCGTTACATCCCCAACTCTTCATAGCTTCAAGTGGACCTTAAATGCTACCTAGTCCCATTACTGCCGGCTTCCCCTTGGAGAGAGAGGTCATGCTACATGAAGGACAGCTCCTCGGGAAGGCTCTGTACCTCCTGGTTCAGTCATTGCCATCCTCAACCCACAGCGGGCGATTTTGCTCCTGGAAGATGCAGCCCCGTACCACCTTGGGCAGTTCTTCTGCATGGCTCCAGGCATGGGGCTCCACGCGGGCCCAGGAGCAGGGCAGGGCATGGAGAGCCCGCTCAGCACCACGGCATGCCTTCAGCACCTCCGCATCCCGCTGGCCTGGCTGCCCCAGCAAGCTCCTGGGGAACACAGGAACAAAAATCACCTTCACATAGACAGATGGAGTAGGAAAATACCAACGTTGTCCCAAACAAGAACCTTCTCATGTGCACGCAAAGTGATTTTTTTGCCCTTCTTTTCCCCCCAGACAAACAACCAAAGCCAACATACATGCCTCTATTGCTGCCAACCCCTCTCCTTCTGAACAGAGGTAAGAGGGGCTATAAGAAAGAACTGGACAGATTCTTTAGGTATGTTGTGATAGGACAAGGGGAAATGGTTTCAAACTAAAAGAAGGGACGTTCAGATTGCATATAAGGAAACAGTTTTTATGATAAGAGTAGTGAAGAACTGGAACAGGTTGCCCAGTGGTGTGGATGCCCCATTCCTGGAGACATCCAAGGTCAGGCTGGAGGGGCTCTGAGCACCCTGATCAAACGGTGGGTGGCCTGTTCATTGCAGGGGAGTTGGACTAGGAGACTTTTAAGGGTCCCTTCCAACTCAAACAATGCTATGATTCTATGATTCTCCGCCCTTCTGCGATGCCCTCCATACATGCACATGGTCTTATCTTACCTGAGCCCCCTGATGTTCTTCTCAGTGACCTCAACATGGATAACAATGGGGTATATCTCACGTTTAATTAGATCCCTCACACTCTGAACTCCCAGCTCCAGCAGGCAGTGTTTATTCTGGAAGGAAATTGAATAGATTTACTGATTTAAGTGGAGAAGAAATAGCTCCAGCCCCTGACAGATGCATTAAATCAAACCCCATACTGTGAAATATCATTGCTTTTCCAATAGTAATTCCATTAAATGTGGGATTTACAGACAAGGCCAAGATGGAAGGAGAGAATTACAGAGCAGGGTCACCCACTCCATCACAGCCAGCCCAGCCCAAGAGCCCACCAGACGTCTCACTCAGCCTCAGCCCGTCTTCCCATTCCTTTCCTTATCATTGTCACCAACAGCCCCACATTCCTCCATTTGCCCTCAACAGAGCTCTTACTGCTTTCTTTAAAATGAAGAACTTGAAAGCAGGGAGGTTGCTTCTGCATATGGACTTCCCACTCTCTCCCCTACCGGTTCCCAGTTCCCATTTCTCTCACCAGGGCTTGAAAGAGACTCAGGGAAAAGCCCACAGTCACACACAACACCTCGACCCTCCAAATCACATAGCCCTAAAATAGACAATTGCCTTCCCTTGTCCCACCCTTTCTTCCCACCTGAACAGGGTACCCCATCCCAGCCTTCTCTCCCCAAACCACTCAGCACCTTCTCCATTGCCTCCCGGATCATGCAGACTCGACTGCTCTCCCTTCGCTCCTGGGGGGCATTTCTAGACACAGGGGGCTCTTGCACATGGGCAGCACTGGGGTTCTCTTCTGTCAGCTTCTCTGCAAGGGAAGAGAGAAAGGAGAGATGAAGAGGGAGGCAGCATCCTCATCTCCCTCTTGTACATTCTACCTCAGATCCTGCATGCTTGCTGTGGTGCTGATGCTCATTGAGTTCAGTGTTTATGGATTCTGGCGAGCGAGTCTAATTATACAGCATTACACATTGGCATGGATTTCCTGCTGCTTTCTGCTTACAGAACAAGCAAGATATCACAGCTGAAGACCTTGCAGGGCAAGAGCAGCTCTTGTGTTGTGGTACAACAGCAGCCAAAGCTGTCTCCCATATCTGTTCCCCCTTCCACACTGCTCCAGCCCCTCCGTGATGAAATATAGCAGAAAATGAATGACTTTATTTTGCCAGGTAATATTTCTGCAAGGCTGGTGAGCTGCATGAGCTCACAGGTGACTGGGAAAGCAGGGAGAGCACACATTTTGGCGCAGGAGATTGGGAGGAAAATGGGGAGCAAGCTGAACCTCCTGCTGGTGTCAACTCAAACTTCCTCTCCCTGCTCAGAGGTGGAAAGATGGCACCTCAGACAATGCCATGCAGCAGAGCAGCAGAAAAGTGATGCTGAGACAGAGAACTGGGGGCAGAGCTGGTGGGACGGTGAGCTCTGGCATGGTCAGTGCATGCCACGTGCCCCCAGTAATTCCAGCAGAAGACAAGGCAACTCACACAGAGACCACAAATGGGAGTAGGAAGCTCAGAATCCTAGTATGGCTGAAGCAGGCACCCCAGCTGCAGTAAATGCCTTAGAAGCACGTTCCCATGCAATGTGAGGGGGACCCTGCAGAGGGCTCAGTAGGACAGGATATATGGTCAAGTCACTCAGCTAAGAAGCCATGCTGCCACATTTTTTGCAGAGCCATCCTTTTTCAGCAGAATAGCTTTTTCACCACCCCCTAAAAGTATACCAATTCATTTTTCAGTCCTGTAGCTGGCAAAGTGTGAACTCTAAACATGGGAAAGGAGAGAGATGGGAAAAGGAGGATGAAGGAGGCAGGAAGTAGAATTTATCCTCTGTGAAAACACTCCATGGGAGAAAAGCTTTTTTCCTACAGCTCCTACAGTGGTGTGACAGTCTCAGGTCACTGGTGGAAAGAAGGATAATGTCATTCCCGAGGAGGAAGGGCAGGAGTGAAGTCAACCTACACATCCCATCTCAGGCAAGAGCTTCAGCCCTGGAAAGAGCCACCAGAGCAGCAAAGCAGTGCCACCACCACCCACTCAAGGAAACAAGAGGATCTCCATGTCTCAGAAGACCAGAATGGAGGGCTGGCCTCCCTGAAGGCCAAAGGGATAGGATCTGATTAAGAACAGGAGGGAATGCCTAGCACTTGTCCCAAAAATTGGGTCAAGGGTATCATCTGGGAAGGCTGAAATACCCCCACAATTAGCTGCTGAAGATGCACCTCGTGTCCTCTCCAAGAATCCCATGAGTACACATCTCTTACTTCAGGACTTATTCCTTGAACTGGACTTTCCAAGGCCTCCACAGAAATGACCTCCTTGGGCAGCATCTTTTCTTCCTACCTCATGGCTAGGAAGTGACAGGAGTTAACAAAGTGAAAACAGCCCCTTTTACTTAGAAGCAGGCAACTTGCATACTGTATGTCACTTAGCCATTGGCTCCTAAAACAACTTTGTATGTGTCTGCCACTCTTAACTGCCTACCTCCTGGGCACACGTGGAAGTCCAGGCGAGAGGTGGGCAAGTCCAGCAGGTTCCTGATGAGCCGTGGTGCGATGCAGCTGGGTGACAGCACCACGGGACGGGGTGTCTTGACCACCACAGGTTGCACCAGGCTGTAAGGCTTCAGGCTCCTGTCTGGGTCTGAAAGACAGGAAGAAAAAAGAGAAAACCAAAGGTGAGAATTTGAGAGAGCAGTCTGCCACCATCCCACAGACCATTCAGTTCTTCCTGCACCATCCTCTTATTATCACTCATGGAGACACCTACCAGGCATCCTACATCTCCAGGAGAGACCCTTCCCTGGTTACATCACTGCCTTGGCTGTTACAACCCTCTTTCCATTTCCTGGGCTTCACTGGAGCTGGACACGAGTACTGACCTAGTGACCATAGTGATCTCTTCTCTCTCCATAAAACCTTAGAAGATGCCAGGAACTACAGAAGCATTGGAAAGCCCCAGAAAGTCTTAGAGCAATATGAACTGGCTTCTCAAAATCTCATTAGAAGGGCAGTAAGAAGGGCCCTGGCCAGGGAGACTGAAGCATCCCATTTGCTGATGTCCTTTCACAGGGGATGGCTGGATCCCCAGAGAATGCAAGGCAACACAGCTAACAGCTCACCTGAGCAGGGGTCCAGCCACAGCTGCTGACAGGGCTGTTCTGAGCTCTTCTGCTGTTTGGATTTCACCAAGCGCAGTTGGTCCAAGGCCCGTTTCTTTAGCTGAGGAGGAAGGGAGTGCAACAAGGTTGAGAGCATTGACCATTACAAAAGCGTGTTACAAAAACTCTCCTCGCTGGCTTCTCTGGCTTACGTTATTTCTGTGGCCCCTCTGCTGCCCAGGTATGTGGATCTTCTCCTGGATCTTCAAAAGCTGGTGCGCCCTGAAAAAACAATGGTGTTGGACTCAAGCAATTCTAGAGACCTCAGGGACCACAGTTGGCTGCGATGCTCTTTCCCAAACCCTACAGGCATATCAACACCCTCACTCAACCTCCCTGTCTGTCAAGGGCACCCAAACACTACAGCACTGGTCCCCAACACAAAGTTTAAGGCTTGGAAATCCCACACAATGAAAAGGCGAACCCACACGCTTCTGAACTCCTCAGGAATGCTCTCCACAAAGAAATGGGGCAAGCACCCCATGTACATCCCTGCTTTCCTCCTTCCTCTGTTACCTGCTGTAGTTGGGCACTGTCCCTTTGTCCAGGTCCCTCATGGTCAAGGGATCGACACGGGAACAGTACCACTCCAGCCGCCCCTTGTACATGGTGTCTGTGACGTGGAGGATCTCCCGACATTTGACACATAGTGCATAAGGGTCTGATGGCTCCAGGAGGGACAGGTTGGTACGGATGTAGAAGGAGTCTCCAGAAAACTTCTTCCCTTCTTCCAGGGCTTCCCGCAGAGGCTGGTAACCTGGAGTAAGGGATGTGGGTCACTACAGGTGGGGACATAGTAGACAACCATAACCAACAAGATAGCCAAGCCTCCAGCACAGCTCTGATGTTACAGATCAGGGTGGGGATGCAGAGGCAAACAGACAGAAGGTCTGTACCTCCATTTTGTAACTTAGGACATGTGACACCAGACAGGAAAGTAACCAGAGCTATGGCCAAGCCCAGTATCACACTTGGTAGCCTAGCACCAAAGAGAAGAAGAGAGAGAATAGCTGAGATTTACCTCCAGGGCTGGGTGACAGGCTTGCAAAGGGAAGCAAAGAGCTCAGGCTGGAAGGAAATCCAGCTGCCAGGGCCTTACCTTGCAGGTCCAGCTGGAAGACAAGGCTGGAGGGCTCATCCCAATGCAGCAAGCTCAGGTAAGCAACCTCACGTGTACAGTTCTCCAGGGAAAGCACCTCTTCCTTCAGTGACGGGACCCTCAGCTAGCACAGAATGGATGCTATTAGATCTGGAAGTGCAGGCTCTCCCTCCGTTCCTCATCCATCAGGGTTAACCAAGAGATGGTACAGGCCCAGGGCAAGCTCTGCCTGAGGATAAGCATCCTCATCTGCCTCTGATTCTCTCTGCCTCTGAAACTGCTGCTGTCAGCCACCCCCCAGTTTGAATGCTGGGCTGATGTGAAAGCAAACACATGTGCACAAACACGTGTGGGAGCAGAGGCGGGGAAGCTGGGTTATTTTCAGCTACAGGTGGGATATCAATTCAAGCACCATGGCTGTATTTGAAGTGGTGTCATTCTTGCCAAAACAAATGCCCTTCCCTCCTTCCAGGAGCTCTCTTCACAGCAGTTATTCTCTGAGAGGGTCATGAAAGCCTGCAAGATGTCTCTCCAGAACTGATTGTTTTGCAACAGGCATATGCAGGATGCAGACTGCTCTGCAATACTACAAGGTGACAGGAAGTTCCACAGAGACAGTCATATCACTGCCTTAATCCATGTGCTCCTTTTTTGTTTTCCCCTCTCACACCTGAAGGAAGCATTTCAGCAAGACTGAGCATCATCACATACACTGGCATGTTTGAGTGCAGAGGCCTCTATGCCTGTTCATGCTGCATAAAGCTGTAGGCAAAGAGCAGAACTGGAAAACAAGAGAGATGGAGGAGGGCTTCAAGCGAACCAGAAGCCAGTTCACACTGGGCCTCACTCCATGCTCATGCATTCCAGGTCCACTGCACATCTCCAGCACGATCCCATTCCCAGACCCACCTCGATAAGCCGGCACCCTTCCCTGAGTCCTGTGCTCTCGACTTGTGAGCCTGGCTTGACCCACTGGACATAAATCCCCGTCCTGTTCCCTCCAAGGATGGAGATGTCTGCTCCCAGCCTCTTCTCATGGGGCGTCAGGCTGCTGGGGTGACCCATGGTCGTGAGCTGCACCACCAGTGACCTGGCAAGGAGAAACACCAGCAACTGAAGCTCGCTGCCTTTTCTAAGGACTGGATTCCCATGCCTCGTGGTCCATCACCAGGGCAGAGTTTGTGAATCCCCACATGCCCCTCTACCCCACTAAACCCAATATGTTTATCTTCCCCCTTGCTATATCAGGGAAGGACTTGCAGGACAAACAGCCTCCCAGGCATGACTCCTCAGCACCAGGATACATTCCGCCAAGCAGCGGGTCATGGTCACCTCCTGGAGATCTCCTGGTGGCTGGTAAGCATGGACAAGCAGGTCTCTGACTTCACTCTGGTGTAGGTGCTGCTGGAAGAGGAGGAGAAGGCCCCAGGTGGGATGCTAACAAAACTGCTGCCTAGGAAAGAGAGCAAAAGGAAGAGAAAGGGCACATCACCTCTTGGAATGCTGTTCTATCCCTAACCCCACCACTTCTCCCTTGCTAAACCCTTTGGGGAAGGCTCCCACCCTAGTACCTGCTGCATCTTCCATGTTGCTAAAGGAGCCACAGGACAAGCTGTAGAGGAAACACACTGGTGAGATGAGAGGTAGCAACTATTTCAAAGCCTGTTTGCATCCCATTCTCAGCTCCATCCCCACAGCTTTCCACCAACTCTGACACAGAAGTTCTCACCCTCAGTTTCCACTCCAGGTTCCCCATAGCTAAACTGCTCATTCCAGCCCCCACAAACCCCTAGATGAGACCCCAACTCAAGCAGTCACCTTTTGTAGGGCATGCACCTATCTTCGCGCTGCCGCCGAAGGATGGAGCCAATGCAAGGAGGGAAGGGGAAGGTAGAGAGGCGGTTGATGTCCTTCTCACTGTCAGGAGTCCCCTCCTTGGGCAGAGTAAGAGAGAGATGCCTGCTTAAACCAGCACCTCTCCTTCTTTTGGGATAGGTTGCTCCTAGGGTACCTCTCTTCAGAAGTACCCTAACACCCATTTTGCTTTCCCAAGGAGACAGCAGGAATGGAGACACATGCCACTGTGTCCCCATCTTTTTGCAGTGAACACTCCCGAGGGTGTGATTACAAAGCTTTCTGGGGAGAATAACAACCTTACATGGGGATGTTGATTTCTAGGTTGCCAGATGTGGCACTGAGAGACATGGTTAGTGGAAATGGTAGTGATGGGTTGATGGTTGGACTAAGTAATTTCAGTGGACTTTTCCAGCCTTAATGATTCTATGTTTCTATGACTCTAAGAGTTTTGCTCGCCCCATTCTCCCACCCAGTTGAGTGTGGCTCCCTGCCCCACATCAAGTCTTCCAGCAAGTCACAGCCCCGTGATGTGTCCCCACTGCCCTCAGCTCAGTGCCAGATCCTCATGGTGCAGTGCTTACCATGCTCTGAATGGCGGAGTCCCCCGGG
>JAOWBP010000001.1:45235035-45246196 GCA_028571105.1 Tragopan temminckii | reverse complement strand
CCAATCGGCCGGGCGAGTGCCAGAGGGAGTGTGCCTCCAGGATGAGAGCAGACACCAGGAGATGTTCATCCCACAAGAGCAGGAGCGCAGTCAAGCTTCTTGTGGCTGAACAGTTGCCTTCCCTGCTCTTCCAAAGGCAACCCTCCCTCTCTAGTTTGTTCAGCATCTCTTCTAACCCTGCTTCCCCTCTCTTGGTGCAGTGGGAAGCAAGGATGGGGAGCTTTTAACAGCCTCTGCCTGAGGCAAGGCCTAGCAAAGGAAGATCCTTTCCCTTATCTGTCCCCTCTCCCCTAACCCTTCAGCTGCTTCATGCTCTGCATTGTTCTCTCATGTTAGCAAATGCCGAGCTGTGGGATATCTTCCCTTGTCCTAACCTTGCAGCTGGGCCCTAGTGGTTTCCTGTCTGAGGGGATGACCCTAGAACTGAACAAGGACTTAGGTGTCTTCCCAGCACCAGAGAGCAGGCAGCGATCCTTGCCTTTGGGGGCCAGAGAGAAATCTTCCCCTAGCCCCCTCTTTCCAATAGCAGACAGAGCTGTTGGTGGGAGGTGGGCGCTGGGAAGGGTTCGTTCTGTGCCTCCCCATCTGCTTCAGCTCTGGCTCCTTGGCTTCTGGGCACTGAACTCCCGCAGGGAGGAAGCGCACATCTTCCCACAACGCTTTACTGCAGCAAGCAATTGGGACTGCGGCTGGAACATCACCTGTTTGTCCTTGCCCCTCGCAGGGCTGACAATTCAAAAGGGGCCTTCAGTGGGCTGAATCCTTTTTCCTTGAGGCTGGGGAGGGGACAGGATGGGAGTTGGGCTCTGAGCATCGCCAGGGAGCACCATGAAGCTCTGCACTGCAGGGACGGGGGTACAGCTGTGCCTTGTGCCCCTTTGCCCAGAGGGGGCTCGCTCCAGCCCCCCGATCACTGTGACACTAAGGGTGAGGATCTGCAGGCATGGAGGAGACCGGGGGGTGGTATGTCTTAGGCAATCCATGTCCTGATGGGGCTTGTGGCCATAGGAGCTGCTTCCCATCTCTAAGCTAGTTTGAGCTGGGTTTTAGGGGCAAACTGAGCTCTGCATTAGCTTGCCAGAGGTAGAAGGCAGTCTGCACAGGGTGGAGATGAGCGAGGTGCTTTGTATTCTCTGCTTGGAACAGTGAAGGTGGGAACTGGGTGCAGCATGTGGTGGAGAAGAGAGGGAAGCAAGGTCTTTATGCTGAGATTCTGCTGTGTCTTACTTCCCTTTCTGGTCTCTTTTCAGGGTTTTGTATGGGTTTTTTTTTCTTTGCAGATCTTGTTTGGTTCTTGAACAGACTTGTATATATTTTCAGTGCAAATTCTGTAAATGGAAGAAAACAAAAATAAAAAAAATAACGCCCGGCGCGACAAATCTGCTGTATTTATGGGAAATAAAGAATTCTTTCCTCATGCTGTGCCTTCTGACTGCATTTTCCCCTGACTGCACCGACAAGCTGTTGGCCCTGCATGGGGCCACTGCCAGCTCCTCTTGGGCCTCATTGCTCCAATTTCACTGGCTCATGAGCAGGGAGAGTGAATGGTGGAAGTCCCCCAGCTGCTCTCAATTCCTGTTTGAGAGCAGGCCCTGTCAACGTTATGAGCTGTGCTCTGCTTCCTTCTCTCTGGGGCAAGCAGGGGCAGGAGCTGGTGCCCCCCAGCTCATGGGGAGCTGCTCCCAGGCTGCAGGGCTGTTTGCAGGCTGGTGGCTTTGCAGCAAAACTTCCTCCTCCCTGAGGCTGCTGATCGGAAGCAGCTCTATTAGGGTGGTTTTGGTGCAGAGCTGGGGGTTGGTTGCTGAGAGTTAGGCGTGGGTGGCCACTTCGTTAAAGGTTTTAGAGCAAAATGATGCTCAGGCAGCATTCCCTTTTGGTCCTCCCCTTAGAATCATTACAGTTGGAAAAGACCTCTTAGATCATCTAGTCCAACGATCCACCTGCCAATACTGCCCACTAAGCTATGCCCCTTGGAAACAGAGGATCGCTTCTGCTGCACCCTCCAGTAAGGAAGAGCAGAGCCCAGCAGCCCCAGACTTTGGGGCACAACTGGTGTGACCACTTCCCATCCCTGCTCAGATGCTGGTCCCACATAGCTTAGCCTCTGCTCTTAGTGCAGGAGGAGGAAAGTCCCAGCTGCAGGTAGCCGGATATAAAGCAAGCTTTGCATCGTGCAGAATGGGAGCAAAATCTGTGGGGGAATACTTTTAGCAAAAAAAAAAAAAGTTGCACTGTGTGGCTTGAGCTGAGTGCAGCTCTGCAGAGTGAGTGACGCTAAGGATGGAAACATGAAGCTTGTGGTCACCATGCAACCTTACAAGGGCAGCAGGGGAAGGGGGAAGGAATGGCTTCGCCATCTGCAGAGGGGTGCTGGGATGACCAGGTAGTGTGGGGTGTGCATTACCCCAAAGTACCCTCCCACACCACAGCTGGTGGTAAACGTGGCAAGGCAGGTGAAAAACAGAGCGTGGGCCTCCCACTTGGGCTCAACAGCAGCGTGTGCCTGTCCTGCCTTGTTATGTGTTTGCTGCAATAATATTTCCCCTTTAAGGCTGGGCTTAAGTTATTTATACTTTGTAGGGTGGTGACAGGAACACAGAGCAGAGCAGAGCCCTGAATCGCTCTTACCTGATTCGCAGACAGGAAGGAAGCTCAGAAAAAGAGAGGGACTGTGAGAGAAAGCCCAAGGGAGGGGAAGAAAAAGCAGGCAGGGCATCCCCGGGGAGGGACAGGGGAGGGGACAAACCGGCAAAAAGAAAAAGAGGGAACCAGGGAAGAAGGAAGGAGCAAGGAGGGAGAGGTGCTCGGGGAGCGGCAGCTCTGCAGAGCAGAAGGGCTGTGGGCGTCCCATGCCAAGCGTCACCAAGGGGTGCTGAGCTTTATCTCCCAAGATGATGAAGAGGCAATTCAATCGGATGCGGCAGCAGCTGTCCCATCCCAACGCCACCAGCCGGTAAGGACTTCTCTACTTCCAGGGTCAGTGAGCTGGGAGGGAGCGGGATATAGGGCCTGGGGGTGGGCACCAGGCTGGATTGGGCACCAGGGTGGCCAGGGAAGAGGGAAAATGTGGGACATGGGCTTAAAGCATCTTAAGCATAAGCTGAGGGGCTGTGGGTACTAGCTTCCTGGTGCTGCAGAGTAGTGGGATGATGTCTTAGTGCTACTCACCAAGGATGGGCTTCACAACCTGGCTGCCCATGGAGGTTGGCTTCCCCAGGACACGAGGGCAATGGGCAGGGTCACCCCAGCCACATGCCCTAGGATGTGGGGCGTCCAAGAGGAGCTGGGACTTGTTCCCTCCAATTCAGATGGGTGCCTGGTGCCCTGCATCTGGCCAGTAGTGTGGGTACCCTGTGGGAGAACCTGTGGAGGACCTCCAGCTTCAAACGTATTCCTACAGCTCAGTCTCACTTCCACCACTTCCTTTTCTTTTCGGCTTTCCAGAGCTCTCCCCTTGCAAACGCCAGGGCTGGGCCCTCCCTCCCCAGCCCCCTCACTCCCTGTTTCCTGCAGCCACCTCTGCACAGAGGCACACAGACTCCTGAGCCCTAGGAGGCTGATGGGGACCAGCCCCAGGTCCATTAGGGGCCTTCAGCCACCACGGCAGAGCTGCAACCCTGTTGCCCTTCTTGCATTTCCCAATGGGAACCAAATCTCTTCTCCCACCTCTCTACCCTGGAAGAGAGTTTTTCATCTCCATGTTGAATGTGCCTCCATTTTGCTTGAGGCTGGGTGTGCAGAAGGCCCTACGCAACTCATGCAGCCCCAAAGAGAGCAATTCACCCACCGCAGAGCCGCTCCTCCATGGGGCTGCGATCTCACGTGACTTTGGCTGCCTTCAAGCCAACCACCCCCGTTTCCTGCAGCTTGTCCCATGTCAGTTCTTGCAGGAGCTGAAAACAGAAACGTGAAGTGGCCGGGCAGGGGGATAAAGCAGCAGCAGAGGAGGTTCCCAGAAAGCAGCAAGGACATGGGTCCACTAAGCAGTTTCCCCTATGGGAAGAGTCATGGAGGTTTGGCAGCCTTGGGTGTTGGGTTTTGAATTGAGTTTTGATCAGGATTTGCTGCAAACCAGAAGCTTCCTTTGCAAGATTCACTCTGCGTACGTGCTTGCAAAACCAACCAGAAAGCTGCCTTCACTTATGTCCTGCAGGGGGCTGGTGTTGGTCTACATCTTCAGCCTTACCACAATGTTACCGTTGCTCCAGCCCTGGAGGCACCTCAACTTCCAGCAATCTGCCCAGCAAAGGCAGATGCCCACAGGACTCCAGCAGGAGCTGCCTTGGATTCGCCTTCAGGGAAGAGGGAGTTGGGAAAAAGTTTTACCCCCAGACTTATTACCAGAACAGTGGCCCTGTCCCACTGGGATATTTTGAACTAGGTGCTCTGAGCTGGAAGCCCAATCTGATGAGGGGACACCTGATGGGGAGACACCTGAAGCCCAGCTGATGGGGAGCTGCTTCTTTTGGTCCTGCTGCTCTCCTCATGGGCTCACTCTACCTGTAGCCTTGGGTAGGATGGTCTGAGCCATAGCCAGCACCTCCTATCGGGACCTCAAAGAGAGGAGGGTGAGATGTGGGAGGAAGTTCCCCCATTTCTTCTCTTGACTTGTTCTTCTCCCTCCACAGAGCCCAAGAAGCAACTGAGTTCCTGACAGAAGATTTGCTGCAGGTGAGGCGAGTGCCAGCTTGCACCTGCACGTGGGGACATGCCCCATCCCTACCTGCGATCCTCCCCACTGGCACCTCCTTGTCATGGGGCTGAAACTCTCCTGCTGGAGGGCGGCTCCAGGGCCAACACAGCAGCTTCAGCACAGCACTGGCAGATCCAGCACGGCTGTGTCAGCGAGCACTGCTCTGACATGCCCCTCATGACACAAAGAAGGGCTCATCGGTGCCACCTTTCCACCCCCAGATTGAGCAGAGGATCGAGCCAGCCAAGCGAGCAGCTCACAGTGTGTCCAAGCGACTCCAGGCTTGCCTGCAGGGGCACTGCGGTGCTGAAATGGACAAGAGAGTGGTGAGTGTCCCCTGGACACCTCCTCAGCCACCACAAACCTTCAGTCCGAGATAGCATCTTTGCAAAGCCCTAAGCCCATGCCCTTTCCTGAACTCCTGTGGCGAGGAGCAGCATGGTGCAGCTGAGCATGGGTACACCACTGCTTCCTCTTCCTTGGTTTGAACCTGCCACCTCCTTCCCAGCTGGTGCTCACCAGTTCCTGTCTGGAAAGCAAGCCCTCCCCATGGTACTGCAGACCCCTTCTTCTCCTAGCTTGGCTAAATTATTCTTGACATTAAATTCCGCCATACACTTGAAGCCATGGCAGGGCTGAGCCTAGTGTCCTCAATCAGTCCCACAGTCCTCCACTGTTTTGAAGAAGGCTAGTAAATTTCTAACCAGCTGTTTAGCCAACTGTGTCCTGGCTTTGGCCAAAGGGACGTCCAAAGGGCTCTTACTCTGGCCCCAAGGCCAAGAGGAAGCTGGACCAGAAGGAGATGTGGGAAACCAGTGTGGGTTTAGGAAGCCGTCTGTCCCTTGCCCACAGTCATATGCATCAGGGCGAGTGAGCTGCTCACTCATCATCTCTTTTCCCAAACCTATGGTTCTGTGCAGAAGAAGCTACCCTTGATGGCTCTGTCTGCAACGATGGCTGAGAGCTTCAAGGAACTGGACCCAGAGTCCAGCCTTGGGTAAGTGCCAGTGGGAAAAGATGGCAGAAACCTAGCTGAGCTGCCACCTGGGCTCTGGGGCTTCCACTTCCAAGCCAGGCTGTCAAACCCTGTCCCGAGAAAATGGAAAACACCAGCATCAAGGGGGATGAGGGGACAGCCTGCAAGCACAGAAGGGGGACAGGGGCTGGCTCTGGGTCCCCACATGGGTACACGTATGGTAAGGGATGTTGGATTGGAGGCTGGCATAGCTCCAGCCTGTGCTTGTTTCACCCCTCTCCCTTTCAGGAGAGCCTTGGAGATGGGCTGCTGCATCCAGAGTTCGCTGGCCAAGATCCTGGCCGAGTTTGAGATCGCTGTAGAGCGTGACATCTTGCAGCCGCTCAACAAGCTCAGTGAGGTAGTCATGGCCAACCCCCAGCTCCAGTGTTCCATCCCCAAACCTCAGCCACTCAACCTGGACCCTCTCTTCCAGGAGGAGCTTCCCATCATCCTGAAGCGCAAGAAGACCCTCCAGAAGCTGATTTCTGACTGGAATGCCATCAAGAGCCGGTATGGAGCACAATGTGGTCATGGGAGACCAACTGGGTTGGAGGAGAGAAGCAGACAACTGCCCTCTGCCAATATGGGGAGCAGATGTCCCAGGGACAGGAGTGAAGCCAAAGAGGCACTAACTTGTCCCCAGACCCCTTCTCCACGTTCATAGAATCACAGAGTCACAGAACCATTAAGGTTGGAAAAGATCCACATCCATATGGTTCTTGAATACCTCCAGGGAAACTGACTTCACCAGTTCGCTAGACAGCCTGTTCCAGTGCATCACCACTCTAAGAATAAATTCTTCCTAATTTCACTATTTTTTCCTAATATTTCATCCTGTGTCCCCACTGATGAGGCTGTTAGTATTGCTTCTTCTCTCCCACTTCAAAGGTTGAACCAAGCTGCCAAGAGTTCCAGTAACAGTGCAGGAGCTGGAGCTGGCCCGGGGGCATCTTCTGCTGCCAACAAACTGGAGATATTGAAGGAAGAAGAGGAGGAGGTGAAGAGGAAGGTGGAGCAGTGCAAGGTGAGAACATCACTGGCTCTCCTCCTTGGGGCAGCTCCAGGGCTGGAGACCTGCTTTTCTCCAGCAGCTCCATCTAAGGTGACTCCCACACCAAGAGCAAGCCAGCCAGCGCAGCCTACCCTGTGCAAGCAACCAGCTCCCCTGCAGTGTGGAAACAGGGAGATGCCCCAAGCCTGGGGAAGAAAAAAGTAAAGGATTTGAAGCATAAGCTGTTATAGAGAGGAGGCTCCCGGGGCTGGAGCAGGGAGAACATGGGGTGCTCCTAGGCTGAGGCCCAGCTGAGCTGGGGTCTGTGCTGGATGACAGGGGACTGACTCCCATCATCTTTCTACATGTCCATGCTGTTTCTCTTTGAGAGCTCCGTGCCTTGTTTGTCAGAACCTACCATAGCTGGGAGATCGTCTTGTGAAGTTCTAAGGTCTTGTAGTAGGGCAGGTCACTGCTATGACCTAAACACAAGTGACAGGCGTGAGGAAGGGTCCCCATGCAGCCCCAGCCTGCCCTCCCATCACCTTCCCTGAGTGAGGGGCTTCTTGAAGGCATCCCCTCTCCCTCGGGTGTCAGGCAGGAGGGGGAAGGATGCTCTTCTTGGTATCTCCCTTCCTAGGATGAGTACATGGCTGACCTCTACCACTTCTCCACCAAAGAAGACAGCTATGCCAGCTACTTCATCAGAGTAAGTTCTCCTCTTAGCATGTGAATTGTCTCCTGGGGTATGTCCAGCCTTGTCTCCATTTGCAACAAGCCCTCCAGCCAGAGCAGAATACTGCATGCACTAGGAGATGCCTCCAAATAGAGCAGTTGTCCCAATTCATCCCCCTCTCTAATTTGTCTTCTGTCTACCACTATAGACATGATCCCATAGATCCAGGGGATTTCCCTTGCAGTTCTTCCTGCAGCATTTTTGCTTTCCTTGGTGCTCTCTTATGAGTGCACTGTCCTGGGTATGGGTCTCTGGAGAGGAGACAGTGCCAAGCTGAGCACTGACTGTTTGTTCCCTGTCTGGCAGCTGCTGGAAATCCAAGCCCAATACCATCGGCAGTCTCTGGAATCTCTGGACTCAGCTCTGACAGAGCTGAAGGAGAGCCACAGCCAGAAAGGTACCCAATCACTTGCAAGGTAGCATGGGGATGGCTGTGAGAATGGCCAGCAAGGCTGGGAAAGGTAGCTTCTTTTCTCCATGCCTGCTGCTGTCTCCTACCATGGGGTGGTGGGCGCTGCTTCCACCAAGCTAACCCCAGCTTTGGAGTGAGATGCCACCATGGTTGGATACCACCCAATCCCTAAAAACATTTCCCTGTCTCCCCCAGAGCCCTCCTTCACCACAGAAACCCCAGTGGTAGGGTACTACGGCGTGCCCCTGCAGACACACCTCAAGAACTTGGGCCGAGAGATTGCTCTGCCTATCGAGGCCTGTGTCATGATGTTGCTGGCCTCGGGCATGAAGGAGGAGGTAGGCCGCCCCTGCCATCCAACACACCCTAAAAACACTCCACAGCACCCTGCATCCCTTTGCTCCATCCCCAGGGACTCTTCCGGCTGGCAGCAGGAGCCTCAATGCTGAAGAAGCTGAAGAGCAGCTTGGCCAGTGGCTCTAATGCCCTGGAGGAGTTTTACTCAGACCCCCATGCTGTGGCTGGTGAGTGTGGTGACACAGGGCAGGGATATGGGGGTGGGGGGTCACTGCTGTCCCCCACCTCCACCACCTCCCCACTCTCCCTCCAGGTGCATTAAAATCCTACCTGCGAGAGCTGCCCGAGCCTCTGATGACCTTCAAGCTCTATGATGAATGGATCAAAGTGGCCAGGTGGGTCAGGGCTCACAAGCCCAACAACCCAGCAGCTGTTTGGCCTCTCACTTTGGGGGTGGAAGGAGTAGAGAAGAAGATACAGCAGTGCCTATCATGAGCATCATCAGTCCTTCTACCTCATACACCAAGTCCATCTTTGTCCTACAAAGCGGTTTGAGCTCTCCTTTTCTCTCTCCTGCAGCTTAAAGGACATTGACGACAGGGTACAGAGCCTGAGAGACACCTGCAGCCACCTGCCCCAGGAGAGCTACAACAATTTGAGGTGTTTCTGTGGGATGGGGCTTCTTTGATCCCACGCATTCACCAGGGGCAGCCATTCCCTTCCAGTGAGTGTGCACTCACTGTTTCCTTGTCCTCCTTTTACCCTGTAGGTATCTGATCAAGTTTTTAGCCAAGCTGGCAGAGCACCAGCATGTGAATAAAATGACCCCCAGCAACATCGCCATAGTGCTGGGCCCCAACCTGCTGTGGCCAGAACAGAGCACAGGGTGAGGTCTGGCTGGGTTGCAGGTTTTCTGGAGAGAGGCAGTACCTCTTTTTGGGCTTTACTCCTCCAGAATTAACATAAAATGGGTTAATTCCCATAACTCCTTCCCTGATGGTTCTCCCACCTCTGCCTCTCAGAGACCCTGTGCAACTGGACTTGGCCTCAGTCTCCTCCATTCAGGTGGTGGGAGTCGTGGAAGCCCTCATCCAGAACGCAGACATACTCTTCCCTGGAGGTAGGCCTTCGCTTTGTCTTTCCATCTTTGGGGACCATAGCAGAGGGTGAAGGGAACATAAAAAAAGCAGCACAAATAGCAGAAGAATGGATGAAGAGCATCCCAGGCAGCTGCAGTTCCCTGCTGTGGAGTCTGCTCCTGGGGCATGGGGCATGCTCAGCGTCTAGCAGGGGGGCACTAAGCACTTCTTGGCCTTTCTCCCCATGCAGAGATAGATTTCAATGTCTCAGGGATGTTCACACTGCCTGCGGATGTCAGACTCAATGAGGCTGCCCCGGTAGACGAGCTGCCACCCAAATCCCCCCCAGCCTGCTCTCCATCTCCCCTGGATGAAGTGGCGTAAGTCTGGCAGGAGCAGGGGGCTCCTGACCTCTATTCCACCCCACCCCACAGGCTGCAAGGCCAGGACCACCATGCCCCATGGTGCTGGCTCTAACCATCATCTGAACACCCCAACTGTCCCCTTCTCCTCCAGCACAAATGACTCTGAAGTGAGCTCCCAGCCGCTTTCCCCAGTGGTGACCAAGCCATCCCCTGAAGCCACAGTGCCGCCAGCTCCGACACCAGCCAATGACACTGCCCGCAAAGGTTAGGACATGGAGACACAGTGCTTGGGAGATGCCTACAGGGCCGACACCTCCACCTTCTCCAGTTTATCCTTATCTCACCACATCCTGCAAGATGGAGTACACAGGCCACCACATGGGAGGAGAAGGGCCTCAATCTGTCCCCTTGTTTTCTGCTTTCCATCCCCAGCCAAGGCGGGACTCTGGGATGGAAAGTACTCCGTTCAAAGCTCATGTCTCACTGCAAACTGAAGAGGGTGGGAAAAGACCCAAAAAAGTGGGATGTGCTCTGTCTGACCCACATGGGACTCTGCTACGTTAGCTAGGCAAGGGGCATCTTGTCCCCCACCCTACCTGAGACCCGCACCATGACCCCACTCTGCTCTCTTTCCAGCCAAGCGCCCGGCTCCATCTCGACCCACAGGGCCACCGCCTGTAGCCCAAGCCCGAAGCATGATCCCCGAGCACACCGCCAGCCCCAAGGCCCGGCCACGACGGCTGGGCGCTCCCTCCATCCCTCCACCACTGCCTCCACAGCCGGCACCGCGCCACAGCCGTGAATCCCTCACATCCCCGGGGCCTCCCACAGCCAATGCTCCGGACTGCACCGCGGATGAGGGGACGGCAGAAGCACAGAGCCCTTTGGCTGGATCAACAACGGTGGAGAACGACTGAGCAAGGCGTGGGGTTGCCAGCAGCTCCCACTTGCCTCCCCTTCTTCATCCGCCGCCATGAGCCTTCCACCTTGCCCCGTCAGGCTGGGTAGCAGGGCCCAGACCCCTGCTGGTCCCCCCCTCAGCCCACAGGCCCTCATCCTCCCCCAGGGAGGGAAGGGAAGGCCCCTGCGGTATTTCGGCTGGGGGTGAAAAATGTCTCATCGGGCAGAGCCCCGCTCCAGGGCCTGGCGCGGCTGCAGGTGGGCGCGCAGCCGCCATTTTGCCTCACGTCGCCTCAGAGCGCGTCACCTCGAGCCCACGAGCAGGTACGGTTGGTTCGCCTGTGAGAAGATTCTATTTTTTAAGAAGATATATATGCCTGCGCACATATGTGGACATGTATGTATTTATACGTATCGCGGCTACATGATTTCAAGAGACGCTGGGACGCGAGCGCTGCCCCGAGCCGGAGAGAGATGGCAGCCCGACCCTCTCTGCGACGGCGCTTGCGGCTGCTCCAGCGAGCCGCGGGGTGCCCTTGGCCAATCAGCCAGCGCGCCCTAGCTCCGTCCCGCCTCCCCGCCACCTTTCCGGACAGCCGATAGGACGGCGAGGCTGTCGCTTCTCCCTCCGCTCGACCACGCCCCTCTTCCTGCAGTCGATAGGCCGGCG
>JAOWBP010000001.1:45194510-45205410 GCA_028571105.1 Tragopan temminckii | reverse complement strand
CCAGCCATGGTGTCAAATTGTCACCCCCTTGGGCAGGGCAGGTGCCTGTGTCTTCTGCACCTGCGGTGCACCCTGAGGGAGAAGGAGCCACCAGCAGACCTTGCAGGAACGAGATGGGAAGGCGGAAGAAGCCCTGAGATTAATGGAATGAATATGCAGGCCTAATAGTGCACCTGAGCCGGCAGAGAACAGGCTGGGGCAAAGAGGCCGAAGTGCACCCAGGCTGGGAGAAAAGAGGAGGAGGAGGCAGCCGAACCCATGGGCGTGGAGGGAAGTGCAGTAATTAACCACAGAACTGGTTTTTCCGCATTTCTGCTGGGGAGAGGACTGGCCAGGAAAAGAACCCCAGTAGCCGGAGAGCTGATAAAGACAAAGTGACCTGGGACGAGGCGG
Source organism: Tragopan temminckii (assembly GCA_028571105.1). Taxonomy (NCBI): domain Eukaryota; kingdom Metazoa; phylum Chordata; class Aves; order Galliformes; family Phasianidae; genus Tragopan; species Tragopan temminckii. Next base: position 45,205,017 of record JAOWBP010000001.1, on the reverse strand, counting down.
CAGTGCTCACCACGCTCTACGGGCTGACTCTGCCAACGCTTCCCTTCACAACACTTGTGGAGCTTCCACTAAAGTCAGCTGGCTGCCAAGCAAGAGTTACACTCATTAAAGAGAGGCCGGGAGGTCACCAGAGGTTCAAGAGGTCAGCTAAAGCCAATGCAGTCAGTCAGCAGAGGGACCACTCCCCCCCACAGCTGCCCCCACATCTTGGAGACAGCCTCAGAGCTGAGATATATCCTCACACGCACCTCCCTGGGCTAAGTAACACAACACAGACAACGACGCACTACTTAAAAACAATGCTTTTATTAGAGACGCGCCGAGGCACAAAATGGCGGCCGGGGGACGTCCCTCACAGCGCCACACCTCCCACAGGGCAGAGCTGAGCGGAGCCGGAAACGGAGAGACCGGAAGAGGCGGGGACTCCTTGGACCGGAAGAGAGGTCTGACCGGAAGTGGGGTGGTGGCAGCGTGGGCTAGCCATGGGTCGGAAAAAGAAGAAGGGGTCTGGAAGCGCGGCATCACGGCTGGTGGTGACTTTTGATGAGGAGAGGCGGAGGTGAGGTTACGAGGGGTGCCAGGTGGCAAAGCGGGTGGGGAATGGGGTCGCTGGAAGCTGAGGTTTTGCTCTGTTCCTGGTGTTTAGGGAGTACCTGACTGGCTTCCATAAACGGAAGGTGGAGCGGAGGAAGGTGGCCCTGGAGGAGATCAAGAGGAAGCTGAAGGAGGAGCAGAGGAAGATGAAGGAGGAGGTATAGCTCCTCCTGATGACAAGGGACCCTTTGCTGTGTCAGGGTTGCGGGGCAGGCACGTAGCAACTGTTTCCTGGGGCCCTCGCGCTTCCCTTCCCTCACCTGGGGGGGAATGGGCCCTCGTGGATGGAGGGATTGGGGTGGAATGGACACTTGGAACAGCAAGAGTGCTGTAGTGACCCGTTTATCTCCCCCAGAGACATCAGGAGTACCTGAAGATGCTGCGTGAACGGGAGGAAGCTCTTGGTATGTACGTGCTCTGTGTCTGTAGGGTTTGGGCTCCTTTGCAGCAGAATGGGTATCACAGGAGTTACTGTCTGTGAGAGACACCAAACTGAACAGCCTCTATGGCTGGGCAGACATAGCTGTAACAGTGGTCCTACCCCAAAGGGGTATTGCCTCACTCTTCTCGTGTCCCTCTGAGAAGCTGGGCAACAGCTCATGCGATGGGCTGAATGGGGGCCCCCTGTCCCTACTGGGAAAGGAAACTGGGCAGGTTGGACAGAAAGGAGCATGCAGGAGGGTATCTCCATGACACTGAGATCTTGGCTGGGAGAGGGAGCTTGCCCTTCATGCCTTAACCCTGCATGCAAAGGCTGGACCTCCTGCTCCCAGTATGATGGTGCAGTAAACATAGAATCATTAAGGTTGGAAGAGATCTGTAAGATCATCTAGTCCAACTGTCCACCTACCACCAGTATAGCCCACTAAACCACGTTCCTAATTAATACGTGCCCTTTCCTTATAAACCTGCTGGGACAGTGACTCCACCACCTCTCTGAGCAGCCTGTTCCAATGCATCACCACTCTGTTGGCTAAGAAATTTTCCATAATTTTCAACCTGAACCTCCTGTGGTACAACTTGAGACCACTGCCTATAATTGCCTATTGCTTTTATCTGGAGAAGAGGCCAACCCCCACTTTGCCACAGCCTTCTTTCAGATAGTTGTAGAAGGCAATAAGATCTTCTCTGAGCTCCTCTTCTCCAGACTGAACAACCTCAGTTCCTTCAGCCGCTCCCTGTCACACTTGTGCTCCAGACTTCTCACAGCGTCATTGTCGTTCTCTAGACATGCTCCAGAGCAGCAGTGTATTTCTAGTAGTGAGAGGCATAAAACTGAGCACAGCACTTGAGGTGTGGCCTCACCAGAACTGAATACAGGCGGATGGTTACCTCCCTGTTCCTGCTGACTGTGCTATTTCTGATACAAGCCAAGATGCCAGCTGAGCACACTGCTGGCTCATGTTCAACTGGGCATTAACCAACACCTCCAGATCCTTTTCCTCCATGCAATTTTCCAGCCACTCTGCCCCAGGCATCTAGTGTTGCGTGGTGCTGTTGTGAGTGTACTTTGTGAAAAGCTGATATTTTTGTCTTTCCAGATGAGTTTGATGAACTGGAGCACTTGGTGACATCGCGGACAGAGTCAGTGAACATTGACCACCCAAACCATATTGTAACAGTCACAACCATCAGTGACCTGGACCTCTCAGGTGCACGCCAGCTGGGACTGACCACCTCTGAGGTACTGCCTCTTGCTGACTGTCTGATTGCATCAACTATAAATATTCTCAGGGCTAGTTAGATTGACACTCCATGAATATGCCAAAAGGCTTGCAGCTGGCTAGCAGCGAGGATGAAGGGGGAAACTGAATTTTCACATTTCTCCACAACTTACATTGTGCCACTACAGAGGAAGAAATGTCATCCTTGAACAGCTTTCTTCTAAGCCGCTCTGGAATTGTTTGCAAATTAACCTCATGTTAGTGGAAGGTGCCGCAGATCTGTATGGGGAGAATGCAGTATTGTAAAACCAGGTATAACACCAGTAATGAGAATTTAGGCTTCACTGCATGGACTGTCCTCCATGATTTTCTCTGACCTGTCCACGAACAGTTACTGCTAGGCTGAGGAGGGATTCTGCTCTCCGTGAGCCTATGCTTGGACCACAAATAATAAAATCTTTTGGTTGTGCTTGTGGTTGCTTCTGTTTTCAAAACAGATTTTAACTTAGGTCTCATGTTTGTTTCATAAAGGCTCTATGGTACTGACTGATCCAATCCTTCTGATCTTCATGAGTTGTGAGTGGATTTGAACTCCTTGGGGAAGTGCTGTATTGTTCAGTTAACCTTTTACACTTTTAAGGACATCTTCTGAAAATCAGGTTAAGGAGACTTTAATAGTAATTTAAGGAAAAAGCTGAAACTTCCAGTTCATAGATGTGGCCAGTAAAATTGTGCTGAAGTTCACCTTGGGATTGATTAACGTATGATTTCCTGCTGCTTGTCCCTTTCTGAAGGGCTGCGATTGCAAAACCTTGAGACTTGAACAAGGCTTGTGTAAAATTTAAAGTGTTGACCTGTTACTGTGTTTTGCAAATAGGAATAAAACCAGGAAGGTAGGGTAGCAAAAGCACCGGAATTGTGAGACTGCTTATTTTAATCTGTTCAAAAGATGTGTTTGTTTCTTCTTTTAAGGGAAAAAGTGATGGTTCAGAAGAAGATAAGGGGGAAGAGGTGGTGAACAAGCCTGCAAGAACAATGCCCAAGAAGTCCAGAAACCCTTTCCTATCTGAAAAGTACGTATAAATTCATTCAACTGCTTGCTGCTGGGCAGTGTGAGCTGATCAGGAGAATCTTTTGTTTCCAGATCAGTGGTGTGATTGCAGGGAGGGGATGCTGTGCTGCTTGGGTGCTGGTGGACAGGAGCCAGCAGAGGGCACTGGCAGTCTGGAAGCCTGCCTCTGTCGGTCTGTTTCTATCACATTGATCTCTGGTACCAGCAGTGTGAGGTGGGTGTGGTGCAGGTCGGGTTTTGCCCTGAACTGTTTGTCTAGTCCTTCTCCTGTCCTGTCAGGATGGTGCCCAGCACAGTGAAGTTCCCCTGGGACATGCAGTTACTTGTGTCCATTCCTGCTGGGCCACACAGGGCTGTCCTGCTGCTGTTCTAGTATCACCTTTCTGCAGTGCACTTTGGTGCCCAAACATCTATCTCTTCCTATCCTCCCCAGGATCTCTTCTCTTACTGCTACACTGCACATGCACAGCCGGAAAAAAAAGAAAGGAAAGCGACCCCAACGTGGGCAAGGTCCATTTAAGAAAATCCAGAAACCCAGCATGAGGCGAACCACTAAGACTCAGCGACGGAGACTGACAGGCAGAATGGGCCGTGACCAAGATTGATGGAGAGCCAGGTGCTCAGAGCAGCAGCTGGGACTGTTTTCAGCAGCTGGGCTGCTGTTCTTTGTGACCCCTTCATAATGATCAAGGACCTTGTTTACTTGGCTCTGTGAGCCCAGTTCAGCCTTACTCACCTGCTGTGTGTTGGCCACAGGCACGAGACACTGCATTTATTTTGCAGTGATTTCCAATTAAGTACCTGGGTGCCACAGAATCTCTGAAATCTTCTGTTGGAGGTCAGATTCTTTGAATGGCATAACCCTTAGCTGGCTTTATCAAAGGGGAGAATCCAATGCTGAATGCAACGGACGCACTGTCAGGGGTCTGAGACTGGGAAGAGCTCCGCTTCCACTTGTGAACCAATGCATTGCTATTTCTGCAGTGCAGTAAATTCTTTTTCCAGGAAGATATGGTGTCATCTTGTCTCATGTTTCTTCTTCTGTGCCACAGCCAAATGCAGGGATACTTTTTCTTTTTTGGATGGTGACCCTGCCTGTGGCAGGGGGGTTGGAGATTCATGATCCTTGAGGTCCCTTCCAACCCAGGCCATTCTGTGATTCTGTGATTTTTGGTATCTATCCCAGATGAAATTTAGTAAGTTTATTCTGTGAAGTCATTTTGCTAAGAGAAATATGTGTGACTTAACTGAAGCATAACAGCAACTGTGTTAATACCAGTACCAGTTGGAAAGAGGGTTACTGATTCCTATTGCTGAAAAAAAAAATCTTTAGAATCTACTGGTGCTCAGAAAAGGGAATAGCTAGGAGCTGTTTTTGTGGTAATACAGAACCCGCCAGAGCAGGAATGGCTCATTCCATTGTCTGCTGAATGTGCCGATGTTAATTCCGATAGCTCAGAGGAGTATGAAATCCCTTAATGCCCTTTCTGCATGTGTGTGGCCTTCTCTGGGATGGGAGTGGCAGAGGCTGTGCATTACCTCAGGGTGGCTGCCTTCTGCTTGGAAACCTTGGTACATGTGTTTTAGCATGGATGTCTTCAAGAGAAGGGAAAAAGAAGTCACCATGCATCTGCATGGCTGGGGTAAGGAATGCTTCTGGTAAAACAAGGTCTATCTTCAGAGCAGAGAAAAGAACCTGAGCGCCACACTGACTTCTGTCATGGAGTGTTTGTAGGATGCAGTGGCCATCCTGCCTTTGCCAGATTCTGACCAGTGCCTGGATGGGGCATCTTCCCTTATTATGTGTGTGCTGGCAAAGAAATGACAAAGGGGAGAAAGGCCTTTGTGGCCAAAACCCACACCAGAAAATTGGAAACGTGACAGTGGGTGAGTAAGCAAATTGCCTGTGCTAGAAATAGGAGGGGAAAAGAGTAACTGGTGTTGGAGGCCTTGTGGAAGCAGCAGCTTACTAACCTGTTCCTGTCTCACCTTGACATGTTAGGTGTTTCAGAGATGCAGAAACACAACTTGTGGGCAAGGCTGACAGTTTGATGGCATGCTTGGATCCTAGCTGTCAGGGTTGTACAGCAACTTTTCCCCTTTCCTTGGTGCATGGTGCCTCACAGGGTGACCAGAAGCACGATGAGACTTGCACTTTGCCTCCCAAGGAGTTTGCCCTGAAGCTGGAATGGCCGCTGTTTGCAGTCCATGTGTTTGTCACGCTGCAAAACCTGCTGAAACGTGGAGTGTGAACTTTGGGTTGGGTTTGTGGAAGCCTGGAATGACAGTGGGACAGTGTTGAAATACCTCATTATAAGCCTGATGGGATGTTAAGTGTGGCCTCAGCAACACCAAGGGATTTGTTATTTTGCTGCCAGGTGATTTAGAAGAATTACTGGCCCTAATAATTTCTGAGCCTTTCTCAAGCCACAGCTGAAATCCTGAAAAGTCTTCCATGCTCAGGGGGAAAAAAAGAAGAAAAAAAAAACTGGAAAAGCAGAACCATTAAATCCTACATGGAGTTAACAGCAAGTATTGTTTGCTGTGCTATTGATTTCTCCATCTGATTGATTCAAGCTTGATTTTGTAATGTGAATTACTGACTCATCCCTCGCCTGCTTTGTTATGTGCAGGGCTGCAATTGGGCTACTCCAGGATATGCTGGGCGAAGGATACCAGCTCACACACACAAGTTCGTGTGTGAAGCAGTTGCCAGGCACATCCAGCATGTGGTTTAAAGTCTCTCTTTGCAAGAGTCATTGTGACATTTTCTGCTTCCCCTCCTTTTCAAGACAGTTTTCAGTGTTATTGTTGCTTTTTCCCTCCGGCTGCTCACAAATGAGTTCCAGCTGTTGATGAGGAAGCTGCTTCTGAATATGTCCTACCAGCAAAAAATCACCGTGCTAGTGCGACCGCTGCACTGAAAAGTCATCACCATGACCACTATATGCCCCAGGGTCACCCAATTGTGCCCAATGCCCACACTCAGCTACAGCCTTGTCCCCAGAGGTAGGGGACCTGGGTGGTGGTGCTGCTGCTGCCCAAGAGCTCACATGAAAAGGATGTGAAGCTCCAATATGGTGTGTCCATGCATGATGGCTAGACTGTGATTCTGCACACATGCATGCACAAAAATGTGATTGGGATTACGGAGGATCAAAACGAGACAGGGAGGTCAAATAGTCACGGAGAAACTGGAGCTCAGTACAAAGATGAAGCTATAGTGTGTGTGAGGTGTGCCGTGTTGCTCCTGTGGAGTGTACCGAGCTCAAGGCTGCATGCAGCGCAGTCTTATTGCTGCTGCAAGAAAGGAACCGGGGATAAACCTCACGGGGTGCGGGACAAGAGCTTTTGAGAGCCAAGGGAGCTGATTAGCAGGGAGTCCTAGCGCTTGCAGATCCATCCTGCCGATGTTAACCATCTCTTGGGGCAGGAGCCCTAGGCCTGCTCACTGGCAGGGGATGGGGACGAGAGGAAAAAGCAGCAGCCCCCCACTCCCTTCCCGGCCCCGCTCGGGTCGATCGCCCAACCGCTGCCACCGACACGTGGGTGCCCGCACACGTGCCCGCCGGCGCGCCGCCAGGCAGCCACTCAGAGGGCAATATTCAAATCTGTGCCCGGTCGAGGCCAATGAGAGGACAGTGGGCGGGGCTTGGCTGCCCGCAATTCCCACGGGGAGCTCCATTCAAAGGGGAGCTCGGCGGGGAGAGCGGTGCTGGGAGTCGTGGGGAAGTGGAGGTACTGGGGGTACTGGGATGCACTGGGAAGGGTAGCTACGGCTGTGTGAGTGCTAGAGGCCGTGGGGAGCTCAGAGGGCCCCAAGAGCCCTGCGGGATGTGGAGAGCAACGGTTTGCCCATTAGGCAGTGGGATGCTCTGGGTTTCTACCACGTGTGGCAAGCAGTGGGCACGGCTGGATGTTGGGCTCTTTCTCTCTGCATTGCTTGCAAGTGAGTGCTTGGGTTCAGGTCTGTGAGTGAGTCAAGAAATCGTGCCCTCCCCAATCTGTCTGCATCAGAACCTGTTGAAGGGTGCAGAGCAGCGTCCCTTTCTAAAAAAAAGGCTCCTGCTGGGACGTCCCCTTTTATTATGTGGGTCATACTGATGGCCTTGCAGCTGGATGCCCTCTGATTCCACCATGGCCAGCCTAGTGCAGCAAGCTTCAGTCTGAGAATAACATTTGTGTTTCCATAGGAGCCTGAGGATGTGGAGCTGAAAGCTCAGCTTTCTCCTGCTGTTCCTTTCTCTTGGCTGCTCCCTGTAGCCCAGCAGCCAGAGCATGTCCATCCCTATGGAGGATGCCAGGTTCGGTGAATGATGTGCCCTGTGCCAACTTTGAAGCCAACATATTTGCAAGGAGCCTGTGCCAACACTGCTTCCGTGCCTCAAGGGTTCACCCGCATGCTGCCCAGGTGAGCTCCTCCATCCCACCTGCAGGCCATGAATGCTGCAGCAAGAGCTGCTTTGTTCAGCCCTGGGACTTTGTAGAGATGGAAATCCCTAGCACAAAGGCTTGCAATGTCCATCATTTAACTGTGCTTGGAGCAAAACTGGAGCCACACTGGCAGGGAGGGTCTGGACACAGTTAGGAGAGGCTCCGTAGATCCTGGGAAGGGAAGCAGGGGTGAAGCAATACAGATATGTGCAAGTAAATAGCAACAGTGAGGAAAGGGGGAATGGCAAAGTAGGGACCCACCCCGGATTTCATCTCTGTTTGAGGCCTGTTGGTCCATTTCAACTCAAACCATTCTATGATTCTTACCTAAAACATGGTCCTGGCAGATCTCCCTGGGCTGCAGTGAGCTGTTCCTGGAAGGAAAGGTGGAAGGGGATACATCTCATGTGATGCAGGGCTCAGTCTGACCCCATCCTCCAGCATGAGCTCGGCTGCAGAGCACTGCATCCCTCCAGGCATCAGCCGGTTTCATGTTCACAGAGGGTTTCGTGTCATTCGCTGTCCTCTTGGAGCACCAGGCCTGGGATCATGAAATAGTAATGAGCCTCCCGCCCTCCTCCTTGCCCTCTCCCCCTGGCTCCCGGGCCCTCTAAGATTACTGCAGCCCTTTGCGATCTGCTTAGAGCCGTCTCTGAGCGTATCCAGATGCCAGAGGGAGGGCAGGCAAGCCCCCTACCACTGCTCCTAAACCCTGCAGGTAATGGGCCTGGGGGAGATGCTGGAGGGTGGCTGCAAGCAGAGATTCCCCCGGTCCTCATCCTCATGTGCTTTCATATCCGGCACGGTGATGGGACGGCTGCATCCCCCCCTTCCTCGCAGGAGCATGACGCAGAGGTGGCGGGGCACGGCAGCAACGCAGACCCAGGTGGGCCCTGGGACGCCGTCCGCATTGTAGCACCACAGTGTGAGGTTTACATCTGCGTGGGTCGGGCAGACGGCGCGGAGCGGTGAGTGGCAGAGACTGATGGAGGGGGAAGACAGGGAAAATCGGGTGCGATATCACCGATGCACTGAGGGATATGTTTAGTAGGCATGGTGGTGATGGGTTGATGGTTGGACTGGGTGACCTTAGCGGTCTTTTCCAACCTTGATGATTCTGTACTCTGCCTGGGAAAAAGGGCTGAGCACTTTCTCTGCCTGTGTTTCTCGTGACTGCTCCCTGTCCCCAGGCTCTGCAGCCATGCTGACCGCTGCCTGTCCTCTCCTTGCTCTGCAGCTGGCACCAGAACAGGGCACAGCCCGCACTCAGCCCCAGCACTGTGGGCCAGCATGGAGAAACCAGCACTGAGCCCCACAGCCACACTGAAAGCAGGGTGAGATGGGCACTTCTCTTGGTTTGGGTGGTTCCAGCCCCCTCGTCCCCTCAGAGCCACTTCTGCTGGGCATCCTCAGAAGCTCCCAGAATGCTAGGGGGGTCAGCTGGGACCCTTCACTCCTCACACATGCTCTTTGCCCCCTTCCAGCCCAGTAACTTGCAGTCGCATTGCAAAGCCCTGCCTTATTTGTCTCTCAGGGCTGGGAGATGACCAGGCTATTGGATACCACTTTGGGATCAGGCAAGCGGGACACAATGAGCTACAGGAGCCACAAGGATAATGCACAGCTGCAGGTGGACAGAGCCAGGTGGAGTCAGCCCCTTCCTTCTGGATCCTGGGTGAGGACAGAGGCTCCGAGCTTTAGGAAAGAAGTCTGTGTGCCAAAAGCAGGTACATGTGGTTTGTTCTCCTGCAGGATCGTCTTGGTGTGCTGACCATAAAACATGGGGCTGCTGTCTCCCTACATGCTTTGCAGTGCTCCCACCCCACCATGCAGTCTGGGTTTTCTCTCTGCCCCCCTGTTCCTAACCCTTTGCTGTGGGCAGAGCAGCAGTGCACACCACTCTTTCAACAATCTTCTCTCCATCCCAGAGCGTGTTCCTGCCAGCCAGAAGTCCAAGGAGGGCTGGGCGAAACATCGCATAGAGAGTGGCTATTTCTCCTTGGAACCTCGAAAACCTGACCCTTCCTGGGCTTCCTCTGCACCACGTCCCGGCCGCAGCTCCTCTCCTGGTCCCGGCAGCAGCAGGCATTTGGCATCCTTCTCCAGGGCTGGGGAGCCCCGTGGGCACTCTAGTGCCGGGGGCACAGAGGGGAAGCGTGTGCTGGAGAGGCAGGAGTACACGGTGCTGGCAGACCTGCCCAAACCCAAGCGCCTTGGCCGTGGGGATGGTGCTGACCGCTGTGGCTCCCGCACGCTCAGCCCTGGACGAGTGGAGGTGGAGAAGATATTTGGTTGTGAGCGCAGGTGAGGAGAAATAGAGCTCTGCAGTGGGTTGTTCCCATGGGTCACTCCATGGCTTGGAGAGAGCAGGGCTGGGGGTTACAGCTCAGCTTTGAAGCTCCAAGCCATGTCCTGGGAGCTGCAGGACATGCTGTAGAGTTGGGAAATGGGGAAAGGAGAAAGAAGCTCCCAAATCCTTGTAGAATTAAGGATGCTGAGAAGTCCCCAGTTCCAGGTGAGTCTTCAGCTGGAGAAACACAAGTGGCTCCAAAATTGGCAGCCTAATGGTGGCATGGGGCATGTAAAGGTGTAACAGGGACCAGGCAGTGGATGAGACAGGAAAGAGCAAAGTGCAGAGGACCCAAAGAAATGGCATGAAGAAGATGTGGATGAGGAGGCTGGGATGGTTGCAGCAATAGGGTGGAGACCCCAACATGTGGGGCAGGCAGAGATGTAGGCCTGC
>JAOWBP010000001.1:45180108-45192206 GCA_028571105.1 Tragopan temminckii | reverse complement strand
GGTGCCGCCTGTCCTCCCGGCCGGGGGTGGGGTGCGGTGGAGGTGACGGGCCGGGCCTCGGCCTTCCCCGTGCGGCGGGGCGGTGAGGGGTTCGGCGTCGCGCTTTGGCTTTGGGGGGCCTTCCCTAGCCGAGCCAGGTCTCTCTGGGGGAAGAAATGGGATTTCGGGGCGGCCGGGAACACCTCTGTAATGGAGGGAAGGCGGCCCGGGGTGAGGTCGCCCTGCAGCAGGTGACCTCCAGAGCTCCCTTCCACCGCCGCTGTCCCGTGGAGAGAAGTGTTGCTTTGTAGCCCGAGCAGCTCTGGGAACCACGGCCCGGAGCTCTCGCTCTGTTGCCTTCCGTCCTCCGTTTTTTCCCCCTGCCCTCTCCGTACCACCCGGGAGTCGTTCTTCCACTCCCACCCTATCTCCTTTCCTTCTTTGGTGTTTACATTCTTAAGATACTTGCAGGCTGTTATCGCGGCCCTTGTATCCCCGTGGCAGCCCGAGCAGGCAGCCAGCTCCCTGCACCGGCCGTCACCCCTGCTCAGTGCTGGATCCCCCCGGTGCCTCCTCTTGCATCCTCACATCTTCGTTGTTTGGAGCCAGCCCCGGATCTCCGGATGGCTCTGCTTTCCTGCCCGCTTCCTCCTCCTGCCCTGGCCTTTTCCTCTGACGGGGGATTCAGCTCAAAGCTCGCTCTGTTCTCTGCCCGTATCCCAAGTTCTTCTCTCCAGAGTACAAAGCCAAAATTAGTGGTAGAGAGGGGGGAGAAAAAAGCAGCTTTAAGCGCTTTGTGCAGCAACTGGTCCACCAAAAATACTGCGGACAGTGGCAGAGCTGAGCCTATGAGGACGAAGACAGGGAAAAAGGGGCTGGTTGTGCCTTGCACCATTCGTGTGCTTTGGGGGGCTTTACTGGCCCCGGTGCTGTGCCCCTGACAGTAATAGGGCAGTGTGCCTGACCCTCCTGCCCCACGCACGTGTATGCTGGGAGAGAAGGTCACGCCAAATGTTTCGCCTCCTTTCCTTCCCTCCTGCCGCTCCCAGCCTGCAGTGCTGAAGTCACTGGATTGGAAAGGATAACGGCACAAAGGGTGGAGCTGTCGCCTTGGGGAAGAAATTAATTTTCAAAGAACTTTTACAGGGCAGTGGGGATGTCCGGGTCTGGGGGAGTGGACGAGGGGATGCACGTGGTCCCCAGCCATTCACCACCTCTGCTCTTCGTGCCTACTTTACAAAGCTGAGTGGTGGGCTGAGTTATTTGCCGGCTCGGGAGGAGCTGGAGCAGCAGAGCTGGGAGGAGGAGCAGCTCCAGCCTGCTTGGCTGAGGGCGAAGTCAGGGAGAGCATTTGCCCTGAGTCAGCTCTCCAGCACAGCACTTCTGGAAGGAGCTGAACTGGTTGGGATGCCGGACAAGTGGCGTGAGGTTAGGAGGAGGTGAAGGGGGGAGGAACTTTTTAGAAGGGAGTGAGCTGGAGGAAACCCTGCTTGTTCTCCATAACCATGGCCCAGGGCTGGGCGGAGGGTGGGCTCTAGAAGAAGCAAAGTCCCCAACATCTCAGACAGGATTTGTTCTCCAGCTCTGGTTGTAATTCCAATTTGATCTCCAGCCTCAGGCAAAGCGTTGACACGCCGTGTGTTTTCACAGCTGTTAAATTGCCTCCTGCGCCTTTGCGGTGAGGGCTGGTTCATAGGGAGCTGCTCATGGCTGTAATAAGTGAGCAGTGGGGAAGGTGCTGTGGGAGGTACCCCTGGGGCATTGATGCCCAGGTTGGGACAAAATGTGCATGCTTCCCTGTGTCCTTCTCCAAAGCCTGGTCTGGCTTGTGGCAGAGCTGTGTTCCCTTCCACAGTTTCCTCACCCCTATCTCTCTCTCCTATCTCTGAATAAATATCTCCAAGGCACCTTGTAGAAACCTCCCTGCTGCATATTTTCCTTTTTCTTTTTTTTTTTTCTTTACTCTTTCCTTATCTCCTGTTTCCTCTTACAGGAATGATTGCTAAATGCAGTCCTCCTCCGCCACTAGGTCCTAAACTAAACCCCCACATGTTTCCTCAAAGCAATGTGGGGTTTTTCTTGTTTCTTATTCCCCCTATGAGAACTCTGCTTCCCAGCCCCCTAGCATGCAGAAACCTTTTGTGGGTTCCAGCATGCACTAACCCTCTGCTTTGTCCTTTCCTCTTCAGCCAGATCTCCTCAATTTCAAGAAGGGATGGATGTCCATCCTGGACAAGCCAGGAGAGGTAAGCCCTTCCCAGAGCCTACTTCTTGCCCTAGCCCTGTTGGTCAATTTCCTTGTGTAAGCAGTGATTTTTTCCCTTCCCCTCTCGTTGTGCTTGCTCCTGCTGCATGTAACTCATGCTTGAGAGACCCAGCATTGTATTGGGTGCACTCTGAGCTGAGAGTTATTACGGGGACTTGGAAGGGACCTAGAAAAGGGGGGCAGAGCCTGGAAACGGAGAGGTCACAGGGCAGCACATCCCTCCTTGTTCCTGCACTTCCCTCGATAACTGTCTATCCATTTCCCTCCTGTCTTTTCCCCTCCCTCCCCTTAACCCATCTGCTGGCAGTGGAAGAAACACTGGTTCGTGCTGACCGACTCGAGCCTGAGATATTACCGGGACTCGAACGCCGAGGAGGTAAGCATGGGTGGTGTCTCCTCACCCCTCTGTTCTTTCCTGCCCTTGTCCTTGTAGTGACAGGGAGAGGAACATGACCACTAGCACAGACATCTCATGTCTACACAAAGGAATGTGTCCCATTCCGGTGAAGCTCTAGTGTCTCCTTGAGACCTTGTTCTGACCCATCATTCTCCATCTGAAGAGCCCCTAGGGGCTGTCATGGTTTGAAGTGAAGAGAAAGGCTGACATGGGAGCAGCTGGGCTGCCTTGGTGCTTTGCCACTCTTCTTCCCATGCTTTGGTTAGGGTGCAGGCAGGTGGCAGGGGCTTTTTAAGAGATGAGCTTTGCTTACACCCTAAAGGGTGGCTGTGCTTTCAGGCTGATGACCTTGATGGTGAAATCGATCTCCGCTCCTGCACAGATGTGACAGAATTTGCGGTGCAGCGTAACTATGGCTTCCAGATACACGTGAGTGCCTGGAGGGCAGCACTGAGGGATGCCGGGTGAGATGGCTGCTCCTTCCACATCTGCATCCCTAACACAGAAATTTGGGCAGTGCAAACTTCATGGTGTCAGGATGGCAGGGGAAGTTGGTGGTGTGCACTCAAAGGGTCAGAGTGCAGCCAGCTGTCCCTTTGCTGAGTGGTGACAGAGCCTGTGTCCTGTCTCCACTGCAGACGAAGGATGCCATCTTCACACTGTCAGCCATGACCTCAGGCATCCGGCGCAACTGGATTGAGGCTCTGAGGAAGAATGTACGCCCCGTTAGCGCTCCAGATGTCACCAAGTAAGAGCAGCCTGCTGGTGGGTCTCCTGGTTGTCCCTTTCTTCAGGAGGACACCTGAAAGGTCCTGGGGAGGGGGGGAGCAGGGCTGTGATGATGAGAGTGATGGGCATGCAAGAGGTGATGCTTTCTGGGTGCACAGTGTCCTGGCAGGCTCCTTTCTGCCAGCAATATGTTTCATTGAGTAGAATCTTAGAATCTGTTCAATTTGGAAGAGACCGCTAAGATCATATAGTCCAACTACTGACCTATCACCAGCATGTCCAGTAAACAGTTTCCCTCAGTGCCGCATCTACCTTTTTCTGGAAAACCAGCAGTTCCTCGCACTGCCCTCAGAAGCCTGCCTCGAAACCCATTTTTTTAGCTCCGTTTTGCTGCTGGAGCTCAGGGTGAATCCTCTCCACCCCCTGGGGAAAGCCTGTTTACCCATACGTGCAGATGGAGCTGCCAAGTGATGTGATGCAACCACTCTTCTCTCACACAAGGTTTTTCACAAGGCTGAGTTGAGCAAAAGCTGAGCTTTGCGTTTAACCAGCAATGCAAGGGGCCTGTTTGTCTGTTCTTTTACAGTGCCTGTCCTTCACATGTTATTGCTGTGGTTTCAGGCTATCTGACTGCAACAAGGAAAACACAATCCGTAACTGCGTCCCACCAAAGAGTTCACTGCGAGTGGACGAGCAGCAGCAGCCAGGTTCTGAGGGAAGCACCAAAGGCAGCACTTGGAAAGCGGATGGGCCACGCCATGCCTTTGACTACGTAGAACTGTCTCCCTTGCAGCAGGATCCCCAAAATCAGGGGTCCCCACCGAGGACAAGAGGGAGCTTGAGGGCGTCAGAGCGAGTGTCCAAGCATGAGGATCTAGAGCGGGATTTGGCAGTGCGTTCAGAGGAGAGGCGCAAGTGGTTTGAGAGTCCCGACAGCAGGGTCTCCAACAGTGATGGCCCAGGGGGAAACTTGTCCCACAAGGTGGAGGAGCCAGACTTGCCTGCTGCTCCGCTTTCAGAGGAGCAGCGGGTTCGGCTGAATGAGGAAATAGAGAAGAAGTGGCTAGAGCTGGAGCGCTTGCCCTTGAAGGACTCACGGCGAGTGCCCTTGACAACACTGCTGAACCAGGGCAAGGGGAACCACGGAGATGCCAATGAGGCACTGAAAAAGGAGGTGAGAGCACTTTGGAAAGTGATTTTCTGGTGGCCCCTTAGCGTGATCCCTGCAGCTGTGTGCCTCCCTGGTGGCTCTGCAGAAGAGCAAGGCCACCAGCGTTGGTGGCATCGCTTGTGTGGATCTGTGTTTCCTGGCAGTGTGTTTGCTGTCTCCTGTCTTGAACTGTTCCCAAGTCAGCAAACACATCACCTCCCAGCCCTGGGAAAGAGGTTGAGCATCTCTCTTCTGTCCCTGGCACAGGTCCAGTCGCTGCGGGTGCAGTTGGAGTCCTGCCGGGCCCGAAATGAGAGCCTTCGGGAAGCTGCCAAGTCCCAGGGAGACGGCCACGTGCCCCGGGGGTACATCTCTCAGGTGAGCAGGATGGGTGAGCCCCAGGCTGGGAAATGCCAGAGCCTGGACTCATTGCCAAGCAGGTATCGCTAATCATTGGGTTGCCATGGTGGCCCTAAATAGGCTCAGTTGTGATCAATGTTAATTACATAAAAGCTAGCGTGTGTATTAAAGAGGCTGGAGTTGGCAGGAGGCAGTGGCGCGCACATGCTGTCAGGAATTCAGGATCTGTCATAGTTGAGGGAAGGGAATTTGGGTTCCTGGTGAGCTCCTGTTGCAATGGACTGGCTGCACCCAGCCCAAACAAAACCACAAGTCATGTGGAGCAGTTCACTGGTACTCTGCAATCTCAGTTTGTACTTACAGCTCAAGGGTCTCCATGTGGTCAAAAGAAAAGAAAAAGGAGCAGGGAGAAATAGCATCTTTTCTTCCTGAGGCTGAACTTCACCTTTCCCAAAAGGTCTCATTCTCTCACAGTTTGCCTTAGTACCATTTGAAAGAGGGGGATAACAAGCTGGTGAATTCAACGGTTTCTTAAGAATAATGTTTTGGCATGATTTAATGGCAGGCAAATCCTCCCCAAGGGCTTTGGGGCATAAGTCCAAGATGGGAATGTCTTGCTTTGCTGTAACACAACTTATCTACAGCACTGGGCATTGAAAGGACCAGCCACCAGAAAAAAGTATGAGCTGTGCAAGAAGATCGCTAGCAGTCAGGCTATGGGGAGGAAGGTGTCTGTAACAGCGCCCAGCCAAGGGGAAGGTGTCGCTTTTCTGAAGCAGAGGCTCAGTTTCCATCGATTCTGGGGATGCTGCTTTATTTAAAAGGCAAATTGTGGGATGTGATTCCAGCAGTACAGCCTGGTGGATGGGTCTGGATCAGCTCCCCTTTGGCATCTCTTGATGGCTGAGTTGTAATAGAAGTAAGAGGAATGTTTTTTCCTCTCCAGAGCACACAAGGCTCACAAGATTTGCGATCTGAATGCTTGTGTTTGGTGATAAAAGTACCAGGAGAAAAAAACATCATAGGAAGGGGTCTCACTTGTTTCCAAATGGCCCTGGACTAGGGAGGGGTTTGCAAAGTCAAGCATCATCCCAATGAGTTGCCTGTCCTCCTGCCCACATGTCTTAGAGTCATAGAATCACAGAGTATCCTGAATTCAAAGGGACCCACAAGGACCATTGAATCCTAACTCCTGGCTTCACATAGGACTTCCCAAAATTCAAACCTTGTGTCTGAGAGCTTCCTGAACTCTGTCAGTTTAGTGCCATGACCACTGCCCTGTCCCAGTGCCCAGCCACCCTCTCAGTGAAGAACCTTTTCCTAACCTCAACCTGAACCTTGCCCTAATATCCCACCTGACTGTCCCAATGCAGCTCCGTGTTGTAATGTGTCTGCCACTTTCACATCCCTCACCCTTCCCTCCTACTGTCCTTTCCCCTGCATGACAGGAGGCCTGTGAGCGCAGCCTGGCTGAGATGGAGTCGTCACACCAGCAGGTGATGGAGGAGCTGCAGAGGCACCACCAGCGAGAAATGGAGCGGCTGCGGCAGGAGAAGGAGCGGCTCCTTGCAGAGGAGGCTGCAGCAACAGCAGCAGGTAGGAGCAGAAAGCAAGATGTGTCCCCACTTCCTTCCACCTCTCCCAAATGTCTCTGACTTCTGCCAGAAACCTGTCACCTTCCTGTCCCAAAAGTCTCGTAACTTGAGTCCCACTGCTGAGCCTGCTGTTTGGTCTTAGAGGAAGCTTGGCATTTCTTCAGCCTGTGCTGTGAGGTCTGGTCAGGCTGGGATGCCATTTATTAATCTCCTTGGCAGCACTCGGTGCTTTGGGATAATCCTGGGAGGTGGGAGTTGCTCAGAAGGCAAAAGGGAAGGAGGAGGAAGTGCAGAGACAAATCTTTGAGCCTGAGGCAGCAAGAGCTGGGTCAGTTGCCTGGCTGGGTTTCTGGCTGGGTGCCCAAGCTGGCATAGCCTGATCTCGTGTCTCCCGTTGCGTCTCTCTGTAGCCATTGAAGCACTGAAGAAGGCCCACCGGGAGGAGATGAACAAGGAGCTGGGCAGGACACGAAGCTTTCAGCAGTGTGGTTCTGTCACAGATGCCCTCCAGAAGCAGCACCAGTAAGAAGTCTCTCCTGCTTCCCTTGTTCAGTGCTTTGGGCAGAGCCTATTGGTGGCACGGGACAGCAATGGTGGCAGGGCAGCAACAACCTTGTGCCTCTCTGGCAGGTTGGATGTAGACTCGCTGAAGCGGGAGCTGCAGGTGCTGTCAGAGCAGTACTCCCAGAAGTGCCTGGAAATTGGACAGCTAACAGAGAAGGCAGAGGAGCGGGAACAGATGTTGCAGCGCTGCCAGCAAGAGGGGAAGCAGCTCCTCCGGAAGAACCAGGCAAGAGAGGGGCTTCCCTGGCCATAGGGACCGCAGAGCATCCTGATTCCATTGTGGGACTGCCCCTGTCTAAATGGGGTGTCTCTTTATTCATATTCTTCACCTCTCAATATGTTACTGGGGCCAGGACAGCAAGAGAACCTTGTAGCTATGCCATATCTGCCTTTTTGCCTGCAGGAGCTGCAGATCCGCCTGTCGGATGAGATTGGGAAGCTGCGAAGCTTCATCACCTCGCGGTGCTCTGGGGACCGCTCTCCGCAAAACAATGAGCGCAGCTCCTGCGAGCTGGAGGTATGGGGTGCTTAGAATGTCCCCAGCAGTTTGTGTTTGGAGTGGAGGGGACTAGGAGCCACACAAGGCTGCAGGGCTGTGCAGGAAGGAGGTGCGCAAGCTTCCCCTGCGTGCCTCTCCCGGGGCATCATGCATCACTTCCCGCTTCCTTCCTCCTCCACCACTGCACTTGCGCCAGGGAGGACGGCCACTACCCAGGCTGTGTCTCTCTGCTTCCCCCTGCCTTGAGTCACCGCCTGCTTCTCTCCACTGAGCCAGGTGCTGCTGCGTGTGAAGGAGAATGAGCTCCAGTACCTGAAGAAGGAGGTACAGTGCCTCCGGGAGGAGCTGCAGATGATGCAAAAGGTTGGTGCTTCCCTGGGTCTGCTGGCTGGGGCTGGGTATTGCATCTCTCTCTTTTATAGCAAAGTAGAGAGGCTAGGAGGCAGCACAGTGGCTGCAGGTTTCAGACAGGGTCATTTGGATGCTCAGGTCAAACCCTTGTGTCATGTGTGCTCCTTGTCCCTGCTTTCTTGCTGAGCGACACGGCCTCATTGCAGTATTCCATTACTTAAAGTGTGGCTACGAGGAGGATAGAGCTCTGTCTTCATGAGGAGCCCCATGGAGAAGACAAGCAGCAGTGGATGTAAGCCGTACCAGGAGAAGTTTCATCTTGATATATAGTTTTGTTTTGTTTTAACATTGAGAACAGTGATTCATTGGAACAACCTCCTCAAGGATATGGTGGTATCTCCACCACTAGAGGTTTCCAAGAGGCAGTTGAACAAAGTTCTCAATAAGCTCACCTAGGCTTCATTATCCCACAAAATGTTGAACCAGCTGATCTTTCAAGGTCCCTTCAAACCTGGGCTGTTGTATGCTTCTGTGAAATCGTTGCCCAGTTTGGGCTGAGGTTCAGGCTTTGGGCTGTGTCCTCCCTCACCCACTGGCCTTTCTCCCACTGGCCTCACCTTGACACTTGAATACCAGCTTGAGAGTTGCTAACTCTTCTCCCTCCCTGGCAGGACAAGAGATTTGCCTCAGGGAAATACCAGGACGTCTATGCAGAGCTGAATCATATTAAGGTGCGCTCAGAGCGAGAGATTGAGCAGCTGAAGGAGCATCTGCGCCTGGCCATGGCAGCCCTGCAGGAGAAGGAATCACTGTGCAACAGCATCAGCAATTAATGGTGAGCACTGAGGGGCTATTATGTTCCCTTCAGGCTTGGGGGGCTGAGATCCACTTACTTTTGACAGAGGAATGAAGGCAAGGCAGCTTCCTCCTGCTCCATTTGGTGGTCAGTGTGGCTTTGGCTTGACCCAGCCGTCTTCTCATAGGCACTTGCAGAGGCAAGCATGGGAATGGGGCAGCGTGAAGCCATCATGCATGTTCTGATGTCCAGAGCAAGCCTTCTACTTGCTGGAACACTGTGGCCATCAGGCTTGGGGTCACACTGCCCTGCCAACTCTTGCTGGTGGGCGCTGACCAGATTTGACATGCGTGGGATCAGAGCAGGCATGCCAAGCATGTCAGAACCTCCTAGAGTGGAGGCAGAAAGGACAGCATTTCTGTGCTGAGTGCGATCTTTCCAAAACTGTTTTATTTTTTTCCTTCTCTTTCTAGGTCTACTTCATTTGTTTATCTGTTCTTGTTTTTTATTTGCTCCGTTCCTCACTTAAGGAGAGAGGGAGGTTGGATCCCATCCGTTGTCGCCTTGGCGAGACATCTCTCTCCTCAGCCAGCTCCTCACTCCCCTCCCAAAGCTTTCGATGACGCCTTTCCAAAACCTTTTTGCCTTCGTATCTGAGCACGTTATTTGGAATGGCTCCTTACATGCACCTTCTTCAGGATTTTATACATGAAAATTATATTTTATAGAAAAATTTTGTTTTCCCTTGAGAATAAGAGAAAAAGGAGAGGGAAAGCTTCTACGTCACCAGCATTTTCTAACCAGAGAAAGAGAATATACTCCCCACTTCCTCAGCTCCCCCTGCTCCCAGCCACGTATCTGCCTTTGGCACTCCTGTTCCCTCTCTTCCACCTGTTTCTGAGGCCCCATGGGGAAATATGGGGACACATAACTACACCACTGCCCCAGCACCCAGTGGAGGAGACACCCAAGCCATAGGAGGCCGCCTGCTGCAGCTGCACCCACCTGCAACTTTGTAAGAGGAGACTTTGGCACGAGGCTGCGTGATGGAGCTCAGTGACTGTCCTTCAGCTCTGCCTTGGCACAGCCTCAGCTCCTGGAGCCTCCCCACTCACCCTCCCTCGGGCTGGGGAGAGCCCGGCATTTTAGTGGCAGAGGAGCTGCTGTTCTGCCACACCCTTCAACTCTTAACTTAATAAAATCTTCCCCTTTTGCTGAGAAAAATGTGTTTGCTGAGGGCAAGTCTTGCTACAGGGCTGAGAGCAATTTCTGCAGCTTCCTGCCTCATTTTGAAGCCAGCAGCTCTTTTGTGACCACCAGGAGCAAGAGGGGAGATCTCGGGGAAGATGAAAGGAATGGCAAATGTTTTTCCCCCCTCCTGTTTTAGGGTAAAAAACATGCTTTGCTCTTTCTAAAGGGCGCTTAAGGGAAAGCACTCAGAAAAGGCTTCGGGCTCCTTTCCCTGGGCAAAGCCAGCACAAAATCCAGTAAATCCAGTTGCAGGCTTGCATCATCCCTGAACCACCACCTTGAAGATGGGATGAGCCCTGGGCGTGCCATCAGCCAGAGATGGAACGGCAAAGCTCCCAGGCTGGGAGTGGCAGCCTTGAAGTTGGGGAGTTGTGGGGACCATGGCTACAGGGAAAATGTGAAGTTTAGGGTATGGTGTTTTACGCATGATTTTTAGGGGAAAAAGAAAACACAGTTTTGCATCACCAGTGGCTTAATTAAGGTTGTGGGGTTGCAGCTATCACTGGGGGTTGCAACCCCTGGGAGTGGCCAGCCAAGTCCCTTCCTCAGGTGCACCCTATATTTGTTTGGGTTTGGTGTTTTTTGTTTTTTCCTGACTGGGGACTGCTGTTCCCGATAAAGGCTTTGCACCAGCATGCTGAAACGTGTGGCTGCTGCCAATCAGCCTCTTCCCCAGTGCCACATGTGACGGGTTGATACTGGCCCTACTGCTGCCCCATAGCGATATCGCTTGGCCCCAGGGCCATGGGTGTGAGAGGAGGCAGCCAAAATGTCTGCCTATTTTGAGCCTCTTTGGGAAGTAAAAACGGCTTAAATAAAATTTTGCCATGATGAATTTGCTGGCTTTCTGTGATGGGCTGCAGCACATCCACAGCGTGTGTGCTTTGACCATTTAAGATGAAGTCCTTAGGTGGACGTGCAGGAATCCCAAAGGTTTTGTTGGGATGATGTGTGGGGAGAGGGGAGGAGGAGGAGGATGAAGTCACTGAGATTAGTGGGAGATTGCTGTGCCAGGCTCCTTCCTCTGATGTTTGTTGCAGGGAGATGTTTCCCAATCTCCAAAGTTTATTTAATGCCAGAAACACGCAGCATCAATGTCTGCAGTGTTTCCATCACACTTCCAGCCGCAGCCCCTTTTGCATGTCAGGGACCCACCAGTGCAAGGTGACAGGGATGCTCTGCACCACCAAGGGTGACACAAGGACATTGATCAGGATTCACGCATGAGAGACCATATTTTAACTTGCTAAAAATAAGAGACCGGGTCTGGATGAAGGTGTACCCCACGTACCGGGGAGAGGCTGCAAGAGGTGCCCAGGTGATGGGCTCCGATAAGACACTCAATTTTCAGCTGCCTCTAGCAAGGTGAAGCCTGGGCACTGCACTGCCCTGATAAACATTGCCACTATTTTTTGGTGGCTCTGCAGTGAGCTGGTAGGGAAGGAGCAGGGTTTGGAGATGCTCTTTGCCCCTCCCCTTCTGTTTTCCCTCTTTGGCGGGTGAGCCCGCGCACTGCTGGCGGTTAAAAGCTTGGATGCAAGTAAAACCAGATGGAATCTTATCTGCCTGCACCCGAGTGCCTACGTGCAGACAGCCAGCAACGGCACTGCATTTCCCGCGCAGCAAATTCAGGGCCCTTCACCCGGTCAAGGTGTCACGCAGAGGCCATGGTTCCCTACAGCATCCCCTTCTTTCCTCATGTCTCCGTGGTGGCACAGAAGCATCTGGTGATATTGGGTGTGCTGAGATATTAGAAACTGCCTTGTTTCACCCCCACATATCCATGGGGGCACACGAATGTTTTTTAAGACAGAAGGAGGAAAACGTGATGTAAATGCTCCAGGAAGATGATGGTCACAGCCACGTTTAATCTCCCGGGGACAGCTGGGTGCTTACTCAGCTGGGAGGCAGTGGCTGATGAGAGCTCTGCATGTCCCAAAGCCTCTGGTGGGGGAGCAAATGGGACAGAGTGGGAGTGGAGAAGACTTACTGGACCATACGGTACAGTTGCCAAACCTATTTTTGAGCCATTTTGCAGGAAAAAAGTGCACCACCACCCCTCCCATAGATCACCACCCTGGTAGCCGGGAGCCACCACAAACCCCAGGGTGACACCATAGCTGCTCGGGGCAGACAGAAGGGTGAGACCACCAGTGTCTCT
>JAOWBP010000001.1:45160108-45171846 GCA_028571105.1 Tragopan temminckii | reverse complement strand
GTTCAACTCCCCTGCAATGAACAGAGACACTTATAGCTAGGTGAGGGTGCTCAGAGCCCCTCCAGCCTGACCATGGGGCTCTTACCCTGGGATCTGGTTCTTATATGCCACAGCCCAGCAGCTGGCCATGAGGGTTTAAATTTGAGGCCAGAAACAGAGTAGGTGACAGAAACCTATAATTCCCCTCCATTGTGCACAATTTTCATGCAGCAGAGAACACACAGACAGCTGACAGCTCTGGATTTGTTCCTCCAAGCTGTGCTGGAGTGGTGGTGATTTAGCGCTCGTGCAGGCACACATGGCTCCTGGGCATCTCAGCATGGCTTTATTTGAATCAAGATGTGTGTCCTTCTATCTGTCCCCATGCTGATCTGAGTGTGGTGCAGGATGTGACCGTATCTGACTCAAACCAGAGCAATGACTGTATGGCTGAAGGAGGCTGGTATGGAGACCAGGGTCCATCTACAGAACAAGCTGCATTGAGTTAGGCTCCATGGCCATGCAAAAGTGGGAGATGAGCTCCTGTGTTTAAATGTGACAGCATTAAGAGCTCAAGGGAATGTTTGCTTGGCCTCTCTCACTGCATCAAGGCCAAGCTCTGCAGCAGGCTGCACAGCATCAGGAGCCGCAGCGCCAGGAAGGCACATGGGTCAGGCTGGAAATGAATAGCACAGCTGTCACCGACTGCAGGAGGTGTGGTAGTGCTTTATTCCCAAGCAAACCCTCCAGCTTGTATTTCTTCAAGGCGCAGGGCTGGTTTGTGGCTCTTTATGGCTTTTAGACCAGAAAGCGGAGGACTTTTTTTTCTCAGTGACGCAGAGGTAAGTGCTGCCTCTCCAGGCTGTTTTCTAGAATGACCCATCCCAGATGGATCCACCCCTGTCCTGAGCTGCCACCCTCTGCACTATTGATATGGGGTAGGTGTAGGTCCCCCATCACTCCTGTTGTACATTAAGATGTCAGACCACCCCATCCCATTCTCAGATGCACGTGGAGACTTCCAGCCCTGGGCTCACACCTCCACCCACCCTCACTGTGCCACCACAGCCCAGTCCCAAGCCTGCCCCTCTTCCATCCCACCCTGAGGTTCAACCCACCTCTCCCCGTGGCTTTGTTGCACCTCAGCTCTGCTCCCACAGACATTTATGGTCACAGATACGGGCTGATGGTTGGACTCGATGATCTCAGTGGTCTTTCCGATCTGAATGATTCTATGATTCTCAGACCTGCACCACTCCATCTTGAACCAAGCCCCACTGGGATCCACATGCAGCCAAATCCACCCCACATCCTTCTCCGCAATCAAACACCCGTAAGAGGCCTGCTTGGCTTTCAGCCCTTTATTTCCCCACCCCCCTCAGCGACAGGAACACTTGCAGGCCACCACCACAGGATAGGGGATCTGCCGCCAGGCGCAGTGCTGGGGACCGGGGGGCCGGGCAGCCCAGCAGTGCCAGGCCAGCAGCTTGAGCTGAGCAATCTGGGCCGGGTGACAGGCCATGCCCGGGGGCCACGAGCAGGCGGGAGGGCCGGTCCTGCAGGCGGTGTGCCGCACCCAGCGGGGCCAGAAGACGGGCCCCAGGTCCACCCACGTGGAGGTGAGACGGCACAAGGCTCTCTCCACCAGCCAGCGCCGCAGGGGCCGCGCCACGTCGGCAGGCAGCTCGGGAGGCAGCTCCATCTCCTCCACCTCCCTCCACAGCTTGCGGCGGTACCGCCCGCCGCCCTCCGCCAGCTGCCGGCTCATGGTTTCCAGATCCTCCTTGGCGCTGAGGTTGCGGCCTAGCGGCTCTTCAGACGACATCCAGAAAGGGTCAAAGGCCGGGCCCAGCAGCCGGCGCAGTCGGCCGGGCCGCAGGTGGCGAGGCTTGGGAGCGTAGCGGTAGTCCTCGGGGGAGAGCGAGAGGCTGTAGGGCCGCACCGGGGCCGAGGGACGGCCGCGCAGCAGATGGGCAGTAGGGTCAGAGGTGCTGAACGACGGTGGCGGTGGCTTCTGAGAGTCTTCCAGGCCGGTGGCACGCAGTGGCAGTGGCAGCAGGCAGAGGAATAGCAGGAGGCAGCAGCGGGGGCCCTGCATGGCGAGCGGTGCTGTGGGATGTGGCAGGCGGCCACGTGCCCTGGGTTATCGGCACGTCCCCAGCATGGCCTTCCCCTTTTCCTTGGTACTGGATGATGATACCCGTCTGCCCGCCCGCCCTTCCGCCTGCATGGGGATGCTTTGCTCCCTGCTGACATCAGGGGGTGGCGGAGCCTCCCACCAGAGTGAGGTGCGAGATGGGGCAGCAGGACCCCACTTCTGCCTCTTTTTTCCCCCACATACCTCCACCTGTGCTGCCCCTGGGAGAACAGGCTGCCATGGAGGGGAAGAATCCAGTGCCTCCTTCTCCTCCGCCCCATCCTGCCCCATGGCTGTGTTTGATGATGCACCCAGGACCTTCCCAGCAAAGGGAAGCTGACAGCTTTCAGGTCTCGCTGAGACCATCCTCGGCACAGGGAAGTGTCCCATCCCAGGAGGGTGGCTGGGCAGGGGTGGGAGGGCTGTGTGGGTTACAGTTGTTTCTTGTGAGAGGCATGGTTGTTTCTTGTCTGGACAGCCAGAGCACACACTGTCCCAGGTAGTGATAACAAAGCTGGGTGTCTGGAGGTGCCCTTACTGGACAGCCTGTCCTCCCTCTCCAGGGAGGGAAATGCTGGTAAGAGGTCAGACCTGCTCTAGACAGAGAACAAAGCCTGCTTCAACCTCCATCCCCAGGTCTGAGACTTAATCTGCTCTGTGCCACAGCGCTTTTTGCCATGCTGCTAGGAATTAATTAACAGCTAAAAATAGCAACTATTTGCTCATTCTCCGCAGGACTTAGACCCATATCCCAAGGATGAGGTAGGGGTCTGGCAGGCTGAGACATCCACATTCCCTGGAAATGTAGGGAAATGCATCCCAGAACGTAGAGGTGGCAGATCTGTGGGATCCTGCCCACCTCCATCCTCCCATTCTCACTGTCCCCCCCTTGGTGGAAGCAGCTGAACCCACAGGAAAGCTGGGAAGAGAGGAGTTAACTCCAAACCCAAGCTCAGGGAGAGGGGAAAAAAATAATACAGAGAGAGATCAATGGATCAGCAGCTAGAGCAGAGGGAGGGAAAAGGAGGGGAGGGGGAGAGAGAATGTGCAAGGAGCTGCAGAAGGAGAGAGCTGAGTGTGAGAGCGGAAAGAGGGAGCAGGGGGACAGGGGGATGCAACAGAGCATCAGGCATTGCTGACAGCACTGCTAGAAGAAACTGTCAGCGTCCCGCATCCTGCTGATGAAGGTCTGCCTCCTCCTCACTGCTGCTGCCCAGGCTTTTCTGGAGGTCTACCCAGAGCAAGTGGAGAAGCTACAGGCCTTTCCTTGCAAAGGTGAGTGCCAGTTTTCCAAGCCTCAGGATGAGCCCAGAGCTGCCCCAGCCCACATGTAAGGGGTGTGCCCAGAGGGAGACTGCAGTCTTCTGCTTGTGCAAGAAGGTTCCACAGGACCAGGACAGAGGAGCTGGGAATAGAGGGGAGTGCAGAGGCAGAGATGAATTTTCAGTACTGTATAGAATGTGCTGGGAAGAAGTGGCATGAGCAGAGAGAGAGAGGGCAGAGTGGGGTGAAAGAGCTTGCATGACCCAGAAAGAGTTAATTGCGTGTCAACTGTTGCTAGATAACTGTGCCTTTCCATCTTGATTGCTGCTCGGTGAAGGACAATTTGTTCTAATGAAAGAACAGTAAGGAGAAGGCTCGTTAGGAGATACAGTGTTTGTGCTCCTTGTCTGTGTGTGGTGGTACGCAGTGCTGGAAGAAGTTTGGCCACAAATCACAGCACCCTGCTCCCTGAGTTTTTGGGATATATCACTCCTTTGTTATGACTATTATGCTGTGTTTTGGGCAGCTCCGAGATTTGCCCCCCACCTTCTCTCACGTCACAGGGTGAGATGAAGAGCTGCACAAAGAACAGAGATCAACTGGAGAATGTGAGTGAGTACTGATAGTGACCAGGGACAAGATAGGAGCCAACAGCCAAATTCCCCTTGCTGGCACCATTCATAGGGTTAACAAAGCCCCAAACCCACAGACCAAACACATCCCACCTGCTTTTCTCAGAGATCCTTTGAACTCTAAATTGAGAACACATTAAATATGATACAGTTCAGTGCAGATTGTTTTCTCCACTTCCCACACTGCCAATTTAGTCACCACCATCCAGCCCATTACCTCCTATCAGCATCAGGATTACTGTCCTTAGTCACAGGTCCTCTGTGTAAAACAGCTGCTGCAAGAGGAGGGAGGAGCAGTCACATGTGGGGTGGAGATGGCACGCTTGTGAGCATGGCATGGTTCTTCTGCTGTAGAGTTCCTGCTGCTGGAGGTGTCTCAGCCCCATGTTCAGGGTGGCCATCCCTCTCAAACCCTCCTTCCCTATGTTCTTGCAGCCTTGTCTGAGCCCAGTGGAGCATCAGCTGGGATGAAGACTTGAGATCCCAGGGTTTAGCAGCATATTGTATGTAGGAGGAATGCAGGAGAGGCTAAGTGGTGGAGCAGGAGGTCTTCCAAGAGGGCAGGGAGGTCAGCAGACACTGTGGTGGGGATGTGAATCCAGACTGTCTCTCTCTATGCACAGGGTCCCACTGTCAAAGAGGGAGAGATGCCCGGGGGCTGGAATGCCTCCTCTGACAGCCCAGAACTGCCAGCTGCAGGAATCATCGTGCCTGTCATCTTCTCCTTCATCTTTCTTCTGGGCACTGTAGGGAATGGACTGGTGCTGGCCGTGCTGCTGCGGAACAGCCAAGTGAAGTACAACACCACCAACCTCTTCATCCTCAACCTGGCCGTGGCTGACCTCTGTTTCATCATTTGCTGTGTCCCCTTCCAAGCCACCATTTACACCCTGGATGGGTGGCTCTTTGGGGCCTTTGCCTGCAAGGCTGTGCATTTCCTGATCTACCTTACCATGTACGCCAGCAGCTTCACCCTGGCTACAGTCTCCATTGACAGGCAAGTGTCCTCTGTACACTGAGTCCCTCAGCTCAGGGACAATGTGTTTGCCACCCCTGAGCTAAGAGGTAAGAAGAAGTCCAGTCCCCACCCTATTGGGTGCCCTGTAAAGAGCAGGTTGGGTCACCCCAGTGGCAGGACCAGCAGATTGATCTTCCCACTGTTTCTCCATACCTCCCATACATTCTCCTAACTCCCAGTCAAGCTCTTGGTCTAGTTATCTGTGCTTTCTCTTCTTTACTTGGGCAGAAGGGTTGTAGGCATGCATTCAGACTTGTGTCCAGCCAAGAATGCCAAAGCCCCAGGAAAGCAACGCACCAGGGGAGAAACAGGTAGCTCTCTGTGTCCTATTTTTGCCCTCCTCCCTGACTCAAGATGCATGTTGCTTGCCCTTCCTGAACTAGCAGAGCAATGTGGGCAGAGGAGATCCCAGATCCCATGTTGGGATGACCCTATTCTCACCATAATCCTCCTTCCCAAGAGGTGAGGAAGTGGAGAGATTGGTGGCTGTATGGGAATGGGTGCACAGATGGCAGCTTTATGGGGCAGGAGGGCAATGAGACCCAATCTCACCCACATTGTGTTTGGTCTCTCCTTCCCCTCCCCACCAGGTACCTGGCTATTCGCTATCCACTGAAGTCCCGGGATCTCCGCACTACCCAAAATGCAGGAGTGGCCATTGTAGTGATTTGGTTGCTATCACTACTCTTTGCAGGGCCTTACCTCAGTTACTACCAGATTGTCCATTACCATGGGGTGCCCATCTGCGTCCCTGTCTGGGAGGACCAACGCCGAAAGATTCTGGACATCCTTACGTTTGTAGTTGGATACCTCTTACCTGTGACTGTAGTGAGCCTGGCATACGCCAGGACCATCAAGTTCCTGTGGACCTCTGTAGACCCTATTGAGAGGATCTCAGAGTCCCGGAAGGCCAAGCGTAAGGTCACCAAGATGATTGTGGCTGTGGCCATCCTGTTCTGCCTCTGCTGGCTTCCACACCATCTGGTTATCCTGTGCTTCTGGTTTGGCCACTTCCCTTTCAACCGAGCCACTTATGCCTGCCGCCTGGCTTCCCACTGCCTTTCATATGCCAATTCCTGCCTCAACCCTATCGTCTATGCGCTCGTTTCCAAGCATTTCCGAAAGCGTTTCAAGCAGGTCTTCACCTGCCTCTTCTTCCAGAACAAGAACAGGAAGAAGAGAACTGGAAATAAAGTCCATATGGTCACTGTGGGTAAAGCTTTCACTAACAGCACTGGAGGCTTCTATGGAGGCAACACTGAGCTGACTCAGGTCCCAAAGGAGAACAGTAGGAAGAGGGACTCTGAAGGCGCCAACCATACCAGAGCATGGACTCACCAGCTACAAGAAGTTCAGAAGGAGCTGCTGGAGGAGGAAAGCTTGGTAACAGCTGGTCATCCCCTAGCCAAGACTCCTCCAAGAAGGCTTCAGGAGTGTCTGACTGTTGATTACAAATGAGTAAATGCATCTCGGAATGGCACAATCCATCACATCAATGCAGAGCAGAGGGACATGTTAATGTGATGACGTTTCTCATGGTTTGGGGGCAGTCCAAGTTCACCTCCCCTTCTCTGGCTCCTGCATCCAGATCAAAGAGGGCCATTGCACTTTATCACACTGAGTCTGTGCCAACAGCTTGGTTATGCAACCTCTGCAGAACTCACTGCTCATACCTCAATGATACCACCATGCCACAGCAGGTGAAGAACTGAAGGGCTGTTGTGCCCTCCCTGTGTACCCACGGCTTCTCTGCAGCTCGAAAGGGAAAGGACTATTAGTCCAGTCTCTTCCCCTGGCCCTGCCCTTCCAGAAAATACCTCCTCAATGGAGAAGGTTTCCTAGAGCTCTGCCCTACTTAGCCTTTGATCTTGCAAGCAAATACTGCAGGATACTGTCCACTTCCTTGTGCTGCTTGCAGTTCTGAAATATTTCTTGGTGGTTATTCTCAGTCCTTCCTAAGCAACCCTCACAAATCCTCCTCCCACCATGTTGTTCCATCTGATTAATCTCTGCTTTATTTCTGTTTGCCTTTTGCAAATTCCTGAAGGACCACTGCCTCCTCTTTGTTCTTTATGTGGAGTTTCATCCCTTCCTTCAGGGGCCATTGCTCTCTGAGCGGTGATGTAATTCGGCAGTATTAGCCCTGTTTGTGTGCTTTACTGACTTGGCAAGATATTCTTTTCCATGAAATGAAAATCATGATTGCACTCGTGTGCACTTGGCTCAATCTTAAATCCTCTCTGTTCTTTTCTGTGGGGTGGAGAGAGCTTCCAGGAGGGTGCAATGCCACCACCACTCAAAGGGTTGGAACATCAACATTCCTCACTGCAGGATTGCTGTGGGTCTGATGTCCTCCTGGGAGCACAATTTCCCATTTGTTGTTCCTCATTGGCCTCCTTGTCTCGAACAGCTGTAGAAAAGCCTTTGGTTGCAGTAGCTGCTGAATGACCCCCTATAGCAGTGTGGAGTGTCTTTCCAAACCTGACCATGGGAAGAATGGGAATTGTTTTGGGGATGGAGGGGCAAGAAATCAGGTTCACAGAGGGTGCTGGAATTTCTCCCTTTCATAACCTGAATAAACACCAGCAATTTCCTTCTCCTGATAAGTTTGATGTGTTCTGAATGCAAACTCTGTCAGTGTAGCGTGGACTGCTGGAGGCTGTACGAGCTGGTGGGAGTCCTTCATGGGGACAAAAAGGGATAGTGAGATGGTAGGGCAGAGGGGCAAGGAGCAGAAGGGAGGACAAGCAGGCACACAGCATGCGTGTGCATGGAGATAACCCTCCCAGCGAAGCCCTATGGAAGGGGATACGAGGACCAAATGCTGCAGCAGACTCCAGGCTGTGGGAAATCTGCAGGGAGTGCACTGCTCACTTCATAGCTAATTCATACAGAGGGAGTAATGCTGGGAGTCCCAGCTGGCAGAAAGGAGCCATTTATTGCCAGCCCACTGCCAAGCACCTGTGCCAAATGCTACATCACTGGAGGCAGTGCAGCTCAGTCAGCTCTGTCCTGAGCTGCACAGACACACTGTCCTTGCTTGCCCCTATGCACAGTGGGACCTTTGATAAGCAGCTGGAAGCTGCAGTATCAGGTGAAGAGCTTACAGCCCTGTCCTTGTCCTTTGACACTCCCAGAGCTATGGACATAATATGGAAGGGATGAGGAGACGCAACAATGGGAAAATGGCTTTGCAGAGCCCTGTTACGCACAAGCCATGCAGCAGATCTATAAGCCCTCCCTATCCCTCTTCTCTTGCCCTCCCCTACTTCTGCTTGCGTGAATCTTCCCTTATTGCTTGCTCTGCTCACTCGTCAAATTCCCAGGTGACGTGGCACTTCAATGTGTGCTGACACTGTAGCACAGCTCAGCAGCAAGGACACCCCTTTCTCCATGCTGGAGCCAACCTGGTTGCTGCACTGGGGATTGTTTTTCTTTTCACACTCAAGCACTTGATTTTGTTTTCTGCACCTTGAACTTCCCACGTCTCTCGTTGTGCTGGAACATGTGCATTGTTTCTAGAACTGTGGCTGCATTTTACAGCCCAAAGCATTGGAGAAAGAAGGGAACAGCAGATGAAAGTGGTGATGCTCTGACCTTGTTCCCTTCTAACAAGGGGTGAAACCTAAATAACATGGGACAAAAAGGATGGGGAAAACCTAGAAAGAAGGCATGTTTAGCACCTCTGCAAGATGTGGCTCCCATTCATTTATTCTGCCTGAGTCTAAAAGCCTGCATTTTTGGGGAGCATGTGAGCAAGAGGCTCAATAGCTAAGAGGGAATTCCAGTCTGCCCAGTAACAACACACATGCTCCAACTGGTCCAACAGCTTAAAGGCAGAGGCAGAGAAAAGGTGTTATGTCCTTGATATAAAGATGTCACTAATTAAGGCCAAAGGAGTTCAAATGCTGTTCTCACACAGTCTCCCCTCCAGACTGATTAGCAATCAGCAGTCTCTGCTCCCAGCTTTTCAACTTAGTTAATGATTACTTGTCATTGCTCAGACTGATGAGCTCGGCTTTAAAGTTGCGGGGGCCGCCACACCTCGGACGTGCTGAATGTGGGGCAACAGGGACAGAAGCAGGGAGGGCAGATTCAATGGAAGAAGGAAAATGATGGTTGAAGAGCCTCCGGGTGAGCTATTTGCCCTCTCTCCTTTATCAGCTTCTTAATCAAAGCTGCTGATTCTCCCACCTTGTCATCCACTGCCTGGGGCTGCTCTCCCACGCTGCTCGGGTGCAGTGTACAAAGAAAGCATCTTACTGCCTGTACCTTTCCATGACGGAGAAGATGAAATCCATCTCACTCATTGAATGAGCAGAGGAAGCAGATGAAAGGCTGGAAGGTTTGCAGGGATGCTTCATGGGGCTTCCTTAGCAGCACAGAGGATAATTACTGTGATGGATTTGGAGTCTGCTAGAAAGGCAGAAGTGAAGGAAGTAATGGAGTTCAGATGTTGGCTTGATACCCTGGAGCTTAATTATCTCAAATGCTGCAGACTGAAAGGCAACAGATTCTTGGTGTTTGTGCATACCGCAGCACACCTTGCATTCACTGGCGTGGGCGAGCAGCTGCTGCAGAGAAAGACCTTTTGCTTAACAACATCCACGACACTTTATTGGGAGGTTTGTACACAGCTATTGCTTCTGCTCAAAAGAGTCAGATCCTTAGCCTGGCTGGTTTTGTCTGTGTCTTGAGCACTCTGTGCAGGGCTGAGGGACTGGCGAGGTCACTGCTGGGCTCAGTGGCTGTGGGTACAGCGTGTCACTGCAGAGCTGTGCTGTGAATGAAGAGGGAAACAGAATGCATGTGGAGGACAGGCAGTGGTGAGCAAGGCCTTGGATCAAGTCCTGTCTGCCAGGGAACACTGGCACTGTGGCCCAGAGGGGGACCCAAAACACAGTGCTTAGCAGTGTAAGGCAAGGGAAAAGGGGAGGTTGGGCAAAGTGTAATGTCAGCATAGCAGAGGGAAGACAGTGGTGGTGTTTGCATTGTTACTGCAACAGACACCTCTGGAATAGACTGAAAGCAAGGGAAATATTCATTGCTGCCTGCTGCACCCCTGCCTTTCCACTCCAAGCGTACAGTCAAGAGCAGTCACGGAAAAACTCCAGCACCTGGCAAACAAAGACTTGAAGAGTTGTGGACAGCAACGTCCTGAGCACTCAAGCTAAAAGCTTAGCTCTAAATCTCAGCTAAGTATGTTCCTGGTTGCAAGGAAAGCTTCCAAGCTGCATCTAGTTTGCAGACATCATCAGCAGCCAAGGCAACTGCAATGATAAGAGCACCCCAGCCGCCTGCTCTTTGGCACCTTAATGGTCTCCTCAGCAACAAGGTTGTTGACTGCCAAGTGTACGTGGATATGAAGCTTAGGCTGACGCAATGACAGAAAGACAGAACAGGCTGAACGCAGAGGTCACCTGCTCGTCACCCAGGGACCACACTGTAAAGCCCCTGCCCAGATGTCAAGGGGCTGAGGTGCTGGGGAGGAACAGCTCTTCACAGCACGGCCACTTTTCTGGGCACAGGGCAAGGCACGAGTGCAACCGCTTTCTCCCCACCAGCTCCACACTTACACAGGAGCACAGACTGGGCAAGGCTGCTTTCCCTCTTCACAAAGCATGCCACCTCCCAGCTAGATGCAGTCCCCCCGAGATTCTCTTTCCCTCTGTTTGTACAGTATCACAGCAACTAACTAGATTTTAAGTTTGGATTTCTTGGCTGTGGGAGCCAAGATCAGAAGGTGAGTCAGCAGCTGTGTACTCTGGTCTGCAAACAGGCTGATGTTTGAATTCAAACAATTTTGTGTTGTCACGTCCAATTTCAGTACCACAATTGGGAGTAGCAGTTACTGAACCCAATGCTGTGCCCACGGCCTGAAACATCAGTAAAGAGGAACGAGCTGCTCTGAAAAGAGAGAACTGGACAGGGAGTTCAAAAAAGGCTGACAGGATTTTATTGAAGTTTGAAATACGAAAAGGTCAGATTGTCTCCCACCCCCTCAGAATCCTTCCCATCCAGCACATCAAAACAAAGTACCAGCACTCACAGTGACAGCCCCAGCCAGCACAGCTTCCAGCATACCTAGAGCAATGCGTATTCTGATAGCTCAGCTTTGAACAAGGAGGCCCAGTGGGCCTTCTCCTGGGTAAGAAGCCAGATATTAGAGAACACGTCTCTGAAAAATGCTGCAAACAGTGGCTGTTAATATGGTTTAGCTGAATTCTAAAGAACTGACATGATTCCTAGCTGTGGGGTGCATATCGCTACTAGCATGCCATGTCATTTAGGTGGACATGCAGGTGGGAACTGCGGCACATTTTCTTGTCATCCTGCTATCGCTCACGCCCCATCTCCAAGATTTCACAGATCCCTGCTTCAAAGCCAAACTACCACGTCTTTGTGACTAACCAGAAAGCAGCAAGGGAGATTCCCTGCATCCTTCACAGCTGCATTACTCTGGGCTCCCAGCAGAGGTCGTTACTCATTCCTCAAGCTGAACCTCAGGCCCTGGAGCAGCGCGTCTCCACAAGCAAGAAACACACCACGTGCGTCAGTCAGTTTTGGGTTCGGTGCTGCTACGGCAGCCACAAATCCACCTCCCCCCCAACTCAACGAGGTGGGGCACTCTGTTGCTACTGGACCTCTGGCCTGAAACAGCCAGTAGTGGATGACTTTGGTGGCTTTTTTCCAAATAAAATGTAGATGT
>JAOWBP010000001.1:45143066-45155099 GCA_028571105.1 Tragopan temminckii | reverse complement strand
GCCGCGGCATCGTCGGCCACGAGCACGATCTTGTCGAGGCGGTCGGCGTCGCGGCCCAGCATCTCGCGCAGCTGGCGCTGCATGAACAGGCGCTTCTCGCAGGCCTCGTTGCACACCGGCGGCATCACGACCACCAGCAGCCACTGGCCGGCCAGACCGCGCAGCACCTGCGGCGCACCACCGTGCGGGTCGAGCTCGGGCTCGTCGCGGTAACCTCGCTGCCTCGTCTCTCCACAGGCCGCCTACGACCCGTACGCCTACTCCAACGACTATGACATGCACACGGGTGAGTGCGCTCCCGGGCCGCCTTGAGGGAATTGGGCTGTAGGCCTCGCTCCTACACTGCGCCTCTCTCCCCTCAGGAGACCCGAAGCAGGACCTGGCCTACGAGCGGCAGTACGAGCAGCAGACCTACCAGGTGATCCCCGAGGTGATCAAGAACTTCATCCAGTATTTTCACAAGACCGTGTCCGACCTCATCGACCAGAAGGTGTACGAGCTGCAGGCCAGCCGTGTCTCCAGCGACGTCATTGACCAGAAGGTGTATGAGATCCAGGACATCTATGAGAACAGGTGCGGGGCTGCTCTTGCATTCTTGTTCTTGGACCGTAAAAAGAAACGCTGGCATTCTTGTTCCACTTCTTTGAAATGGCCTGAATTCAATTGATCACTGAGGGGGGGGGGGGAAAAAAAATGTTATATTTCTGGGCTATTAGTCTAACATAAATCTATATGGATTGTGACCTGAAAGAAAGTACTGGTTTTGTATGTTGGCAGTAAGAAGCGACCTCCACAGTGGCTGTTTGAAAACTGAGGGACGTGCTTTGGTGGGAAATATTGGTGATGCAAACTGAGGGACGTGCTTTGGTGGGAAATACTGGTGATGCAAACTGAGGGACATACTTTAGTGGGAAATATTGGTGATAGTTGGATGGTTGGACTGCGTGATCTTAGAGGTCTTTTCCAACCGTAGCGATTCTAAGATCTGTGCAGATATTCCTGCTCTTGCTTGTAGCTGTGTTACCTTACCATAAAGAGAATGTGTGCAGAACATATGCGGCCATGCCATACTTAAAGGCCTGGGCCCCCCGGTATAAGAACAGTGTGGAGCTGCTGGAATGGAAAAGAAGGCCACAAGATGATCAGAGGGCTGGAGCACCTCTTCTGTGAAGAAAGGATGGGAGCTGCGCTTGTTCAGCCTGGAGAAGGCTGTGAGGATGCAAGTGCATTGCAGCACTTGAAGGGAGCTTACCCGCAGGAGGGAAATCAGCTTTTTACATGGGTAGATAGTTACAGGGTAAGGGGGAACAGATTCAAACTAAAATTAGACATTAGGGGGAATTTTTCACTGAGAGGTTAATGAGGCACTGGAACAGGCAGTCCAGAGAGGTTCTGGATGCCCAGTCCCTAGAAGTGTTCGAGGCCAGGTTGGATAGGGCCCAGGGTAACTTGGTCGAGTAACTGATTTAGTGGTTGGCAATCCTGATGCAAACTAAATGATCTTTGAGGTTCTTTCCAACCCAAGCCATTCTATGATCAGTTTTTTAACTACTTTGTCGTTTTCATTCTTTGCTTCAACACTGGTGTTAGTAAAGAGAGATAGTGTTCTACTTCTATCAAGTCCAAGCCCTCTGTATTATGATGTCTAACTTCTGCTCTCTGAAACTCAGGAACATTTTCTCATACCACATGTCTTATCTTTCAGCTGGACAAAGCTGACAGAAAGGTTTTTCAAGAACACCCCATGGCCAGAGGCAGAGGCCATTGCCCCACAGGTTGGAAATGGTAAGCATTTCTTTTCCACTCTGTTTCCTTATCAGAGAATGAAGGAACTAAATCACTTTTGATGTATTAGTGAGCTGGTGCATGGTTTTTATGATTTGTTGGTCACTCATCTTTGTTCACTGTGGCAGCTCCTTTTGTAGATGCCTGTCAGAAAGTCAAATGAATCAAGCATCCTCTTGTACTTGTCTTTGTAACTGTGGCAGTTGGAGCACCACCAGTGCGTCAGAGATCCAGTTGCCTAAGCCTTGCGGTTTGCTGATGTCCAGTTCTCTCATCTTTTTCCAGATGCAGTTTTCCTCATCCTATACAAGGAGCTGTATTATAGGCATATCTATGCCAAAGTCAGCGTGAGTATTTGCCCTGTGTCTTTTGGTTGTGCTTGCCTTTTCTGCCATAAAAGTTAACAAGTTCCACTGCTACTACAGCATCAGTAGTTACATAACTTTTGCGAAACAGTATTGAATACGCTTATGAGGTATGGGGCAAGTTACAATTAGGGAAGTTTAAAATTCTTGCCTTTTGTCAGTTTAGTAAGGATTTGCTGATTTGTGAAAAGCAAGACTTGTCAGTCTTCTTGAGTTGTCTCAGAGAAAGAGGAAACTACAACAAAGACTGTCCTAGTAAACAGTTTTTTTCCTCAACCCACAAGTTCTGTTTTGTTTCCAATTCTCTCCCTTGTGGGGAGAGAGTGACCAGACAGTTGTGTGGTGCTGAGCTGCTGCTGGGTTATACCACAACAGTGAGGTGGGGAAGAAGGAGATGTTGGGAAGTAGCTGAATTTTCTCTCTGTTAGAGCTGTATAACTGCATGACTTATAGGTCAATTTGTTTTGTGTGTTTCTTCATGGCTCTTTATTTGTTCTTCAGATTAACAGGTGTATGAGGGAGGAGTAACTCACAAGAGGAGTTTGAGTTAAACTCACAAGAGGAGTTTGAGTTACTTGTAATTGAAAGACCAGATGGGGTTAGAGTGCATTGTAGATAGGAAAAAATGGGCACCTCAAAGGATACAGGAGAAGAAAACAGAAGGAATAATGGTCTTTAAAAAAAAAAAACAAAAAAACAAAAAAAAAAAAACCACTTCTTTTCCTTAAAAAGGCTAATTTGAAGTCAGTAGGAAAATCAGAGTAGTTCTTGGCTGTAAGAAAGAAGCAGAACTGGTCTGTGATTTATATGGTGAATGAGTAATAACTGCAGTTTTGGTTTGGACCAGAGGGTGGAGAAGTGGGTTAATGCAAGAGTCTTTTTGAAATTCCCAAATCAAAGACTTGCCTTAACAGGTGAAACTGGTTGCTTGAATTGTTTTGTAGGAGGTTCCCAAGCTGCCCATGGGGTGTCTACAGGTGACACAAGATAATTCTAGGAATATGATTCCCTTCTGTGTTTATTGGTCTTACAAAGCATTTAAAACTAATTCTTTATGCAGAGGGTGGTGAGGCACTGGCACAGGCTGCCCAGAGAGCTGTGGGTGTCCCATCCCTGGAGGTTCAGGGTCAGGTTGAATGGGGCCCTGGGCAGCCTGAGCTGGTGGTTGGCAGCCCTGTTCACAGTAGGGTTCTTTAAGGCCCCTTCCAAGCCATTCTATGATTCTATGATATGATTGTCTAGAAGCAGCTGCATGTCAGGATTTGCAAAGACCTTTCTTGAGGGGAGGAAGACAAGAAGCTGTGGAAGTTAATAGGCAGTTCCTAGGTCTGGACAGCAGAGAGGAGGAAAAGGAAACTTAAAGCATTCTATTCACTTCATTGCTTAGTTGTACTAGAAGCTACCTGGACTTGAAAAGGCAGCCTTCTTCTACTGGACAATAGTGAGACAATTTCATGCTTTCTGGATGGTGTTAGTGGTTAGTGACTAGTTGAACGTCAGCTCTAACATCGCCAAAACAGACCTATTGCCGTGACTGCTGACTGTCTTTTATAGGGTATTGCCCATAAACTTAGTCTTGCTGTACTTCAGACTAAATGGACTGTACTGTTGTCTCATTGCAGGGGGGGCCCACTCTGGAGCAGAGATTTGAATCTTACTACAACTACTGCAATCTTTTCAACTACATCCTTAGTGAGTTGCTGCAATTAATCTTTGTTTTGTGAATTTTGGAGAAGACTGAATGCAGAGGATTAAGATGGAGAAAGGGAGAGAAACCAAAAAGTATTTATTTATAGATCACAAGCAGATAAGTGCTATAAGCTTTCCATATGCTTAAATTTGCAGAATTAAGTGCACTTCACATCCATGTATTTAAAACCACAAAAAGCCCAAATAGTTGACAGCGCTTTCTTAAAAGCCCTAAAGAAGAAAAAAATTACTGCACTTTCTATCTTGCTGGCAACTTACAGCTTCATTTTGCTTTCTGATCAAAGTTAAGAACTTGCAATGGTATTTCACAGCTGCTTACCCTTCTTGACTCCACTTGGGACAAATTAAAATGTTTGTGACTCCCTGCCAGTCTTGCAGAGAAAAGAGTGGTTGAGATAGACCCCTAAAGTTTTTGTGCAGCTTCCAAGAATCACTGCTGTTGAGCAGTCACGCTTTAGGGATTAACTCAGTGCACACTCATATTCTTTAAAAATAAAGGCACCTGAGGTTGGCAGAACTACATACTGACTTCCTGCTTGAAGTTTCATTCATCTGCTGTGTTTTTCAACTTGCAAAGATTCTGGTTTTCTTGATTATTATTTTTTGTTGTTGTTGTTCCTTCAATTCTGCTACTCTCCTTGCTCAAGGCATTAAGCCTCTCATCTGTTTCTGATGCTCTTCTGCAGATGCTGATGGCCCTGCTCCTTTGGAACTGCCCAACCAGTGGCTCTGGGATATCATTGATGAATTTATATACCAGGTATGTGACTCTTAAGACTGGGGTATTTTTGGTAGCCTTGTGTTAATGCTATTGAATTTTCAATCATCTTTGTGAGGCTCATATCTAGGGTTTAACTACAAATCAAAAAGCTTAGGGGAGTGCTGTTATTTGTGGGTCACAAAATAGGTGTAGTTGTAAATGTCCAGGTTTTTTAAGTTACTGAGAGCTGTCTGGGGAGTCTTGAACTGATACTGATATTTCCATTTCAGTTGTTGCTTAGCACTGGTTTGGTTTGTTATTTAAACTCAGCTTCATTTCTACCTGGTTTGTACAAGGCAGCTGGCTGAAATCTGTTATAATCCCAAATACTAGATCATACTAGTTTTCTTATATTCTGTGGTCTGACTATAGTTTTGAATTTCTTAGAATGACTTGGTTGCTCTCCTTGTTACCTCTTTAGACATCAGATATATATTTAGTTGCCTGTCCTAATTGTCAAAGAGATTTTCCACTTGATTGTGTTTTCTGGCCTTTTCTCTCAGATTGCCTCTGTACAGTGTCAGATATTCTCTAGGTGCTTTAATAGTGGAATAATTTACCATGTTAATTGCCAGGTGATCTCAAATTAACCTCTTTTTCCATGTCACTTGTAGCATGTACTGCATTGTGTTATCAACTCATGAGCTTAGTGCACTTAGATGTAGCATCTCCAGACTATCCCCTCATCATCAAATCTTCTCTTTCCCCACAGTTCCAGTCTTTCAGCCAGTACCGCTGCAAGACAGCCAAGAAATCTGAAGAAGAAATTGATTTCCTTCGTTCCAACCCCAAGATCTGGAACGTGCACAGTGTCCTTAATGTGTTGCATTCTCTGGTGGACAAATCCAACATCAACCGGCAGCTAGAGGTCTATACAAGTGGAGGTGAGATAGCTGGGTGAGGTTGGTGTCTGTGCTGCCTTGCTTTGATTTGACCAAGCTCTGTTACTTGTGTTTGGGAGCCAAATTAAGCCCTTAGTTGGGTGAGTTAACTGGGAAGAGGTTCTTTAAACCTTACATGAAAAATGGAGGTCTTGCTTCTTTTGCTTATAAACAAGAGATGTTGAAAGAAGGGCTTGCTCCTTTAGAGGACAACATCATGGTTTGTTTTTTTTTTTTCTCTAGGTGATCCTGAAAGCGTGGCTGGTGAGTATGGTCGTCACTCCCTCTACAAGATGCTGGGCTATTTCAGTCTGGTTGGGCTGCTGCGTCTGCACTCTCTGCTGGGGGATTACTACCAAGCTATCAAGGTTCTGGAGAACATTGAGCTCAACAAGAAGGTAATAAGATATGTTGTAAACATCCCACTGTAGTTTTCCAAATGCTGTTGTTCAGTTAG
Organism: Tragopan temminckii; assembly: GCA_028571105.1. NCBI lineage: Eukaryota > Metazoa > Chordata > Aves > Galliformes > Phasianidae > Tragopan > Tragopan temminckii. The sequence goes on along the minus strand of JAOWBP010000001.1, from coordinate 45,149,141 downwards.
GCTCCTGAAAGGTTGTCTTAATGCTGAGAAGCTGTTTGTAGCTGCTGCAGTTGTCAGGAGTTTGTTTATAGAATTAGCTGGAAGAAGTCTCTGGTTCCACAGTTGTGTATGCTAAACACAGCTGGAGCTTTGGCAGTAAGTCAAGCCATATGATAATGACTGTTGCTGTTGTAACACATATTCTCGGTTCTTTAGGAGGTTTGTTTGCTGTATTGTGCAAGGCAGTGTAATGGGGAATATTATTTGAACTGTAAGTGAAAGCACAATACTAGCAGGATACATCAGTTCCACCTTGGTTTGTGGCTCGTTCTGTTATTTGTGACTATTCTCACTGTGCACACTCCTACCTTGCATGTGTTTGCCTAGATATAGATGTTACTTGTGACAAGTGGTAAAAAAAAAAAAGTCCAGCTGCAACATAGTCTTGGCCCAAGGCTTGGAGTGTACTGGCAAGAATGGGAGTTGAGCAGAGCAATGTTATGTACAGTGTAAGAGTCCTCTGCTTGCAGAAGGCTGAAACTGGGAAACACAGGAGGCAGAATGATCCGCTTGTTGAGGCGGTGAGGAAGCTACGGCAGGGATGGATGTGAGGGGAGGTATCCTGAGATATGTGAGAGTGGATTGAAGGCCAAGCTGTTCAGGCTGAAGGTGATTGTCTCCCCCCTAAGGCTGTCTGTTGCTCCATCCTTCTCAGAGCATGTACTCTCGGGTGCCTGAGTGCCAAGTGACCACTTACTACTACGTGGGCTTTGCATACCTCATGATGCGGCGTTACCAGGATGCCATTCGAGTCTTTGCCAACATCCTCCTCTACATCCAGAGGACTAAGAGCATGTTTCAGAGGACAACCTACAAGTATGAGATGGTAAGAAATAAAATAGGTAGAGGCTTCCCAAAAGAAAAATCTGCTATCCCCTTTCTTGTCTCTTCTCTGTCACCTGATAACCTCTGTCCAATAGTCTGACCCTATATTCCTGGACTCATGGTAATTAAGGGATCCTTTGACCTTTAATATTTTCTCTTGGCTGTTACTGATTTCTTTAGTTGCTCACCATGCAGTTGCTCCTGCTCCACTTGCATGTTCCCCTTGGGCATTGTTGGTAATGGGTATCAGCTGGAAATGATACTCTTGCCAAAGATTCTTACATCTCAGTCCCATTCCTATCTCAGCGTACTTCCATGATCAGATATATTTCCGTTATCATGCAGTCATTCACAGATTATTTAAACTTCTTATGGGTAAAACAAAGCTCATGTCTCTTTTCAGCTAAGCTGCTTCTGATGTTTATTTTGTTTTTTTATTTACCCTCTGCTGCCGCTGTCTCCTTGTCATCCTTGTGAATCATTTCTAATTCACTTGCGTAACCAAATCATGCAGTTCTTAATTCCCTGACACTTCAAAAATTTAGTGTTTAAGTTTTAGCTACACAGCTGAGCTTATATGAATCTTCCCTCTCAGTTTTTTCTGAACTGGCCTCCCTGATAAGTCTCTTACTGGTCTGTGTCAACGATGTCTCTTAACTTGTCTTCCTTCCCTGTGCCTGCTCCTCTGCACTTTTCTTGCACCAAAGCAATCAAACCTGTTTCTGGCTATCCAGATTCTGTCTGACTCTGGATACATTCACTCCTCTGTACTTCCTTCGTATCGTTTCCTCTTTATCACTGATGATAGCCATGATACAGCATGCATCTGCTTTGCTCAGAAGTGCTGTTGCTTTGCATTGTCCCCCTTGAGCATTAGGACCTTCAGTTCTCAGCTGAAAAATGCAGCTCTCAGCTCTGTCTCACATTGTAAGTCCTGAGCACATTGTGAAGCTAACAGGCTGTCCTCTCTGTCCCAGATTAACAAGCAAAATGAGCAGATGCACGCACTCCTTGCCATCGCCCTCACCATGTACCCCATGCGTATCGATGAGAGCATCCACCTGCAGCTGCGAGAGAAATACGGGGATAAGATGCTGCGCATGCAGAAGGGTGATGCTCAGGTCTATGAGGAGCTCTTCAGTTACGCTTGCCCCAAGTTCCTCTCCCCTGTGGTGCCCAACTATGACAACGTGCACCCCAACTATCACAAGGAGCCTTTCCTGCAACAGCTCAAAGTCTTTGCTGATGAGGTTCAGCAGCAGGCTCAGCTCTCCACCATTCGTAGCTTCCTGAAGCTCTATACCACTATGCCTGTGGCCAAGCTTGCTGGCTTCTTGGACCTCACGGAACAGGAGTTTCGCATCCAGCTGCTCGTCTTCAAGCACAAGATGAAGAACCTGGTGTGGACCAGTGGCATATCTGCCCTGGATGGGGAGTTCCAATCTGCCTCTGAAGTTGACTTCTATATTGACAAGGTTGGTATCTGTTCCTTGCTAACTAGGAAGTTCCTTCACCCCAGAAATTCTGGAAGAGGCAGCACCAGCTTATAATCCAGTCTGTGGGAAACATTCCTATGCCATGTGAAGGACTTCTCTGCCTACAGTGAAGCTGTAGCCCTGCTTAATAGAAGTGCCAGTAGATGAACAGTGATGGGATACTGCCAGCAGCTTTGGCAAATGTTTCAACCAAGAAAAAAAGTCCCTAAATGTCATCCCCCCAGACAAAGGGTATAGTTTGTCAGTGACCTTGGGAGACAGTAGCTGATTGACACAGAGTGCTCTCACTGTTAGGTGGGATTGTCAGTTTTGTAGGTCTCTCCTGCATCTCTCCTTTGCTTGATAAAGGAGGAATCTTGATCTGTCATATTACAGCTGTGTTTTTCACAGAACAGCATTTAGCCCTGTCTGCTCAAGACGGTATATAAATGCAAGGTATGGTCCTGTTGCCAACCTGCCTGTGGAACTCAACACAGTGGGAACTATCTTCTAAGACTTCATTTGTCAAAGGTGACAGCAGTAGCTATTAGGTTTTTGCTGCCTGCCAAACAAGGGGAACAGATTGCTCCTTGGTGCAGAGCTGTATCTGCAAGGTCTCATTTATGCTTTGTTTTCCTTGCGTACCTGAACCAAACTGACTTGCACTGCAGCCTAGCTCTCCTACTAGATTGCACCACTCTTAGCTGCTAGTAGAGGGAAGCAGAGCATGAATCAGGGTTGGGACTGTCAAACTGCTGCACAGAAAGCTGAAAATAGGTAGAGTGCAAGAATGTGGGAAATGAATACAGTGTGAGTTTGGGATCTGCCTCAGGTAAACGGAAGGCATCCCGCAAAACTGAATACTTGCTATGGGTCTAGTGCACGTCAGGTATCTGTGCAGTGCTGAACTAGGGCTGGAGTGAAGCCCCTTTCATTGCGCCTCCTGTTTGGCAGTGCTGGCTGTCTCCTGGTAGCACAGTCCTTTTCCTGACCTCATGCTCTTCCTTCCCCAGGACATGATCCACATTGCAGACACAAAGGTTGCTCGGCGCTATGGGGATTTCTTCATCCGCCAGATCCACAAGTTTGAAGAGGTGAGGCAGGACAACTATAGTTCTGTAGGAAAAGTGGGGAAGACTTTGGGCTGTGCATGGCTGGGAGAAAGCATGCTTGTGTGTGACAGCTGTACTATGCCTTGCTGGAACAGTCCTCAGCTTTGCACGGCACTGGGCAAGGGCAGGTGGTCTGAGCTGCAGCTGCTCACTTATGAGGAATGTTGTTTTTTTTTTATGTGAGAAATGTTCATCCAGTTGAAACTCATTGTAAAGGAGGAGGAGGGCTTTACTTTTTAGAGTTGCTGACTCCCTTGTCCCTAGATAATTGTGGCAGTTCTGAGTAATGCAGCAAAATCACATCTACATCCCCATAACCAAAGGTCTAGAAAACAGCCTCAAATTTCTGGAGCATGGATGACTTCAGTGTTGCACTCAGCCAGGAGGTGATGTGCTGCCACTGCTCTGTTCTCTCAGCAGATGCTGCTGTGGGTTGGAAGCTTTGGCAGCAAAATCCTGAAACAAGGGGATGGCTGAAGGTTTCTCTGTTAGTGTACTGTTGCTAGAATATCGCAACTTCTCCCTAAATCTTCCACTGTCCTTCTGGAGAGGAGGAGGAAGTTTGACTAATTCCCCTTCTGTTTCACACAGTGCCTGCACCTGCATGAGAGCATTTTTGTCAGTGGGTTGCAGAGAAGGGAGTTAGAGACGCTGGATTTGGGCTGCTGAAGGGATCAGCAGTGTATGCCAATCGGTGTGTTTTCTGACTTTTTTGCTTTCTTCTAATTGCAGCTGAATCGAACCTTGAAGAAGATGGGCCAGAGACCCTAAAAATTCTGTGGATGCAGCAGTCAGCCTGAGCAGAGGAGTGGGTGGGGGAGATTATTCTCCTTGCTGTGAGGGAGGGAAGCTCAGGGTTCTGGCATTTCTGGAATCTCCTGTAGCTCAAAAGGTTTTTGTACTTTAAATAAGCAGACTCATTTGGCTCAAACCATTCTGCAAAGGACAAGACATCTAATAAAGGAGTGGAATTTTCCTGGTGAGCATTCAGATACTGATATGCTTTTTTTATTTTTCCCCTTTGTATAAGAACATAATTGCATCACAAGATACAGGCAGCTGCTGTTGGCTTGTGCTGTCTTTGGCTAAAGCTATTGCAGGTAGCTGGGGAGTAGTCCTACATACTGTGTAAGGCACTGCATGCAGCAAACAAGGGAAGGCTGTGGGACTGGTTAACAGAGAAAATGAGCTGTTCCACAGCATTTCCATAGGATATGTAAAGAGTTGCAATTTAATATTACTCCTTTTAGCTGTTGCTCAACACTGAATAAGCCCAAATGATAGTTGCTTTTCTAGAAGGTTGCATCTTTGCATTCTCACCCTTCTTTTTACTTTCTTTTCAGCTGTTAAGAAATAGAAATGTTTCCAAATAATCAAGATGTTTTTAAAGGAAGGGGGAGGTTACTCTTTAAGCATTCAACTAACATTAACTTTGGACATCCAACAAGATGCCCTTGCTGGGGGCTGCACAAGTTATGCCCAAGTCCTGGCCCACAGTCTAATGAAGTTGTTTCTCTGGAAAATCGCCAAGGGCATTTGATTTGTTAAAACCTTTTAAATACTTTGAACCTCAGTGCTTGTTTTTTACAGCTCTCCAGCCAGCTTGGATTCTTCCAGGCAAAGCTGCATGGCCTTGGAAGAGAAAAAGCAGTTGAAAACTTGTCCTGTAAATGGGAATCAAGGACCTATACATTTTGGGAAAGAGAGAAGGATGCAAAGAATGAACTGCATCTCCTCAGCCCTCCACACCATCTCCCCTCTCTTTTTGCAGACTGTCTTTAAATAGTTTTGTGTTTGAGTGGAAGCAGCAGGTGCAAGAGAAAATAACTGTGTGTAACAGCAAAGCTACACAATGCCTGCTTCATCTGCTTTTTTTGTACCCCTCCTTTCATTTCCACTGGGTCCTGGCAGCCCAGTTTGGCTTCGTATGTGATTCTGTTTAGAAGTCAGGAGTAATTATCCTTTGTTGGATTATATGCTGTGTTTGAATGAGGGTCAAGTTTCTCCTGTCTTTTATACTGTTCAAAAGTAAGTTGCATTTCACATCAGAAAATCCTGTAACTCAAGCAGCATCACAGCAGGCAACACAGAGTTTCAGTAAGTAGCTCCTGTTGGTCTCTATATGCTGCTACTAGTATTTGCAGAACCTGATCCCCTCAGTTTTGAAGGGTTTGAGGCAATCAAGTCTATAAAGAAATGGAAGAACTGAGAGGCTGCTGCATTGCAGCAAACCATAGAGCTGTGTGATATTCAGGAGAATCTGGTCCCTTTTATTTTTAGAGCTGGCACTTCTGTCTGGGTATATTTACCAACAGCAGCACAGTGACTAAAGCTGTCAAACAGCAACTCCTCCTTTGCTTTCATATTACCCAAAGCCTCAGTCTTTGTGTGTGCACTAAGATAGATGTGATATACAACAGAGGAACCTCTGGCAAGGCAGTGTCTCTGTGATCAAAGTCTTGTTTATAGCATTGCAAGTGAATCCAACGTGTTCCTGGGATTTAGTCCATTTTTAACTTGTGATTGATGTTTTTGGATGACAGACATTCACAGAATCACAGAATCGTAGGGGTTGGAAGGGACCTCAGAGATCATCGAGTCCAACCCCCCTGCCAAAGCAGGTT
>JAOWBP010000001.1:45047606-45070608 GCA_028571105.1 Tragopan temminckii | reverse complement strand
GCTGCATTGTGAGTACTGTGGCATAGCAAACTGCATCCTCTGTTACTGTAGATTATGTGTGCACACTGCCTTGTAATTGGATATGCACAGATACACTAGCAAATACATCCTAAGAACTACATCCATTTGTTCTTATCATATTAGAACCTGGAAATCCTTCAACACTACCTAGGAAACTGACAGTAGCTCTCATGGATGCTGTGGGATACTAGAGGGAGCAGTCATCTTATCTGCCCCTGTGCACGGTGGTTGACTCTCTTGTTTAAGTAATATTAGCTTGTGTAAGAAGGTTTAAGGTGTTATCTTCACAGATTCCGTTTGTGTCTAGTGCACAGCTTACCATTAATTCTGGGCTTGCTTCTGAGAAGTGGAGGTTTAGCTTCTCAGCAAAAAAATGCATATGAAAGCGCCATTTATTATTGAAGAAATGGATTAAAGGATCTCTTTTAAGAATATTTTTTTCCTAAAAATAAGTAATGTAAAGTCAGAAGGCTTCAAAAAAAAAAAAAAAAAAAACCAAAACCAACCCCCATTGACATTCTCCAGTAACAGTTTGCTGCCTGTTTTAAACTTTCACATCTGTCATCCTTAGCAGCTCTGTTTAAGATAGCTAAAAGTGCTCCCCACATACCCAGTTTCCCCGCATAAAAGCAAGATCTGTTTTATTCTAGGCATTATTCTCAGAGGAGGGATTTGATTTTTATTGTGATTCCTAGATTGCCATGCCAGGAATGAATAAGGCTTTCCTAACACAGCTTTTAATTACACCTCTGGTGTTAGTTGGGAAGGGAAGAGTCCCAGTCTTGGCCAGCAGAGTAACATCTCTGGGTTTTGGCATATGTAGTGTGCATTATGAAGCCACAGTCAGTTACATGGATTTTTATGTTAAATTTGCAGGTACAAGAGAAGAATGTTGTTTAGCTGACAAACCTAACATCTTTCCCTCCAAACTATTTTGTGGGCCAGTTTATGGGCCCATCCCTAATGGATCTAATGTTGTGATGGGATGGTTGTAGAAAGCACAGAATTCCCTGTAGAGACATATGCTACATTATGCAGTCCATACAGAGTAAGACTTGCGCTGAAGCTCAGAGTTTGCTGTGTGATTAATGTAAATTTATACATCCCTCAGGCCCTGGGCTTGCTTTTTTATGGTATCTGTCATAATAGTTCAGTTAAGAAGCCCTTCCACTTCTCCGTGCTGACTCGGAAGGTGCCTGTTCTGTTTTCTTTGTTTTATAGTGGCACCCTTCTTTACTGTGGCTGATGCATATTTGGTCTTGAGAATGGCCACGATGACTGCCATTTTGCTGTTGTGGCTGTGTTCACAGTCTTTCATGCTTCTTGACTGCAATTCCTGAGAGGGCTGTAATACCCAAGGTCATCGCAAGTCTGTATCAGTATGCAAACTGTGTGTTCAGGCAGTGCTGTGGGAGTCTCTGAAATGGTGCTGTGTTTTGGCAGGCTCTGGGTGAGCCCCTCTACCGAGTCAGCACTGGGAACTACGAGTACCGCCTTATCCTGCGTTGCCGTCAGGAGGCTCGCACACGTTTTGCCAAGATGAGGAAAGATGTGCTAGAGAAAATTGAGCTCCTAGACCAGAAACATGGTGAGTACCACTGCTGTATCCAGCACCTGGAAGGCTCAGGTGTATGTGGCTTCAGGCTTCATGCTCCTCATTCATCTTAACGGTCTATGCTGAAAGAACCCTTTGTTGGCCTCAAGTTGTCCAGGGGAGGGAGATTCAGGTTGGATGTTAGGAAAAATTTATTCTTTGAAGGAGTGGTAAGGCACTGGCACAGGCTGTCCAGGGTGGTGATGGAGTCACCTGGAGGTGCTCCAGAAATGTTTATGTGTTATATTAAGAGAGACATGTTTTAGTGGGGAAATATTGGTAGTAGGTGGATGGTTGGACTGGATGATCTTGGAACTCTTTTCCAACCTTGGTGATTCTATGATTGACTATGCCTGAGACATCTGTGCTCAGGCACCAGATGGGACTAATGAGTGAGAGTCTGTAACTCCTGCCGGTGAAGGAGTCTTTATCACAGCCTTCACGCTGTTTGGGAAGGGGTTTCACCTGATTTGTTTCCAACATGTTTCCATTACAGTACAGGACATAGTGTTCCAGCTCCAGCGTTTTGTCTCCACAATGTCAAAGTACTATGACGACTGCTATGCTGTGCTCCGAGACGCAGATGTCTTTCCCATTGAGGTGGACCTTGCCCGCACTACTCTGAGCTATGGGCAAAAGGACACGTACACAGACGGGGCAGAAGAAGAAGAAGGAGGAGGAAGTGAGAGAGAGAGTAGTGGGAAGGAGGACACAAATGGTGAAAAGCTCATTGATGATGCCTGAATGTGCCAATATGGCATGGAGGAAATGACTTTGCAGACTGTTATGAAAACATGTATTTTACATGGCGATTCATCCTTCGTGATTGTCTGTGTTGTCCTGGGATTCCTCCTCTGCTCTGGGTGGCAGTAGCTGGTTGGATTGGGGCCAACCTCTGCATTCCTCTCTTCATTTGCTTGCTTGCCTGGATATTCCTTTTTCCCCTGCAGAGTTCTGTTACCCAACTTGGATACTGAGTTGTGGGGAAGAGAATCTCCTCCCACATCTCCATGTGACTCCATGTGCACAGCTGAGCGTGCAGGATGCACCATTTCTCTCTGGCATGTGGAAGGCTGCTGAACATATGAAGATAACTATAAATGGAAGAACAGCCTCCTCCTGTCCTCCCTTGTGCCATGGGAAAAAGTTAGCACCAGCATTGTTTTCTTCACCTCACTGCTTGCAGTCTTCATGCTTCAAGCTTTGGCTTATTTCGATCTTCCTCTCTTTTCTTCCTGGAGCACATCCCATGAGCTCTGGGACAGGTTTTTTTTAGGATGATCGCTCCCAACTCTCTGCAACATCACTTTTAAGAAATAAGAGCAAGTCAGAGCTGATGTCTAGAACTAGTGGTGGTACATGTGATGCATTCATCCCCTACCCAAGGGGTCTGGGGGAAGCTGTCCTGAAAGAGGCTGGTGGTTGACTGCTCAAGGATCTATGAGACTATTTCCTTGGCTGCTGTCCTCTTCATATTTTTTGAGCTCCTGCACAGCTAGTGCCATCTGTACTCTCCATAGCTATACCGTAGGGTTAGAGTCCTCCAGTATGTAGCTCTGCCACATGTGGTAAAGAGGACCCTAATCAGAAAGTTCTCCCAGTCAGCAGAGAGATGCTGAGATTAACATGTTTGTCTGAGTCAGGTTCCTGAAAGTAAGAGCAAAGCTGCATGCATTTCCTTTCTCTTGTTCTCTCATACTGCTCTTTGCAATGGATAATAACCAAATGGGCTTCTTGAGGATGTGCAGTAAGACCTGCAAACTCCTTTCCTTGTACAGGTGCCATGAGGAACCACCTTAGGACTGCAAAGGTGATGTTCTGTCCTTACACTAGTGAGGAGAGGCAGGAAGCTCTGAAGAGAGGGGAAGATAAGGCCTGTGGTAGAGACATCAGAATGGTGATTCTGAGTGTGAACTATGAATAGCATGCAAAATACTGCTCTCTTCTCTACCCACCCATTCCATTCTGCCAGAAGCTAATGGCACATTCCCCAGCACAAGGGAATGTGGGAAAGGTATAGCTTACTTTTCTCCTCCTACCACCCTTGTGGGCAGATCCCAGATCCAGGTGACACTTCTTGCTGACAGCGGTGTGCTGTTCAGAGGCCAGGGTTTTGACTTCTCTGTCATTACATTCTAATGGTAGTGAGAGAAGTTATTTCAAGGCATTAATTTAAGATTTAGATGTTTAGTTTGATTTGTTTTTTGTTTTTCTTTTTGTATTTTTGGAGACTTGTTATCTCCATGGGTGCATGGAAGAAAGTCATCCATGGGCAAGCTGCTCTGGAAGATGTAAATGGACTCTCAGTGTACTGTTGTCTGTAATAAAGAAAAATGTGATAGTTTTGTTTCCTGTTGTTCCTGGTTTTGCTTTAGTGATGTGTTTGCTTATGTTGGTCAGTTTTTCCTCGCTCATACTCACAGATGTCTCTGTGCCAGGATGCTATGGCTGCTGTGGCTCAGGTTTCCTGAAGAACATTACAGATGCTGTAGCAAGGCCATTCCTCCATGCAGTAACAGTTTCTCTGCATCTTAGCTTCCAAGGAAACACCAGCCTGGTGTCATCCTTATGCTGCTTTAGGAAAAGCTTTGCTGTACAGCTCAACTGTTGCACCAGAAGTAAGTTGATGCACAAACCCCTGATCCTCTTTCTGTTGTGCCAGAATGTGGAGTAGTTCAGAGGAACAGAAGAAGCTTCAGTGGAACCTGCTTGAAAGTCAACAGTGTGAAAGTGGAGGGCAACATAGCCCAGCAGCATTTTTTTGCAACCTGCTTACAAGCAAGCAGCCTTAGCCTTCTGGGGAGTGGTACAGAAGAAGTATGGTACCCATTTTTGCTTCAGCAGCATCCCTTAAACTTACTCCGTGTTCATGAGTGTGGTTGTCTTTGCTTGAATAAGACCCCAAACACAAGCAAGTGCTGCAGTAAAGAATCTTCTGTGTGGCATAGCGGTAATAGCACAAGCCAGTGTGCATTGAGCAGTGGATATATTAGGGCCTGAGCCAGAACCGGAGGCTGCAGGAGACTGATTTTGGCATGAAACCATTCCCTGAGGTCCTCTAGCAAGTACCCAGCAGTAGTGGTTGCCATCACAAAGAAAGTTGGCAGGAAGAGGGCTGGGTATCTCACAGCACAGTATAGCAAGATCTCGTAGCCTAAGGGCTGTTATTTGCCTCTGTGAAAAGATTTAAGAGGAGGAGGCTTGTGGGAAATGTGAAGTGGTGACAGGGAAACAGAGGGGATGTTGTTCTAGGGACCTGCCTGGTGCTGACGAGTGTGGTTGTTTTCAGGCTGTGGATCTTGGACCTCTGGGAAGCTGTGGGCTGCTTCTAGAAGGTGGCATTGATGGCTAAGGAAGACCAGGGTCTGGAGGACAGGTTGCTGGGGAGCAACTTGTTTGCGCAGAGCAGAAATAGTGCTCTTACCTTTTGTGGGAAGAACAAGTTTGCAGAGCAGTGGCTGAATGCCCACAGGGCTCCAATCACTCTTGCTGCTGCTGCGTGTTCTCCCCGGGCTGTGCATGCGGCATTTCTTGTGGTGCTTGGTCTGATTTGTGAGGTTTCTAAGGGGGCTTGGAGAGGAAAAAAACAAAACAAACAAACAAAAAAAACCTGAATACATTGATGTGACTGGCTCACAGTTAGAACTAATGACAGCGCTATTAGCCATGGTAGAACCAAGCACAGACCTATGTGGGTTTGTGTTTTGCCTTCCAATTTCTGTTATAACTCTTCTTGTCAGTCATGTTCTTAAACTGGCACTCATCCAGCAACTGTAGTTTGCTCATCAATTATGGTTTCTTCATGCTAGATACACCCAAGAAGCTCTTTCCATCGTGTTCCCGTGCCCCAGCTAGGTTTAAACAGCTCTGAGTTCTGTTGGCTTCACTTGTTACTCATCAATTAACAGTCAGTCCCGTCTGGAATGACCACCTTGTCTGATGGTCTCATGGGCTGCCATCCTTGCAGACCAGTTCTGCTGAGGTCTTGATCCCTCCTTGCAGTAAGAGGTTCCTCCAGGGCTAACCGGAAGAAAGAGCTTTGGCCAAGGGTGTTTATAAAAGATCCGGTCCCAAAGCAGATTAAGAGCGGTTTAAGCATGCCGGGGAAGGTTGTCTTCTCTGAATGCAGAAATCCACCACTGTGGGCAGAGGGAGGGGAGTCACGCCTGCCTGGCCACGTGCCCCGCCACCCTCATTGGTGGCACCCGAGAGGCCCCAGCTTGTCTTTCTGCCTTACCTTTGATTCCTTTATGTAAGAGGCCTTTCTCTATTTAAAAAGAAAACACACACGCACGCATCTTGTGCCATTCCTGCTGAGTGGATAATCACTTGGGACAGGGATGTTTACCTGCACTGACAACCCCACCTCCAGCTGCCACTGCTATTCCTGGCAGCAAAGCTCTGTGCCGTGGGGCTTGCTTAGTGGCATTAGCCCTTCTGAGGTGCCGCCTTCTTGCACTTTGGTAGCAGCTTGGAAGAGCCATTATGTGAGACTACCCCAGCTTTACTGCCCACTGAAGGTATTCAAGAGGGAGGTGATCACAGCCAATGCTCCCACTGGTTCAGCAGTGCCCTGAGGAGGTACTGTGGGAGATGCAGCATTTACTCCCGTGCTGGCTGCAGTAGGACATGACCCAATGATAGCTATGAGCTACAGCATCTCTTAAACCTATTCCCAGCTTGCCTGGCATGCCTGCTCCCATGACTATCACAAACTCCCTGGTTTGTGTGTCCCAGGGGCAAGGCAAGCCCAGACCAGGTACAGCAGCTGCCCTTGGTCCTTCCAAGAGCTATGCCATTCAGGGCTGTGCTATCCTGACCCTGGGAGTGGCGTAGAGGAAACACTGACACCAGATCAGAGCATACCAGAGATGATTACAAAGAGTCTCTAATTGTGTTCTGTATTGTGACAGTGCAGAAAGAAAAGGAGAGTCCTTCGCAGCCTCTTCAAAATATATTTTCCAGGGTTGGATTGGAGGTAGGGGGAAGAAGATTCTGGTGGTTGGGCTGCACTGAGCCTGCATTGTACCAGCATGGGTGCAGGACGCAAGTAGACATATCTCTGTGTAGGTATGTGGACATATGTACATGAGGACCAGCTATTCTTGGACTTTTGCCCTTTTCTCTCTTACATTTGCTTTTGTCTTACTTTTTTCCAATCCACATCTCATCTACACTCCCACGCTGAGTTACACACAAACCAGGCCAGTTATTTACATCCCCATTCCTCTCCCCTGGCTAAAAACTGTCCCTCTCCACTGTCTGGTCGGCATTGCAGCCGGCTCGTGCTGACACCTCCCCATCCGCCTCAGGACACCTGCCTCCCTCCCCACTCTGCTCATCCTCCACATGGTTGGCCTCCTCGTTGGCTGCCACCATGGCCTTGTCAGTGCCATGGGCTGGCTGGTGGTTATCGCTGCTGTGCTCCTCGGCTTCCTGCACATCAGACTCAGCTTCTTCAGTGTCACTCCCACCACCTGCTGAAGGATTTTTCTCTGGGGGAGGTGTCTTCTTCCCTCGGTTCAGGCAGCAGTAGGTGGCCATGGCCAGGAAGAGAGCGGAGAGCACCACCTCTGAGCCCGCCAAGTAGAAGATCACCTCGTAGTTCTTGAGAGCGTCAACCAAGCGGCCTGGAGGTTGGAGAAGAAACAAGGAGGTTAGCCTCAGTCTAAGCACTCCTGGATGGACAGACCAGCACAGCTGGGCAGCACCTGGGGACCCATTTCTGAAAGGAAGAGCAGGAAGCCTGGATATCTGAAATCATCCTGGGTAAGGGGATGAGCAACTGGAAGTCATGCTGTGCCACCAGGGTCACTACTTTAAAAGTGTGGGTTTGGTGCTTTCCCATGTTCTGACAAGGCTAAGCAATGGTGACGCACTGCTGTCATGGTGTCAGGCCATGATGGGCCATCTTCTTGCCAAGATGAGATCAGCCTCTGAGGATAAGGCTTCCTTGGAGGGCACACACCTCTGCCAAAGAGATATCTCTTCTTTCACAGAGAAGGTGTTGAGGCACTGGCACAGGCTGCCAGAGAAGCTGTGGATGTCTTATCCCTGGAGCCATTCAAGGCCAGATTGGATAGGGCCCTGGGCAATCTGATCTAGTGCTTGCTCTAGTAGTTGGCAGCCCTGCCCATGGCAGGGGGGTTGGAACTAGGTGATCTTTGAGGTCCCTTCCAACCCTAGCCTTTCTATGATTCTATGTTCTCCCAAATGACTCAAGGCTGACAATGGAAAGAGAGTTCCCACTGTAATTGAGATGGCATTTGCCAAGCTGAGATGGGGCTGTGATGGCCAAAAGCTTCATCCCAGTCCTGCATTCTCCTGCCAGCAGATGTGACCCCTGGCCCTGGCTGTAATGAAACCGGCCCTGCATTCACAAACAGCGAATTCCTTAGCAGGTGAATGTGCCCTTTTCACCCCAACTGGACAGCAAGTGTGGATTGTGTGCGTGCGTGTGTGTGCAGCTTATCCTACAGCGAGCCCCTCAGCCCCATAGAGGGGGAAACAGCTCAGGAGGATTACACCAAACAAAGACACTTTTTGTTCAACCCCTTTCTTTCAGTCAAGTGGCTGTGCCAAGTCCGAGCTGTGGGGTTTGCAAGCACCCTCAAGCTTCATATACAAGCAGATCTTGCAGCAAAGTCCCTCCAGGATGGGGAAATGGGAGCCCCCCAGTCCATGTGACTGTGTTCCATCAGTGACCCTGCTCCATCTCTGTCTCGGCTTGTACTCACATAGTGCCAAAGCACAGCTGAACTGAGGAGGGAGTCCCACCCCCCATGATGGCCCACAGTGGTTTGACCACTGACTGATGTGTGGGGTGGTGGCCTTGAAGATACAGCCTCCACCACCTGCTCTGTGTGTCCTGGCTTTGCTGCCTCAGTGTCTTCAGACTCCCCTCATCATTCTTGAAGTTTCCTGACCTGGAGAAATTTCATCCACGGTAGTCTCCTACACCTGTTCTATACAAGAAACCATTTGACCTTAAACTCTGCCAAATAACATGTAAGAGGGAAGGCCAGCATGGAAAACACTGTAACAGCAAATGCTTCAGGTAGCTATACAGACTGTTTTGGCAGCCTTGATTGACACCAACACGCTGGCACCTTGGGTTGGGGCTAATACAAGTTGAAATCACCATTCACAGCATCAATCAAAATGCCACAGACATCAAGGAGAACTTGAAATGATCTTGTCCCACTGAAGACTCTCACAGGATTGCTTGCAAAATGTGCCTGACCCTAACCCTAACAACACAATTTGATGCAGTGTTCACAGTGAAGGCAGAAACATGGATCCCAGCATGAAAGAGGGAGAAGTGTCACTGATGAGGACTGAGGGACTCTAGAAGTCGTGCCATTCTGTATGCCTGCCATTGCTGAGATCTCTCAGGAAGGCAGAAGGAAATGTCACTTACCGTTTTCTTCCCTGGCTCAGCTGTGGTGCATGAAGGGAGACCAGGAGCTCTCACTTCAGAGAGCTTCCAGGAGAACTTTGAAATTGAGAAGTGGGGCCTTTATTCAAGGATTGTGACCACAACCAATACCTGCAATACTGTGGGATGGCAGCAAAACTAATCACTTGCATTTTGCAGCACAAGACCTACCTGCAGAGGGTGGACCAATGAGCACAGCAAAAGCCTCAATAAGTAGGACCAGTCCGATGGCACTGGAGAACTTCTGGGAACCAACGATGGCCATCAGCACCTCGAACTGCAGAGCCCCTACCATCCCGTAAGAAATGCCGAAAAAGACACAGAAGATGACCAGCCCCGTGTAATTGCTAGCCCTGGCACTGCAGATGTCTGTCAAGCCATTGAAGAGCATAGAGAAGCTGAACAGGTATGCCACATGAGGGCGGACCCACTTCAAGCCTGCCACCATGCCACACGCTGGCCGGGCAAAGATGTCAATGAAACCAATGATGGAGAGCAAGAATGCGGCCTCTGTGTCTGGTACTCCTGTGTCCTTGGCGTAGTTGACCAGCAAGATGGGGGGCACGAAGAGACCCAAGACCAGGATGAACTTCGAGATAGTGTAAATGATGAAGCCTCGGTTGGAAAAGATGCTAAAATCCAACAGCTTCTTTCCTTTCTTGGGCTTCTTTTTGGCTTTCTTGGCTTTTTTGGTTCCATCACTGGTGCTGATGCCCTCCTCTAACTTGCCTCCCATGGGCAGCATTTCCTTGGCTTCATATTTGTCCTGAGCTTTCTCCATTTTCCGCTTCATGCCTGTATCCAGGGGTCTCATGACTGCCCCACAAGTGCAGCAGTTGAGTAGAAGGCCTCCCATGATGAGGAACCCTCCTCGCCAACCAAACTTCTCCAGCAGAACTTGCCCCAGTGGAGAGAGGGAGGAAAGGAAGACAGGGCTCCCAGCAGCAGCCAGTCCATTGGCAAGAGGCCGACGTTTGTCAAAGTAGGTGCCCAGCATGATCAGTGAGGGCTGGAAGTTCAACGCCATACCCAGACCTATGAGAGGGTGAGAGCCAGGAGAGAGGGAGGGAGTGTAAGGATGTGAGACATGTTTTACAACAAGCGAAAACCCACTCAAAACTGCCGTAGCCCTGAAGGGGCTTCATGTGTTCCACACAAGCCCCTTCTCCACTGGAAAAGGTGGGCTAATAGCCTGTCTTTTGGAATTTTTTGAATCTGATATCTGTGGCCACATTTAGACAGGATCTCTGCCTTAAACAAGAACTTTGTCCCAATACCACTATATATTCTTGCCACTCCAGTTGCTGTGATCACTAGGCATTGCTTGCCTTTCTTCTGTCCCTCTCTCCTGACTGTTTACATTCAGCAGATAAACCTCCTACAGTGCAAGACTAGATGCTTCCTGTGAGCAGGTGTAAATAGGTTGAGAGGTGACCCGATGCCAGACATGGCAATGCTAAAGGGGGATACAGTGCACTCTTGGCTCTTCCATCAGTGTGCTCCCCCTACTCCTGGGGTTCTCACCTGTCAGCACACCAGCTGTCAGATAAAGCTCAATGATGTTGGTGGTAAAAGATGCCAGAATCATCCCAGAGGAAGCTAGCAGCCCTCCGATGAGCATCACAGGCCGGCAGCCAAACTGGTTCACCATGATGCTGCATACTGGTCCTGGGACAAAGCAGAGAAGACAGAGTAGGATTTCAGAAGGAGATAAATAGACAGGACATGTGGGAAGGGGTAGTGTGTCCAAACAGGGCACTGGGGAAGATGAAACACTAATGGCAGAGATCACTGCTTGGCTGTTTATCTACACAGTCCCTGGGCCTGACCAAGGGACAGAAGCCCTGGTGTGGAGACCTTTGCCCTGCCCTGCCTTCAGCCCCCTGTTCTCTGGGAACAATAAAGGACTTGGTGCTTCAGCAAACATCATGGACAGTGGGGTGATCCCAGAGATCTCCCTGGGCAGAGGAGATAGAGACATGAAATGTACCACACATCTAGAAGAATGTAGCAGAAGAACTGTCTTCAGCATACTGGTTCCTGATGAGGCCACTGAGTGTACCCATGGGGATATGGTTTGGAACTCTAGCAGGGCAGAGGAGGCACAGGTTGGGTAGGGGGAGGTATATCCAAGCATCACCTGTTCCATAAAGCATGGCCAGCATGATAGAGGAGATCCAGGCCGTGTCACTGTAGCCCACATGGAAATCTTTCATGAGCTCCTTGAAGTAGACACTGACAGCTTTTGGGAAGGCATAGGAGAAGCCAGTGATCACAAAGCAGCCAAAGAGCACAATCCAGCCCCAGCCGCCATCTGGGGGCTTCACAGGAGCTGGGAGCTGCCCTTCCTCTGGGTCAGCTCTCCCCATCGTCTAGCCTGGGTGGGGAAAGGCAGGCCAGGTGAGGTAGGGTGACACAGGGAGACAGCAAGAGATCTGCAGATTCTGCAAGAGAAGAGGATAGCAGGCAAACATTTACTGCAAGGTCTCCCTCCATGCCCTCTGTATATAGCCCTCACTTTCCTTTCCCTGCTGCAAGGGACCAGACTTGGAAAATGGGTGAAGGTTGAGAGCATGGCAAACCTGTGGCAGTGGTTATTTGCATGCCAGAGAGATTAGGGCTCTGTACCTATCCAGAGGGGCCGCAACAAAGACAAAGGGGGGAGAAGGAGGGAATTAGAGGATATGTCTTGTGAGTTGCTCTCAGGACTCCTAAGCTGCACAAGAATTTTGCTCCAGTTGGCTGCTGTAAGAATGTATTTCTCATTCCTCCCTTAGGTACCAAGTTTCTGCCATACCCCTTCCAACACCAAGCACTACCTCAGTTTCTTCCGCATCAAAGCTTATTTTCACACCTGTATGCAAAGTTATCACTGATCTTTGATTTGCTACTCCCCAGTAGCATCAGAAGGTGTTAGAAAGCACACAAAATGACACCAAATGGTCTTGGCCGATGGTTTTAATCAGGCATCTGACCAAGGCTGACCTGCAGAAGTTATGGTGGATTAAGAGTCACCAGCCACCCCAGTGGTCTCCCTCCTTCCTCCTCCTCCTGGGGTTCTTTTATGCCAGCACCCAGGTGTCTGCCACAGCCACAGTACACTGCAGCAGAGCTTCCCAACCTTCAGGACCCCATCAGCCACAAAAAAGGGGAGGACTGAGGCAGCTCTTGCAGGTGGCAATACCCTAACAGCTCTCAGGGACTGCGGCAAGGGGCAGAGGCATGAATTGAGACCAGGCTGCAAAAGAAAGAAAATAATCATTGCTAGAATGAAAAGATTAATTACACACTCTACAGACACATACCTTGTCTTCGCCCCTTTCTGGTGGTATTCTGACCACTGGCACAATCAGACTGAGCACAGCGCCATAGAATCATCAAATCATTATGATAGGAAAAGACCTCCAAGATTATCTAGTCCAACTATCTACCCACCAGCAGCATTGCCCACTAAACTCAGCTTCAGCCCCTACCTGTCCTTGCTCCTCTCCCAGCCCGACCTGGTTACAGCCAAGCAAAAGTTGACCCATTGCAAAAGTGTACTGATGCTCAATCAGTGCTGTCCTCAACCACTACTACATCCTCTGCATCTCAAGTAAGAGCGGCTGCCACCAAGCATACCCCAACTCTTTTTGCCTGAGCCCCTCTTGCAGCCTCACTCTTCTTGCTCCTATTCTCTGCCACAAATCAAATCAATCAATTAGACCCTTTGCATTTCATCTTCCTAGCAATAAAACATTCGTCCACCTGTGGGATCATTTCAGAGATTTCCACAGCATCACCTGTTACTGATGAATCGACAGCATTTGAGCACATTAGACAAATACCCATTGGTACTGTTTGAGTCTAGGGCTGGATGGGTATCTGCAGGAGCCCCTTCCATAGCACAACACACCTATACAGCAAGGTATGAAAGAGCATTTACCTGGCTGCAGCTCGATGCTGACTGACAAAGATGAGGTGCAGCTGAGCAGCTCGCACGTGGAGCTCCCTCCAAGCCAACGTGCCGCAGCACAGCTCTGCTGGAGCTTTATCCCAGCTCTGAGCAGGCGGTTCAGAGCCGCCTCAATCATAACGCCCCGGTGCACGCGGACTCCTCTGCTCACCGCTGCACACGATGGTCACACCATGTACCCTTTACCTGCCTCTGCATATGCTACAGCTTGCTATTATTTTCTCCACAGTTAAGGAGCTTTATTCATGGGTAAAAATACCCCACGTTAAAGCTCATCAGCACAGGCAGCAGCACTTGCCCTAGGCATCACATGAAGGTAGGCCCATAGCGAGCACTGCCATGGGTCTAGCTGCAGCTGGAGAGGTCTAGCTCCTAGTCAGAAGACTTGCACCAGCACCAGAAGTTACCAACCCTGACCAGGTGAAGGCCACTGCGGAAAAACCCCACTGTACCAGGAAAGTTGCACCACTACCAGCATCCAGGAGCATCCACACAAATATGAGGATGTCTCTTTGTTCCTCAATTGAGTATGGATAGGTTGGAAAGAGTTTAATAAATGCAAAGGCCACAATTTGTGCCAGAAGCCTACAAAAACCACCATGGGAAAGCCTTCACTAAAGAATGAAATGAGTACAGGCCTTCAGAAGCTGTCATGTGCGCTCAGATGCGAGCACCCCTCTGCATCACTGACCTGTGCAATGAAGCGATGAGTGCCAAAGACCCCAGAGACCAAGCAGGTCAGTCCAGCTGGTACTCCCTGGCTCTGGACGAGTGTGCCCGGTCAGATGGCCCCACAGGTTCTTTGCTCCATGGTGGGCACGCCGTCAGCAGAGCACAGGGTGACAGCTGCAGGATTCTCTTGTGCTCTGCTACTTTCTTCAGGGGCAGCCACGTCCTCAGTGCAGAGCTAATCCCCCTTTCAGCCTGCTTTCCTCCAGCTCCAATGCCACCCTCTGCAAAACCACCCACAGAGGGGATGCCCCACGCAGGGGACCCCCTTGCCTCCTCTGGGTGGATGCAGGCAGTGTGGATGTGGGTCAGTGGCTGATTATGGCTTCAGGTTGATGAAGACCAGCAGATGCTGAGCGTGCAGAACGCACTTCTCCACTTTTAAGAGGCTTTTCCAGCCAATAGGGAGGAGGAGGCTGCCTGTCGCAGCCTGAATCCCACAGTAATCCTATGGCCTGCCACGGGGCTCCTCACTGCTCTCCCAGCAGAACTGGGCAGGTTGGGAGGGGACAAAGGAGGAAGAAGAGGAGTGCTGTGATGGGCTGAGCAGCAGACTGGGTGCAGGGGGAGAACATAGCAGAGATCCATCTTTCAGTGAGGAGCAAAACAGGGGATGGGTGCCCCCAAGCGCCCACTGCCTCCTCCGTGCTCCTGGATTGGGGCAAAGCCAAGGGGCACATGCCCAGCAGAGAGTGAAGATGAGGTGGAGCAGCCAAGCAATTGCCATCCTCCATGGCTGGAAGAGCTGCAGGGACATCCATCCCACCCTCAGCAGCCCCCCAAAACAAAACCCTTACATGGCTGCCATTCAATTGCCGCCATGGTTCCCAGCCACACGTGGGGGAGCCCATTCCTCTACAGGCTCTGGGGCCAGGGTTTGGGGGCCCACACGTTAATCCTCCCAAGCCTCTTAGTCCTTGTGCCCCATCAGTGGGGAAGGAGGCACATGTGGGGCCCGCAGGTCTTGGCAGCGCTCACAGCCGGGGTTTAATTTCTATTAATAAGGCTAATCGGCTCAGGCCTGGGCTGCTGCTTGTTCTCCCTTCCTGGGAGGGAGGGGAGCCCAGTAACAGGGCCGGGATGGCAGGGCCTGGCTGTGGGTGAGAAGATGGCCGCCAGGCCTTATCCTCCAGCCTAAGGCCTACCAGGCCCTGTGGGGACCAGGAAGCAGGGTTGTGCTGCCGTCCAGTGACAGCAGAGCCAGGGCTGGCTGGTGGGGCCTGGCAGAGGGTCAAGCAGCCCCCCATGCCCTGGCAGTTAGGGGAGACACGTCCTCCTCCCCATGCCCTCTGAGAACAGCAAAGGCCTGGCTGCTGGAACAGCTATGGAAGCAGCATTCTCTGTTTTATTTCAAAATGCTTTCTCCACAGGACAACTAGTAGAAGAGTAGGACAGCGACACTGGGCTCCATCACCTCCTTCCCTGTGCCCAGGAGCTGACTGGCCAGGGAAGGGGTCAGTGGGTGGTGAGGAGGGGCTGAAACAAACATGGCTGGCAAAGGGGCCAAGAGCCCTTCAGCCAAGCCACATCACTGGCAGCTTTGTGGCAGCCACCTCCCTCTGGGGTCCATTTTTCCAGCAGTAAAATCTGGCAAGTGTCCTTTTCCCAGACCGTCAGAATTTCACCACTACCACCCCCATCACCAGGCTTCTCCCACTCAAGCACAGTAACATCACACAGGAGTGGAGGGCAATCCAAAGAGGGCCTGCTGCTGGCTACAGCATGCCAGACAGCCATGAGACAGATCCCCATGTCCCAGAGGGAAGGGAGGAATAGAGAGAGGTCACTCTGTGAGCGGTAGCATGAGGTCACTGCCCAATAGGGGTTGCAGCCCGTCACTCCTATGTCTTCCTCTTCCCTGCAGCACCACTTCATCGGATAATGGGTGCAGAGCGATCGTTGGTGACCGTGGGACGTAGCTTGACTGTGGCAAAGGGATTGGTACCTCTGAAAGGGAAAAGGAGACAGACCACATCAAATAATCTGGAAAGACCATGCTGGAGAGCTGATGACCAAGCAAGAGCTGTTAAATCTTCTACACTAATAGTATTGTAATAATGCCATTCTATCTGGTGGTTCCAGAGTGCAGCCCTATGTCTCACTCTTACCTTGGGAAGAGTTCAGGTGGCTGGTCAAATACGCCTGGTTTCTGCAGTGAAAAGAAAGGCAACTGTGAGTTATCTGGAGTGGGGGAGGGAATGGAGAGACAAAAGTGGAGCGGGAGACACTGCACACTTGAAAGAATATTTTGCAAAAAGCTTGAGTGAATTAAGAGCCCAAGCCCTATTAACAGGGCTCTGACTCCTTATTCATTCAAACTTTGCATATTACCTGTGGTGGCTGGTTGTCCCTACACCACAGGTTCCCTGTTTCACTAGGACACCTCCCTTTGCTTTGAGGAAAAAGGGAGATGCCTCAGATCCCCTAAGTGTCATGTCTGAAGAGCACAGCAAACAGGGCCAGTCTGGTCTACATTCCACTCTGCCAGCACAGCCAGAGATGCCCCCTCATGTTGCCCACCCTCTCTAGCAAAGAGCTTGTTGTCAGTGTCCTCACACACTCCCTGCATCTGCAGGGAATGCAAGAGCGCTGGTACCCTGCCCTACACTATGTATTGCTCAAATGTGAACCAACCTGAGGGAGAAAGACAGAGCTAGGTCCTGTGACCCTTATCCTTGGCCAGCAGATGATGAAGATCAGTGACAACTGTGACGGCCTGCTAATACACACCACTTTCTGTAGCTGGTGGCAGACAAGAAAGCTCTTGTATTGTATTCCAACTGGGAATAGCAACAGGCATTTATTTGCTGCTGGCTCAACTGGAGCATATTTGGGGCAGAAGTTTAGAGCAAGGCTGAGTCTTTCCAAACTTTTAATGAG
Source organism: Tragopan temminckii (assembly GCA_028571105.1). NCBI lineage: Eukaryota > Metazoa > Chordata > Aves > Galliformes > Phasianidae > Tragopan > Tragopan temminckii. The sequence goes on along the minus strand of JAOWBP010000001.1, from coordinate 45,053,991 downwards.
GTTCAGTTGTTTTGCCACCAAAATTTAAATGCTCGACACACATCATTTTCAATCTCAGGTCTATCCCTATACTCTAGCCTTGGGGATGGATGGAAATCAGTAACCCAGAGGTCATAGACTTTAGAGCCCATTCCCCACTGTGCTGTGCAGCCTGAGGCTTCCTGAAACCATGGAACAGGTCACGAAAGGGAAAATAAAAGGCTAGTTAAATGTGTTCCAAGTCTTTTGAGCCATCCAGCTTCCTACAACTTCACACTGGCCTAGAACCAGTGACTAGAAATGAGGTTTCCTAGCCTTGTGCAACTGAGCAAGAAGCACCTTGCAGGCAGCACCATTCTTCCCTCTCCTACCAGAGGTCCTCATTTTCAACTGTCCTCCACTTTAACTTTGACTGTTTTCACCAGTCAATTCCTCACAACTGGAAGCAATGTTACATGGAGAGTTTAATTCCCAACATGCCATCTGAGAGCTATGGGTTGGAAATTCCTTGTTCTAAGACTCTCCAAAATGTCTGTGCTCTCAGCCTTTACTCTTAGTTCTCTGCCTATTCCAGTTGTGATTTTAATCCAAGTCTTGCTCAAATTTGGAAGAGGACTAATGAAGCTGTTCTTCATTCACTGAAGGGAGAAGAAGGATGGCATCTCTGTCAGCTGGTCAGCCACCCCCAGCCCAGCCTGATCACTCCATGGTCCTACTATTAGCAGAAAGAGGTGCTGCCCCGGAGCCACCAGAAATCAGGCTGGGAAGTCATGGAGAAAAGGACTGAACTGAAGGGGCCCTGGTGAGCAAAAAACAGAGAAAAATGAGAAGGGCAGGAGCACAGAGACGATCCCTGGAAGAGGAAATCCAGGCACTGAGGATCTGCACAGACAAAATTGACTGTAGGGACACCAGGACATGGTTGTATGAGAACAGACTGGATGCGAAAGGCCAGTGCTAACAAGCCATCTAATCGCGGGAAGGGAAGAGGGCACATGTCAACATCTCATAAGCATTTTTTCCTTCTCACTGCAGAAGAGGATGGAAGTCAGTACCATTGGAAGGATGTACCTCCCTCCACTTGCATCAGTCAGCCCTGCTGCACTCACCTTCGAACCACCTGATGTCACCAGCCCACTCTGGTGACTGCTGGCACCCACCGGTGCAGGAGGTGGGTCTGGCACAGCAGCTTGGGCAGCAGCAGACCAGCCAGAGGAAGAAACGCTGGGATGGTCCAAGATGTCATCCATACTGTGACTGCTCCGGAGTGGGAAAGACCTGAGCAAAAAGAGAAAACAGTGAGAGGAGAGCCAAAGAGCAAGGAACGGGGAGCAGCACAGGTGCTAGCCACAGAGACATCTTTGGAGAAAATATGCAGCCTGCACCTGAAACAGGCATCCTGCTAGTGTGAAAGACTTATGAGGTGGCAGGCACTTCATTTTCTTGCTGGCCAACTGCGCTCCTCTTACCTGACAGGTGGCTCCTCCACATCCCTCGCATCCTCCAGAGGCTTGACATAAGCTTCAGGGAACCAGCCACATCTGAGACACAGAAAGAGAGATGAATGAGTTCCAGGCAAACCAGTTTGTGGCTCTGTCTATACCCATTCCATCACCCCACACATCAGCTGAGCCTTCACTGCTGCAGCTATTATGTGTGATAGCGTTCAGCACATCTTTCACCCCTAGGTGGGGCAAGACAGTCCTTGGGAAGCCACGGAGCAATGGTATTTTCACCTTTTGCTTTGTGCAGGACTCGCTTGTCTCAGAAGCTATGCTCTATTCCCCAGGGCAAAGCAGCTGCACCCCAGAACTCTATCAGAAGAAAGGCACTACTCTTGCTCATCTTGCATCTGAGTGACCCAGAGCATGGGGCATTGGCTTCACCAACAAGTGTCAGCTGGTAACACCACAGGGAGTAATTCAGTAAGCACTGGGTGCAGCAGTTTCCATGCCCTGTCTGTGCTGGAGCTGAGAAATGCCAGGCCTCTCAGGTAACTCCAGCAGTTCACAGCTGGCTCCCATGGCAGGAGCCACTCAGCCACGCGAGTCGCGAGGTATCACCAGGGCCCCGGTTTTCGTCATCCACCCTCACCCTGCCTCACTGCTTCTCCTGCTCAAGCAGGCTGGAGACATGGCTCAGGAGAGACAAAAAGACAAAGCCCATTTTCTGCACCAAGGTCTCACGTACGCAGATGAGCCCTCCAGCTTGCCGTACAGCCAGCCATTCTGCGCCTCTGGCATCAGCACTGTGATGACATCCCCAGGATCGAAGCGCAGCAGGGTCCGGTTGGCCCCTGTCGTGTGGGGTGCAATAGCCTGCACTCTCACTGTGCCGCTCCTCCGCTTGCCTTCACTGCTGCTGCTGGCCTCACCAAAGGAACCAGAGCGGGAGACACGGCCAGCAGGGAGTAAACCTGCAGAGAGGCATTAGAGGGGTCTGGGTAGAACTCAGCATTCTCCCGCAAGACCCATGCTGCCTCAAGGACACCAGTGCTATGTGGTTGTTGGCCAGATATCTAGCCCACAGGCATTGCCTGCTGCAAAAGCCTTTTGACCCTCTTCCTGACACTGCTGTAGAATACGGGACATTTTTATTTCTTTTTTTTTTTTTTTTTTTTTTTTTAATTTATTACTTGAAAAGTTTAAGCTGAAATTTTTGATGAATGAGAGGCAGTTGAGTCCTGGATGGACTCCACTCTGAAGGCTGAGCTCCTCCCCGTTTCATGCAGCACAGTCCTCCCCAGCTCCCCATGTACTGACCTCCCACTATGCCCAGGGATGTGGCTAAGGACCCGGTGTTTAACAGTCATGGTCCCTCCCTGAACCCAACCCTGTTCCCAGAGAAGCCCAAGCACTGTCTCCCAGCTCCTGGACATGACACATACTGGCTGATGGTGTCCTCTGCAGCGGTCGCCTGGGGACCTCTGGTTGAGGAGACAGTCTCATTTCTGGTGGTTCCTGAGAGAAGATGCTGGATCTACTCCCAGCCATGGAAGAAGTAAAGTCTCCAAGGGGTCTCCGCTGGAAGGAAAGGAGTCTGAGTGCACGGCCACTGAGGATGTGTCAAACAAGAGACACCCCAAAAATCAACATATTCCTTCATCACAACCCATATGTATGCTTTCCTTCATCTTCACCAGGGGATGGAGAGGCAGGGAGGCTGCCTCAGCCCAGCCTTCCCCTGCAAGCTCAGAAGGGCAGAGCAGCTTGCCACCACCACAGTGAAGGCTGTCCACGTGCTCCTCACCGTCTCCAGGTGGGTAGGCGTGAGCCGGCCTGACGGATACCCCTGGCTGTGGGAGCTGGTGAGCAGGCCCTGCACGTGGCTGTTGGAGGGGTTGCGGCTGGCCTCCAGCTGCTCCTTCCACTGTGGTGCCTTAGTCTGGATCACGCCTCGGGCCTGGGAAAAAAGAGAAAATAGGCAGCAATGGACATGGCATTCAACTCCTCACCAGCCATATTCCTCCAGCTGAGGACAGTCAGCCTGGACCCCAGATCCCCACCTGATCCATGCACAAAACACTGCCTTGACCCAAGGGGTCACCAAGCCCTGGGTCTCTACTGCCTGCAGGTTCCCCTTCAGCCACCCAGCTCTGCTCCCCAGGGCCATACCCTGCCGTAGAACTGGAGAAGAGTGTTGTAGAGCATCTGGTGCTTTTCAGCCAGGAAGCGGTAGCGGCGTTTCTCTTCCAGTTCAGCCTCCCGCTGGCTTTTGGAGAGGAATGTCTGCATCTCTGAACGCAGCTGCATCACGTTCTCCTGGGTCATGGGGGAAAGGAGGAAGAGGTCAGTGGAAATACAGCATTCAGAAGGAGAAACGTTGAAATGGGTGGTTATGGCTACCAGCTTCCCAGCACAGAGGAGCTAGAGCACAGGGACCATGTCCTTGCACACTCAGTCTTGCTAAATGAGGCAAAAGCTTGGCAGGTTCTGCATGATTGACTTCCACAGGTCAGCAGGACCCTGTAGAAGAGGAGTTTCCTCTTTTACAGATAAGCCTGTTGCCTTTTGACTGTCAGGTACAATCCCTTGGTTTTACAGGAAGGGCAGAGCTGCTCTTTCCCAGCTCTGCTTCCTGCAACCCCTGCTCACCTTCATCTCCCGGACGTTTTTATCACGGGCCCTCTCCATCCTCCAGAGCTCTGCTGTGCACTTCTCCAGGTTGTTGGCTTTGCGCCGGTACTCCAGCTCGTACTGCTTCTGGCTCTCCTGTCAGGTAGAAAGCAGGTTCAGTGAGGAACCAGGGACACCACAGTCCACGAGAGGAGAAGGTAAGCCTCTCCCCCACCTCCTGCATGATGTCTTAGGTGGCAGAGAAACAAGCAGGGCCAAGGAGTGGAAGGGAATTCAGCACTCACACTGATGAACTGCACATCCATTTCGGAGTTCTTCTCCATGTGCTGCAGTAGGTCCACATGGAATGTCTGAGCCTGGAAGAGAGAAAGGTTGGATGTTGGGAAAATTCTGTTCTCTGAAAGAGCAGTGCTGCAGTGGCACAGGCTGCCCAGGGAGGTGTTCCGGAACCGTGTGGATGTGGCACTGAGGACATGGTCAGTGGGCATGGTGGAGATGGGTTGGCCATTGACTAGGTGATCTTAGAGGTCTTATCCAATCCTAATGATTCTGTGATTGTATGATTCTATGACGGAGACATCACCCCCAAACTCATCATGATGCTGTGTAAGCTATGGGAAGGTCGGCTCGCAGAACCCACAGAACCAGTGGCCCCCTTGCCAGCTGGCCCCCAAAGAAAAGCCAAAAATGGGCACTCTGGGGCTGCTGTGGACCAGCCCTGCAGCCTGGGTGTGCACATTTGGTACCCGCCTCTGGTCTTCAGCATGAGGCTGGAAAGGTTGGCATTCCCTGAGGGTGGTGACAGTCCCCAAACAGCACCAAAAATGGAACAGCAGCAGGCTCTGGGCATGGCAGCTCTGCAACACGCCTCTGTCACGTGCAGCAGGGATGGCAGGGAGGCAGCACCTGCCTGCAGGCACTGAGAAGGAAATGCCAGCCAGCTGCAGGATGGGAAATCCCTGTTTGTCCCCACTTGCACACCAGTCCCAAGGAAAACGACTCACCACAACTTCTAAATCAGAGCTCAGGAGCCTCTGTGTGTCAGACATCTGCATCAGGATTTCACCTTCAGAGAAAAGAGAAGGGAGAGGGTGGAAAAACACCATGGCTGTTTCCTGGTGCAACCAGGGAGGCTGAGCAGCAGTGTGACACCATAGCTGATATGTGGGTGTGAAAGTCCAACAGTGTATGGCTCTCTGCATCTCCAGAGGCTAAGAGCCTTCATTTGGAGGATCTGTCTTCCCTCAATAGCTGGAAAGGGACCAACTAATGGGGAAAGCTCCTTGCTGGACAGCAGTGGCGTGTGCAAGAGTCTTACCCAGCACATGAGAGGTGGAGCTCTGCAGTGCTCGCTCCCCAATCTTTTCGATTGCCTTAAAGTAGACTTCAGCTGCTTTGGATAATGCTGTGTGGAGAGGAGAAGAGAAGTAAGAATCTGACCTGCCTTCCCACCAGCCCCAGCAAGCATTGTGCAGGAGATTCACTCTATACCTCCTTTATAGGTCTCTCCCCATCTGTACCTACTAACAGCAGTGGGTCACAGAGCAGGAGGAAAGCTCAGAACGCGCCACAGGGTGAGACCAGCAGCGTCCCAACACACAGAAGACACTCAGAAGAGAACCCACTCACCATGGAAGGCATGCAAGTAGTTGTTCCCCAGGTACACAGGGTTCTCCAGTGCAGGGTTAAACTGCTCCAGGATGTTCTGTGGACAGGCAGAAGCATGTTAATGCTGGTCTTCTTCATGTACCGGGTCAGTGCCAGCAAGCAAGGTGGCTGTTGGAGAGCCACACTGTCATCTAAAGATGGCTTTCTCCCCGGGTCCCATGCTCCTTAGCCACTGCAGACAGGGCAATAACTACATGGGGATCTCCCTGAGCCTGCACAGGTGAAGGCCACCATCTATCACTCAGGTACAAACATTATTTTTTCTGTCCGGGATCTGATGCACCGCCAACCTCAGCAGCTTGATAAGAGAAGGGATGGACTGCTTCAAATCAACCCATCACTTTTATTTGCTGATAAACCTATTTATCAGAGAGTTTTATTGCTTACAGTGTAGCAATAGAACAGAGGCTGGAATAAGGAATTTCACTTTTCCCAGCCCTTGCTACCTTGCTGCAGCACCAACGTGCACAGAGAAGCGTTAGTGAGATCAGACTGCTCTTCCCAGCAAGACAGAAACAGCCAACTGAACTGATTACTACCAGCAGTCAAGGAGTGTGACCCTTCCATAAAGGATCTCCAGAGCCAAACCACACTGACTGCCCAATTTCTTCATAGGTCTGCCGTAAGACCCATGCCACTCTCCCCTCCTGGCAGTCACCGCT
>JAOWBP010000001.1:45035237-45047506 GCA_028571105.1 Tragopan temminckii | reverse complement strand
CACCGCTCCCATATCCAGCCCAGAGCCCACAGGAGCTGCTGCAGCTCAGTCTGGGGACAGATCCAGCCCTCAGCTGTCCCCTCAGAAGTGTTTCCAGCAGAAATCTGCTCCTCTCCCCCCAGCTGCACATCTCCCCCAGGCAGACAAGAGCAGCATTCAGTGTCGGTACTCACCTTATAGATGGAGATGGTGGATCTGTAGGACAGGTCCATCTTCCCAGGCTTTTCCCTCTCCTGCCGATGAACAAGGGGCAAAGGAGAGCGTGAGGTGCTGTGCTGGTCCGGAGGAGCCCTTCCACAGAGCTAGCTGGGTGGAGAGCCTGTCGCTGGCAAGGAATGACAGCAGGAAGACACAGCCGTGGTACAAAGGGAACAGAGCACTGCTGGAGTTTAATAATTCACCAGCCAAGAGGTTGGAACTTGATCCCTGGATGTAACCGGACTCTGGTGAGAGAGGAATCCTGCAACAGCCAGCAAGGGGATGTGACCGCCTCCTTGAATTATTGATTGCCAGCTCGGTGCCCAGCTCCCCCTGCCCTGGCACCAGCAGAGCCAGCCACCTGCCAGAGTCACACCTTGCTTGCTGCCTCTGTCCCTCCCACCGCCCGCAGGTGGCTCGCTCGGCCTTCCCACACTGCTGGAACATCCTCAGGTCCCACTGATTAAGAGATCCCTATAGGCTTGTGATCACAGGCAGCGAATAGCAGGGAGAAAAAAATAAAAAAAAAAAACCCACCTCCAAATAGGTTTCAGCTCTTCCCTTCCCTCTAATCCCCCCACTCCTGAGCCTTCCTCCCACTGCCAGTCTCACTGAGGCTCTCCAGTGCCAGCACAAGCTTGTGATGAACACCCCTGTTCTCCCTGCCTGCATGGACCCCGAGCACAGCATCACTACTGGGAGCCCTTGCAGATGGAGTTAGCTTATAAGAAAGGGTAGGGGAGATTATGTTCTCTCCATCCTAAGATGTGGGAGCTGCTCCAAAGCCTCTACACTGGCTGGAACTGATGAGGCCAATGAGTAATGCTGTGTTTTGTAATGTGTGCTGTAGGACAGCCAGCACACTTGCACTACATGCATGCTCCCAGGGCTGGCTTTGGACACAGATCATTCACCTCCCCAGCCCATACAAAGGGTATAGCTCTGTGTCTCAAGGAGCTCACTTTGTGATTTTCTGCTTGTAAGAAATTCAGATTGCAAGATCAGAACACATCTGGGGTTCTGCAGGATGCAAACAAGACAACCACAGACTGCGTTACAACGGAACCAAATTCAAGGCTCTCTTTATTTCAAGTCAAGTTAGGTTTTGTTCACAGTAGTAGTCCATTCACTCAAAAGCAAATGATTTAAGTTTTCAGTTTTTCAGGTCACTCCACAAAATTCCTTCCAGTGGATACACATCATTTATAAATATGCAAAATTTGCTGCAGAAACATTTAGCATAGAAGTCACACCGGGATTTCCAGCAGTAAAAAAGGTAAAATAAATCCAAATTGTCAGCATCTTTGGTGCAACCTGATGTCAGGTTCAATTGCACATTTAAATTGCACGCTAACAACAAAGAGAATCAATCTCTCTACCAAGACAAGACCATTATCTCTCATCTTGAGCTTGCCATGGACAAGACATAAGGTTTTCACATCTCAGCCCTTGAGCAGAATATCACAGCAAGACAGGGGGCATAAAACAGTTCTGGGGAGTTGCTCCCACCCTAGGTGCAGTCAGAACCCGAGCTGCCAGCTGTCTCTGAGGGCAAAAGGGAAGGGCGTTACAGAAGCCAACTGGCTTTTCCAATGTCAGTCATATGTTGCATCAATCTACTGCAAAAGGCTGCAGAATTTCTGCCTCCCTCTAAGCCAAGTATATTGATCCCTTTCACCATATTACATGTTTTGAACCACCTTATTCCAAGCAGGGAAAAGAATCCTTGAAACTCTGTCTGGTATTGGGCTGTTGTGTGAGGTGGGAATGAGTAAGGTGCTTTGTCAGTACTGCACAGACTGCAGCTAGCTCATGGTAGGTGGGGATCTGGCTTCTGGGAAGGGCTGTATGCTCAGATAGCAGGGTAGCAAAACAAAGCACAGTGGAGTGGAGATTAGCCTATAGTGGGACAGTAACTGTCAGTTTTTCACAGCTGTCCTGGAATACACATGTACGTGCACTGTTTTCTATTAAATATCACTAATTTCTAATTATTATTAGCAGTAGCAGTCCCTTCCCCCACCTCAACATCTTGGTTCAGGGCAAATCCAAGCTGCAGCATCTGCTGCTCCTTGCCTCTGGGATGCAGAAGGGACACTTTCAAGTCAGTCATCGGCAGAGATACTGCACCAGCTGCTCCAACTGCTCCCGCTGCTGGTAGATGTAGAGCTGGGTGTCCCAGAGAGCATTCACCAGCACGCTGTCATTCACCTCATCCAGCATCACATCTGTGTGTAGCTGAGGGCTGAGCCTGTGCACACCAAGACAATATCACCCTGAGTAGAACAGGGCAGGATACACATCCACAAAGGATCCTGTTAGCATGCTCCAAATCCCAGTAATGGACCCCAGACAAGGCATGCTCAGTGTATCAGCTCATGCACCGTACTACGGCATCCTCCATTGTATCACAGAAGCAGTAGAATTGGGGGCAGAAGGCCGGGTCTAGGCTGGCACACCCTTGGAAGGGATGTGATTTGGGATGACACATGCCACAGCCAGGTTCTGGAGAATAAAAATAGGTTTGTGCAGAAAGCAGAAGGAAAGCTCTTACCGGAAATATGGGATGTCCGTCATCTCACACCAGGCCCTGGCACGATTCACAGCTGGGCCATCTGCGTCAGTGCACTGCAGGAGAAGTAGGCCCACAGTTAGAGCCTGACGGCAGTGCTGCCCTCTCCCTGCCTCCAAGAGGCTCCCTGGCACCAGGCTGAACTACACAAGCCACACAGGGAAAGGGAAAAGCAGGAGCAAGTGCATCCTGGTTGGTGAAGATTAGTAAAGTGGCTTTGTTACAGCATTTCTGATCCTTAGAACACAAAGACATGAGGAATTTTCCTCTATAGATCCTCCTTCCATTACTGCACAAATTCACAAAAGAAATCCCCAGGGTGCACCTCCTTGGGACTTCAGCTTTACCCACTTCTTTTCCACAACCCAGTACCAGCCCATGACCATTGCAGGCCCTCTGTGATATCGTGGGACAAAGAAAGACTGGGGGAGACACAGGGATCTCCCCAGGTATTTTCAGGCTTTAGAAAGCTAAAAAGAGATGAAGCAACAGAGTGAAGAGTACAGTCAGAGCTTCAATTCTGCTCCTTCTGACTTTCATTCATTTGGAGTGCATTCATGCACAACACCTAATGAGCTTCCTTCTGAAGTATGCAGAATTATATGCTTATTACACACTCCTAACCACAGCCATGAGCTGCTACTTCTTATTAGTAACACTCCCACTCCTCTAGCATTTGCTAATTGTCCCAGTGGGAATCACAAAGCTGTTCTTAAGAAAAATTACTTGTTGTCATGCTGAAGCATGACTTTTTATTTTTATTTTTTTTGGTCCATATTGCTCAGATGATAATTCACGCTCCCTGGAAAGACTCCAGGTCTCATGAACTGACACCTGCAAATGTTCCTATGGCTCACTGACCATCATCCTGCCTTTACCTGCCCAAACAGGCAGTGAGGAATTCAGACCTGCTGTGCTCCCACAGTTTTTAAGCAACAAGGAAATTCAATTTTCTTTCAAAAGGACGAAGCTGAGGACTGGAAACCTTTGCTCCCTCGCGGAGAGCAATCCTAGGGCTCTCCCTCTTTCCCTTCTCCCAGTACTCACACAGTCCACCACCATCTTGCCGAGCTCCCTAGCCCCAAAGACTGTCTTTGCCAGTTCCCAAGGGTTGGTAGGACGGAAGACATCCACAGAGGACACCGGGACTTGTGGAGGCTTCCCTGTCCCCAGGGAGACCACCAACCCCAATTTTCTTACTTTCTGCCTCTGACCCTGTGGACAAAAAAACACACATATTTACTTCCAAGAACAGTCAATTATGGCAGAACATGTATTTCACAGAAGTCTAGTGGATGATCTGAAAACCATGGCAAAAGGCTCAGTAGCCTTTTCTCGCCTCTGTTCTCCCAGAGATTTATTACTGGCTGATGAGACAGCTTTAATCTATACGCCTTCAAAGGTAATGGTTACATCCTTCTGTGCCTTACAGGTCTGGATGCATTCAAGCCCATGGGACTCCCACAGAGACGACCAGATGGCTGTGAAACAGTCCAACTCATTCAGTCATTTTGGGAACAAACCTCTCTTCTCTGCTACAGGGAGTGGCAGCTGCTGGGAGTGGTAGTTACTGATCTTTCTGAGCAACTGGGCACACCAGAGAAAGCATTCACTGAGCAGAGTGCCCTACCATTGTCTTCTCCATTTTGAGAGGGCAGGAAAAGGCCTTGCAGAGCTGTGTCACGGGCCACACTACCATCATCTGAATCATCTGTGTTAAAAGCAGCAAGTACATGCAAAGTCTGCCCCTATGATTCCTGCCTCCCCACCTCAAACCTTTGTCAGAAAAGGCATTTCACCTATCAGCCAGCATTCTCTACACATATCCCCCTTCCCATGCAGTATTTTCCAGGCTGCTGTAATACTAATTTGTTTTTCCACTGGAGAGGAGTTCATTCCCAATCCGTCTTCCCCTTTGAGGGTGGCCCAGTGTAGTCAATGAAGCCCCAGCTACCTTTCAGGGCCAGGATTTCTCTCACCTTGTTGATCAGAGTCTTGTTGTACTCATGAATCTCCGCCATGGCATCAAGGGTTGGGTTGTTTGCTAGCAGCCCGCCATCCAAAAAGCGCCCTATTGGCCGGAAATAAGTGGGAGCTGCACCACTGCAGCGAGCAGCACGCCATACCAATTGGTCTGAAAGGAGAAGAAGAAACATAGAGGCCTTTTTCAGCAGCTTTTTTGCGTGAAAGGTGCACCCCCTCTTCACCAGCACAAAGCAAATCAGGAAGGCCTGTAGGCCCAGAATATGCAGATTGTTGTGTCTTTCTCCCAACAGCATGGTTGGGTTTGTTATTTATTTGGTTTGTTGTTTTTGGTTTTTTTTTTAACTTAAAAAGATTGTACAAACAGAACCATTAAGGTTGGAAAAGACCTCTAAGATCACCTGGTCCAACTGCCAGCCCATCCCCACCATGCCCACTGACCATCAGTGCCACATCCACACGGTTCTGGAACACCTCCAGGAACGGTGACTGCACCACCTCCCTGGGCAGCCTGTGCCACTGCAGCACTGCTCTGAGACAAAATTGTTTTGAGTGTGGCTCTCTCCCAACCATCAGTGCTGGGGACTTCCCTGCTCCTCCTTTGAAACTCTCCTGACACAACTTGAGGCCACTCCCTTTTGTTCTATCACTCACTAGGGGGGAGAGAGGCCAATCCCCAGCTCACTGCAACCTCCTTTCAGATCATTGTAAAGAGCGATGAGGTCTCCCCTGAGCCTCCCCTTCTTCAGACAGAACAACCCCAGTTCTCTCAGCTTTTCCTCAATAAGACTTGTGTACCAAGATGTCCTCATCACTTTCCTTATATTTTGAGACAGGAAAAATTCACTTTCTACTCACCACTACCCTAATAGTGAACCTGTCCTGTTTGCTAAACAACGAAAGCAGCAAGCTGGAGCGAGTTCCATGGTTCAGTTACAAGGCTTCTCCATGTTACTTTGTTCCTGAGAGCCCAGGGGAAGGTACAATGATTGCATGCAGGGGTCCTCTAACAGACCCCTTCTTCAAAATCCTCACTAGCCAGTCTGTGTTCATGGTACAAGAGGAGCCAATGGAAGAGGGGTGAGGAGAAATAGGCACTATCACTAGGACCGAACCACCAAGTCAAGATCAGGGATGAGCCATTGCTGAGACACCTCAATTTTCAGAGCAACAGGAATCATAGAATGGCTTGTGTTGGAAGGGACAATTCAAAGACCATCTAGTTCCAATCCCATTGCCATGGACAGGGCTGACAACCACTAAATTAGTCTCCTGTGTCTGAAGGATTCCCCCTTGACTACCAACTATCTAGACTGCTGCATGCCACCATTTACCTTTGGGCTGAGTGAGTGGTTTGAAAGTTGCAGTTGTCTTGTATTCAGTGGAGATTTTTGTCTCAGGTACGGGGTAATTCCGGAAGAGGTGGAGCTCAGCTGGCTGTCGGTCACAGAGAGTCCCTGTCACAATAACTCTGGGGGAGAGGAAACAACACACCAAAGATAAAATGTAAAAAAAAACCATGCTTATGGCTTCAATAGTCTGCACATCACGAGTCCTCCAGATCTGCTCAATGGAGATGCTAAGCATCTCTGCTGAGAGAGTCTCCCAGAAAAGCAACCAGCACAGCCCCAAGCAGGACTTACTTGGGTTTTTGGACATCTGTCATTTTGGTGTTTTCCCCAAATTCCTTCTTCAAGAACTCATCCAGGGGCTCTGACTCGTAGGGCCGAGACCCCCGGAACACCATGTCCTTCATGCGGAAGTACAGGCAGCGCATGTAGTCCATGGACTTCCCTGAGGCAGGCAACAGCATCAGCAGGAGTATGGGGAGGAAGAAAGGGCAGGCAAACAAACAGCACATCAGAGCTTGGACTTCCCAGGACCAGAAGGTGAAGGGAAGTAACACTTCCAACCTCATCCCTTTCCCAGGCTTCCTGCCACATGCTTGGCCATCAGCAGCATGACTGGGAAGGGTGAAAGAGGAAAGGTAAAGTTGGAGCTTAGTTTCTTAGCGGTAAGTGCCAATCACCTTGCCATAAAATTAGGTTGGAGAGAGCAGGAAGAAGAGAACATTGTATTCCATCACCTTCCCAAAATCCAGAAAGCTGCTCGATACCAACTGACATGAGAAGCAACTGCAAACCCAGGTCTAGGTTTTCTTTCACTGATGAACATCCCTCTTTAGGTAGGGATAACAAATCCCCGTTAGGACTCTTAGAGAGGCAGTTCCCACCCCACACCCAGTCCCTCCCAGAAGAATGCTACAGGAGTGAGAAAAGGCCCGTTATTTGCACTGTCCTCACCATGTACAATAGCCAAGGCCAAGATGCCCCCAGTGCTGGTCCCCGCGATCCAGTCAAAAATCTCACGGATGGGACGGCCTGCAGCTTTTTCGATGGCCAGTAGAAGCTGGATGAGCACCAGCCCCCGGATGCCCCCTCCATCCAGACACAGGAGGCGGTCGCAGCTGGAGAGACAGACATGGCTGATGGGAGCTGTGGGATGGCTCACAGATCTCAGCACAGGGCCTGGGCACGGCAAACTGGGCCAGTAACAAGAAAACTGCTCTGGTCAATCATAGAATGGCTTTAGTACTAGTATATAGTAATGGATATTGCCTCAAACAAAATGTGGACAGTCCTAAGTTCCTGCTAGCAGCACCACAGTGCCAACACTCCCTCTGCTGTGCACACGGCGAGGTACACACAGACACCAACAGGGCAGTGCACAAGTCAGCAAAGGAGGTGGGTGAGCATCAGGGCAGCAGCACGTGGAGATGGAGACATCACTAAGCCAGGACAGCATTTGGTGCCCAGCAGCAGAAGGGAAAGACAGTGCAGGGGCTTCACCTGCTAGTTCAGGCTCTGCTGCAGCTCCAGGGCTGCAGGCAGAAACAGGAGATGGTCCTTTATGGGAATGGAGATTCAAGGCAACAGAGTGGAAGGAGGGGGGCTTCTGGCATAAACTGCAACAAAGGACACTAAATAATGTCAGCTGGGGATGCCACACTGATGAGTGTGAGTGGGGAGGAATTCATGTACACAGCATTAACTTTCAATTGCACGGGAGTTGGAACAGAAACTCTCTCACTTACTTTCTCTCACCCTCTCTGGGTGAGTCCACAACATCTGGTGCCTTCAAGAACTGCCCAAGTGTCGCAGAAACATACAGAAGGTCCTTGTACCCTAGAGAGTCATAAACATTCAAGGGCAAAAAAAAATTAGAAACCACTTTGCTACCTGAACCCTCTGATGAGTGCCTCAGGGGTATCAGTCAACTAAATCATACTTAACGAATTAGAAAGCTTTTAATTATTCTTCCCACTTTCTCTCTGTACCCAGAAAGCTGATCATGGTACACAAAACTTCCCACCCCAAAGGTAAATGATTTCCAGAGAAAACATCCAACACCTTTCCCAGCTGAATAAAGCTTTCTGCAGGAAACATAAGCCATCTTACCCATAACCAGAAGGTATCCCCTACAATAAACTTCACACCAAAGAGGAGAAACCCCATGCTTCAGAGCAGGCAGCTGGAGGGTGCTGGCAGTGAGAAAGGATTTGGAGAAGCAGATGATGAGCAGAACAGGTGAGAGAGAAGGTAGAGCCTAGCAGCCTGCCCACTATGCCGCTTACTACAAGCCGTAAGATCAAACCTAAATCTACTCCTGTGAAGTAACCTAAGCAGGAAAGCTCTGGGGACAGGGTGGCTTGTCATTACCCCTCAGGTGATGTAAACCCAGGTCACCCTGGGTGCAGGGCACCAATCCAGCCTAGGTGAGAAGGCAGCCTGTGAAACCAAAAGAAGAAAGAACATGGGGAGGAGGTTAAATACTGCTGCCAGTGCCCAGGTTGGGAGGTAGCTGGATGACAGAGAACACTGTGAGGAGTTTCTTTGAAGGCCAGAATCCTATGCTGGAAAAGGGTCTTTTTCTGCCAGTTTATGAGAGCTGAAACTCTCTGGTCACCTTCACAAGGCCATGGTGAGAAGAAAGTCCTGGTGCCACCAGCCGGTGGTGACATGCTCCAGGGCCTGTGGGGAATTGACCCCTTGCCCTACTGGAAGGCCTCTACAATGGAAACCACCAAGCCTGAGAGGGAAAACAGACCATAAGCAGCTGTTATCTCCCTGAAAGCCCCTGACATGTTGTCAGAGCCTCCCTCCGAGCCAAGCCAACTCACCCCACCCGCTGCCTGCTCCTGCTGCTTCTGCCCAAGTTCTGTAGCTCCCTGGAGGAGGAAAGTTTGATCTACGGGCTTACCCACAAAGCCTGGGTAGTGCAGAGTACAGGCTATGGCACACAAACATATGTCTGTGTTTGGATCTTCCTATGGATGATATAAACCTTGTGCCTAAGGTCACTTATCCTCAGACTTCATCCCTTCCCTCTCCCAACAACTAGCTCCGGGGATATGAACAAGCAACACTTTGATATCCTGATGCACAACGTGACAGTGGGATGTCCTCAAGGCAAGTGCCTTCACTTCTGACGTGACCCAGGGGATAAAATGCATGCAAGCAAACAAGTCCTATGCCTCTTCCAGGGGGGTGAGGGAGTGAGGGAAACAGCTTCCCTTTCCTCTATACAGAGCTGCATTGCTTCAAGTCTATGAAACAAAAGTTTAGAGTAGTAGACTTTAGAGTACGCAAACAGGAAAAGCAGAGAAAACAAGAGTCTGAATCCTGCAACATCTGGATGAGGACAGACAGCTGAAAGTGAGAGCAAGGAGACAGTCCTCAGAGCAAAGGCTGTCCAAAGAACCAGAGTGCTGTGAAGCCAGAAAAACAGGAGAGTGAGGGAGGGTCAGGGAAGGCTTTACCTAAGCTGTTGAAGCTGCTCCGTGGGGAAGGTTGGCCTTCCAGGAAGGAGGCGGCAGATGGTGCCAGACTTTGGGAGTCAGGAATGGTTGGGAGGCAGCGTTCGGTCCCTACAGTTTGCAGCAGGTCTAAGAGCACTTTCCGGTTCGCACCTTAGGTGATGGTGGGGGAGTCACAGATCAGAAAGAGAATCAGTGCACGCACACACCGGGGGCTCTGCCAAATTCACAGCAGCCTTGACCTTCATAAAACCTCTGGGATGACCCAGGAAAAGCATGTCTTGGATCTCACTGCCTTATCACAGGCAGGAGGATCTGTGGTCAGAAGGTGTGCCCAACGCTGTGCAGCTTCAAGGGTATGCTGCACACTTCCTGCTGTGGAAGAACAGCCCATGCCTGCTTATGCCAAGGCTGTTCAGTCACACTGTTATCCTGCTGTGAGCCTGCAGTGCCCAACACCATGGCTTGAAGAGAGGGTGTGCGCGCCAGGTTTTTCTCTTGCTTCTCTGTCTCAGAGGAGAAATTAATCAAGGACTATTAATATGAAGTCTATGCCACTAGCTCAGCAACTGCCAGCAACTAGAAGCTGGGAGAGCATCTTGGAGAAGCATTGCCTATGCTTGGCCTGTTTTCACCTCTCCAAGGCACTGTTTTAGCCAAGAAAGGGAGACAGAATGCTAGGTTCATCCTGTAGAGATGGTCCCTCACCTTTGCTGCTCCTGGCTGCCAATAGCCCTGGTGTCTCCCCAAAATCGTTAGGGATCTCAACATCTCCTCCGAACACAACAATTGCTTTGATCATATCCAGGTGGTCATGCTAGGAGACAAGAGAAAGCTCAGTCAAAAGCCATGATTCCCTCAGCTATATCCCTCATTCCCCCCCTCCTCTTTTCATTAGCCAAAGCACACGCAAGGAAATTCCCCCTGAAGGACAACAGCCAGCATTTCAAAGGGACGTGCCTTTGCCTCAGCACTTCAGGAAAATGCCTTCTTCTCCCCAGCAGCCTCTGCAAAAATCTCACCTTCATGGCCAGATGCAGTGGTGTGTTGCCATCCTGGCCCCTGGCATTGGTGTTGGCCCCGTGTGTCAGCAGTACCATGGTACAGTCAAAACGACCTCTCTTGACTGCAATGTGGAGGGCCATGTCGGCTGTCCGGCTGGTCAGGTTCACCTCAGAGCCATACTTAAGCAGCAGCTGCGTCATCTGTGCCCAAGCATGCAAGTGCCAGGTGAAGAAAAGAGAAAGCAATCATGAAGACAACTCACACAAGCCAAGTCTCATGGATGAGCAGGGCAGGTGAAGAGCAGCAAGCCTTAAGCCTGGACTTGGAACTAGCTGGTAGTTTCACCATCTGCTACAACTTCTGGATGTTTTGAGTCTTATTTGTAAGTGTAACAACTGGCTGAGATCAATGGAGAAAAACAACTCTTACTGAAGCCAGAATCTCTGCAGACTGAAGGGAAGTTTGCTTTTTGATCTTCGCAAGCCAAACATACTCATTTTGCAGAAAACCTCCGCAGGACAGCTGTGAGAGGGATGTGATACTGCAGGAGGGAAAACAGTCCTTCCATTGGAACACTCTCTGCTTGAAACAAGCTCTTAAAGGTGCATCAGCATAGCACATCACGTCACTGATCTGGTTATCTCTGGCAGAAGATGACTGCAACCTACATGCCATCACCCAGCGCCCACCTCACACTCCCCTCGCAGTTTTTAAAGCATCCATCTGCTTCCTTTCTTGAAATTGGCAGGTAATGAGACAAGAGCTCCCCCCAGGGGCAACCGTGCTTCAGTGACAGCGGTGCAATTTCTCCCCAGCCTAAAGGGAAAATGGACAGTTCACAGCCAAGGATGAATTACTAGAAAAAGCACACCAGTCTTTTTTGTATTGCAAGGCTCCATTGCTCCCTGCAGCAAATAGCACTGATCAGCAGAGGGCAAACAGAATCAAACAGCCTCAATCACATCAACAGCAGGGCTGTCTTGTGGGCAGCTTGCTGGGCTCTGACACAAGTACTCAGTGAAGGGCCAGGTCAGCAGCGAAAGGAATTAACCAGGCGCTGGGTGGCAGCACAGGCTCTCGCCATGGACTCTATTTACCTCTGCCTTCTTTGCCCAGTGCAGCGGGACGGCTTCATGGCGTGGGTCCCTGGAGTGGACCTGGCTGGCATCCACCTCGAGGATGGCCTGGGCACACCTAGAAAACACAAGATGAAGGGATAGGTGTCTGCTATCTTAGTTCAAGACCTCATTCATGTCAGCACCTGCCTTCTGCACAGAGCCCTTCAGGAAACAACAGCTGTCTGGCTGCAGCACCTGCAAGTTCCTCAGCTGCAAAGCAGTTTTATGTTGCTGTTTGCAGAATAGAAGGGAGAAACAGGAAGCATACAAGCAGCACAGTGTTCAGAGACTGCATAATCCCTTCCCAATTCCAAGTTGGGAGCAACACCTGGGTGCTTCCCCAATAT
The DNA here is from genome assembly GCA_028571105.1 of Tragopan temminckii. Classification (NCBI taxonomy): domain Eukaryota; kingdom Metazoa; phylum Chordata; class Aves; order Galliformes; family Phasianidae; genus Tragopan; species Tragopan temminckii. Next base: position 45,035,467 of record JAOWBP010000001.1, on the reverse strand, counting down.
AGGAATATGATATTTCAGGAAAATATGAAGAGCTGGAGGGGGTAGCTTGGGTTGTAGTGACCACGAGATGGTTGAGTTCAAGATCCTGAGTGGAAGAACTAAAGCAAAAAGTAGGCTTGCTACCCTGGACTTCAGGAGAGCTGACTTTGATCTCTTTGTTGCAGTCCGTTTGGTTCGTCCTCTACCTATCGGAGCTATGGCCTCCGCTTCCAGGGCGAGACCGACCCCCA
>JAOWBP010000001.1:44954521-44964578 GCA_028571105.1 Tragopan temminckii | reverse complement strand
TTTATCCCTTCCCCTTCGCCTTCCCATTCACTTTTTCCCTGCCTGTGGTTCCCGCTCCTCTCTCACTGCTTCTGACTCTTTCCTTCCCCTTTTGCTTCTTCCCCTCTTCCTATTGCTTCTTGTACTAAGCCCAAGCTGCTACCAAGATGATGGCTTTCTGCTCTGTAGATCAGGGATTAGATGGAACATTATTTCTTCAACCATTTCCCCAACAGCACATCTGCCAGGTGTGCAGAGCAGCTTTTTGAGCTACCCAATTATTTTCCCATCCTCATGTCGTCTAGTTTTGAGTGAGTGATTCTAATGCTCTTAATAAAGACTCACCGAGTTTTGCTGTCTTCTGTGAAACAACAGAGAAGTGGTGTTAAGTCTAGCTCTGGCTCTGAAGTACCAAAGGTGAAGCCTCCAGGCATCAAACCCATACAAACAGCAAACACCAGCACTAATAACACTCATCAGTCTCTGTACCAGGCTGCAGCCTCGGGGTCTCCTTTGTTTCCAAACCTCCCCCTGGGATATTAGACTTTATTAAAAATAAATAGATACAAATTCCGTTTTACAGCTGATGGCAGCAGGGAGAAGACTGGAGGAGGTGGAAGGAGCAAATGAGGGGCCTGCTGTCCCATCAGGTCACTGCCTGCCAGCCCTGGCACGGTGGCCGGGTGTGTGAGCACAGGGCCCTGCCTGCTGCCAGGCGATCCAGGAAAGAAGCAGAACGTGGTCTGGGGAGGAGTGGGGGAACCAGGGATGAGTCTGTGGGGCTGAGCTGCTGCTGGAAGTGACGGGTGCCACAAGGAGAGTGCAGAGCGGGCTACGTGCAGTGTCCTTCTCTCCCAGCTTGCCATTTACTGTGGAAGAATATGGATTTCAGTTCTCGATCTTTTTATATACAAAGAAAGTCAAGTGCAACAAGCAATAAACATGCAAGCAAACCCCTATCTCCAGAGACTCTCCCACTCCCTCTAGGAGTCCTAAACTCCCCTGTCCCTTCTCATTGGGTCAGGACTTATGCATCACTCCTCTCCTTGTGAGAGCCGTGGCTATTGATAGCCATGGGTCTGCACATGTTGAGAGAGGCAGAAAGTGCTGTTGTCTCAGCTGCAGAAACACTTGAGCAGGTACAGTCTCTCCACTGAGGGCACAGGCTCCTGTCACCTCCCCAGAAGTGGGAATCCAACCATGCTTCTTTCTTGTCCCCGGGCAGGTCCTCGAGCAAGCTGCGCTGTCTGGAAGAATGGTGTATTCTCACTCCTCATCCAAGGGGTACAACTTCATGGGAAAGGGAATATATCAGAATATCTCCAGGCCTCGATGTACTCAGGTGCTGAGAGGTGGTCACAGGAGGCATTTTTTGGTGGGCAAGGGACTTATCCAGCTACGTATGGGTGCAGAACAGAGGAGGAGGAGGGGGTGGGTAATGGGTGTTGAACGGGGAGGCTGGAGGGATTAGATGGCTGACTCCCTGCGGTATGAGATGGTATCCAAGGGCAAAGTGGCCTGGAGCCGCTCCAGGTCCAGGTGGCTTCCAAAATCCATCATCTGGATGACGCCTCCCTCTTCCTTGGTGCTGCCACCTAACGCTACACCCACTTCGTCATCATCTTCATCTTCATCTTGACTGACAAGAGCCAGCTCGTTCTCATAGCAGAAGGCACTGGGAGGTGGGGGAGAAGGTAGGATAGTCATCTTGCTTTCTTGCAGCTCCCGAGCTGAGCAGCAGGGTGTGCCAGCTACCTCATAGGTCTTGTGAAAGCGGGAATAATCCACTTTGTAGTGGTTCTTTTCCTCAAACACTACTGGTTCAAAGCGATGACCCCAAAGGATCTCACTGGCGAGGTAAGAGCTCCGTGCCTGTGTGGTCATGGCCGTGGCTTCCACCATCCCTTCCAGGATAACAACGATCTCAAAGTTCTCTGTCTCCAGCTCCTCCTTGCCTATCCCATAGAGTGGGCTTTCCTCATCAATCTCGTGAACAATAATAATGGGTGAGACCAAAAATATACGATCGAGACCCACATCATAGCCTACATTAAGGTCCCGCTGGTCCAGGGGGAGGTACTCCCCTTCCTCTGTCATGTAGGGTTTGATGAGCTGGGCGCGAACATGGGCCTCCACGATGTGGCTCCTTCTCAGGTTGCCCACTCGCCACATGAGGCACAGTTTGCCATCCCGCACCGAGATGACCGCATGGTGACTGAAGAGGAGGGTCTGGGCCCGCTTCTTGGGCCTCGCCATCTTGGCCATGATGGTGCCAATCATGAAGGAGTCAATAACACAGCCCACAATGGACTGAACCACAACAGCCATGATGGCCAGTGGACACTCCTCAGTCACGCAGCGGAAGCCATACCCAATGGTTGTCTGCGTCTCCACTGAGAAGAGGAAAGCCCCAAGGAAGCTGTTCACGTGCATGATGCAAGGCTTGAGGAGAGAGGGACTGCCTCCCACCACCGGTGCGTTGAGGTCACCGTGGAAGAAAGCAATGCACCAGAAGAGGAAACCAAAGAAGAGCCAAGAGACCAGGAAGGCGGCGGAGAAGATCATAAGCATGTACCGCCAGCGCGTGTCCACACAGGTGGTGAAGATGTCAGCCATGTAACGCTGAGACTTGTTGCTCAGGTTGGCAAAGTAGACATTGCATTGGCCGTTCTTCTTCACAAAGCGGTTGCGGTGCTTCCGCCGGGGTGTGTGGCCCTTTCCGTTCCGGCTGTGCCCGTTCATGCTGCCCAGCGCAGAGACCTTGTGTCCATCCTCCTCAGTTGAGACAATGCTGTACCTGGAAGAGAAGGAACAGACAGAAATACGTGAAGAACAACATTTTGGCCCTGGCATGGTGTAAGGCTGGGAGTTTCTATTTTCTCCTCTGCTCTCCGCCTTGATGCCATTGTATATTGGTGACAATGTTTATACACTTCCTGTGCTCAGGACAATTCTGTTGCCACAGCAACAAGCATGGCTCCCAGCATCCTGCATCCAAAGCTAAAGGTGTAATTTGGAGATCAACAGTCAAATCACTGAGTTTTTTTCTGGGAGAAACTCCCCTCTTTGGGGAGTTGTTCCCCACTGATTCCCTCCACAGTGGATGGCATTGTTGCCCCTCTCCACCACTGCCAGGAGAAGGCAGCTTCCAAGTGCTCATACTCTGCTGGATCTAAAATCACAGATTCTCATTTAAAGAGGTTATGGCAGAAGATGCTCTGACCACTGAGGATATCCAGTAGCCTCCCTCTGAGTGCATAGACCCACCAAGACCCTCATCGCCACTAAGCCACTAATGACTCCTGAGGCTGGCAGTGCCTCCCTCCCTCCCCATCACACTGACATGGCTGTTGGAGTTCTCCAGCATGGACTCCTTCACCCTGGAGCTGACTGCTCCTTGTTTAAATAGGGTGGTTTCTTCAGGGCAGCCACATAGCTTCAAATCCATTTGCTGTCCTCATCTCATTGGAAAGAGGACACCAGGCTCCTGCTGAAATCAGCAATTCCTGGGCCAGGGCTGGTGTCCAGCACTGCATTGGTACTTTGCTTCTCCTCTGCACCAGCCAACCCTGCTGAGAGCCAAGATCTCCCCCCACATACAGCGCATTTCAGACTTGGAGATGGAGGAGCCATAACTTAGAGTGGACAAGCCCCAGGAAGGTATTTTGAAAATAAAGTATTGAGGGATGGGCGAAGAGACCAGAAGATGCCCAGAACATGTAGGGCAGCACATGGAACATGTCCAGAGAAGGGCAATGGAGCTGTGAGAGGTCTGGAGCACAAGTCTGATGGGGAGAAGATGAAGGAACTGGGGTTGTTCAGTCTGAAGAAAAGGAGGTTCAAGGGAGACCTTACTGCTCTCTGCAGTGACCTGAAAGAAGGTTGTAGTGGGTGGGGAATGGCCTCTGCTCCCAGGTAACAACAATGGGATGAGAAGGAATGGCCTCAAGTTGCAGCAGAGAAGGTTCAGGTTGGATATAAGGGAAAAATTTTTCTCAGAAAAAGCGGTGCTGCAGTGGCACAGGCTGCCCAGGGAGGTGGTGCAGTCACCGTCCCTGGAGGTTTTCTAGAGCCGTGTGGATGTGGCACTGAGGACATGGTCAGTGGACATGGTGGGGATGGGTTGAAGGTTGGACCCGGTGATCTTAGAGGTCTTTTCCAACCTTATGATTCTATGAACAGTCCTTGTGATGAGGGCTACTCACCGGTTGACACGGACGCTGCCCATGGCTTGCTGTATCATCAGGTGTTGGGGGCCACAGGAGCTGGGCGAGCGTGGGATCTCATGCAGCCGTGCTCATGTAGGACCTGGCAGCTCTAGCTTTCACCTCTGACAAGCTGAGACCCATGCCATCATCACTGTTGCTCCTGGGCATGTGCCTTATAGAGAAGGACAGAGCAAAACCCCATCAAAGCCCACCCTGAAAACACCCACCCTGCATGCACATCTCCCAGCCTTCTGCTGGATGCCCAGAGGGATCAGGTGGTGATTGTAGGCACCACACCACAGCCCTGCTCCAGAGGTGAAGAGCTGACAGACACACACCTAGTGCACACAGCAGCCCACATCTCTCACCCACGCAGAGGTGCCGGCAGACAGTCACCTCTCTCTGGACCAAGGACACCAGAGTTTAGCAGCTTGCAGGGTCCCTGCCCTGAGCCAATATATTAATATCATAGCTTACAGGAGGACAAGAGCTCAGCCAGCCTAAATACCTCACACACAAGGACTAACAAAGCACAGACACGCACAGCAGCCCTGGAGATCCCTGTCAGCCCAACCTCACCTAGAGGGAATTTATTGCCAAGAAGTGAAGAATATCCCCCCTATTTCAAAGATGGGAAGAGAAGCAAGAGATAGAGCCAAAATGGAGAACCAATGCAAAGGGGGAGCTTAGGGGCAGCCGAGGAGAAGCGGGTTGAGCAAACAGACCTTGCGATGTGCCGTGCATAGCATCCGAGGAGTGGTTCTGTGGTATGGGCTTGGGGAGGATGTCTGGGAGGTGTTGTATCCTGACCTGGTCCTCCCTGAGCTGAAGAACTAGGAGACCGAAGACTCAAGGGCTGACCTATCCCACCTGCCCAGAGCTGCTGGGAAGGGAAATGCGGTGAGGGGTAATGACTCATAGATTAGGAAGGGCTTTGTACACCCGTGCTAATCCTACACTGTAACCTTTGGATTACAGCAGTCAGCGCGGAGCACACAGCACAGACACAGCTAGTTCACTACCTTCCAGCCTCGCCAATGAGCAATGGGTTGTTGCCATATCTCAGACAAATCCAGGGATTTCTGGGTCAAATACAAGGTTTAGAACTCATTGCAAGAGGTCATGCAAAGGCAGGAGACAGGAACAATAGGTGTTATTGTTGAGGATGGGAAAATTGGTGAGAAACAGTCTTGTCTCGTCAGCAGTGTTGTAGAGTGAGGCTTCAAGTGGCTAAGGGTGACCACCACCCCTTCCAACTTAGTAGCCCAGGTTGGAAGGCTGCAAGTATGGGGCTCCAGACATCACCTCTGATGGGCAAGCCATCGTCATGTCTGCAATGGGGATTAACCAGCTGTCCCTCCTCCAGACAACAAGGTTACTGAGGCAGCTGAAGACCCAGCCACGGCTGCTGGGACACTTGAGGACCATGAGAAAGTAGCAGACTTCACCACTCACCATATGGAGGTAGGAGTGAACAGCTGCCAAAAATTCCCACTGGGAAAAAACGTTGATGCTGAGCTCTGCCAGCACCCAGCCTCTCACCACCCTTCATCACCAAAGTCTTTAATCGTGGTCTGTTTGACCAGATAGGGAAAAATCTGCTGTGCAACTGGATAAACTACAGCTGAAAATGAGAAGGGTAACTTAAATTCATCAGAAATGTCGGGGGATGACCTGGTGTTGAAGAATGACCCCGCATATAGTCCCAAAAAGATAAAACTAGAACACATCCTCAGTGATTACCTAGTCAATGTGGGCTATGACATCCTGCCTTACTCAGCAGGAGACAGATGGAGAATTTGGGTGTGCTTCTCCGCATCAGGAGATGAAGGGAATCTTCTCCAACCAGTGCTTTCCGCTGGTTGAGCCAAGTTAAAGGCATACCTTATCATCCTCTACAACGACCTGAAAGGAGGTTGTAGAGAGGTGAGAATTGGCCTCTACTCTCAGGTAACAGCAATGGGAAGAGAGGAAATGGCCTCAGGTTGCACCAGGTTCAGGTTCAGGTCGGATAGGAGGAAAACTCATTCCAGAAGGAGCGGTGCTGCAGTGGCACAGGCTGCCCAGGGAGGTGGTGCAGTCACCGTCCCTGGAGGGGTTCCTGACCCGTGTGGATGTGGCACTGAGGACACGGTCAGTGGTCATGGTGGGGATGGGCGGGCGGTTGGACCAGGTGATCTTAGAGGTCTTCTCCAACCTTAACAATTCCATGGTTCTATAAGCTCATTCTTAGCACTGATACTGGCACCAGAGGAAAGTCACTGCAATATCTCACTAATAAACATTTCCTAAAGGTTTTGACCAACCCTCCCTCCCCTTTTCCCAGCCACAGGATAAGCCACAAGGAAAGCAGCTCTGTGAGGAATAAAGGTTACCAAGCTGAACACACACACAGCAAAAGTTTTTATGTAGGCCATGGCTGAACACATCCACAGTGTTTGATTCATTGGTTTTCCTCTGCTTCAGCATCAGAAATTTTGCCCGTGGATTTAAGGATCTCAGTGACAAAATTCAGTGACTCCGTCCCAGCAACCAGCTGCTTGATGGACCAGTTTGCACCCGCTATTATCTTCTGGAGGTTTTTCAAGGCAAAATCTACGTTGTGCTTCACCGCCTCCGGGTCCATGCTCTGCCCCACTCTCAGGCTTTCGTTCTTCACCTTGGAGGACTCCAGCTCTCCCTGGAGAAGCAGCATCTCCTGCTTCAGCTTCTCCACGTGGTTTTCCGCATCCAGAGCCCTCTGGGTCATGAGCTGGAGGCTGCGCTCCGTCTGCTGGTTGAGGGCCTGCAGCCCCTGGGCCCTCCTCTCCTCCTTGACCAGACTGGCCTTCAGCCGACGCTCCAGGCTCCTCATGCTTTGAGCCTGGCTCTCCAGAGAGCCCTGCATGCTCCGCACCACCCTGCGCAGCTTGTTGTTCTCCTCCCACAGCTCCCTATAGGACACACGCAGCGAGGGGTTCTCCCGGTCCCCGATGGACTCCTCGTGCCGCCTGTGGGGCTCTGCTCCCCTGGTGTGCTCCAGGCTGGAGAGGTACGGGTCGCTGGGTTGGGTCCATAGGGAAAACGGGTCATGCTGGTAGGAGTCATAGGAACCGCATGGTGACACGTTGGCAGCTCGAGACATGTGTTTCCTTTGGTGCACAGGGAGGTGGTAGGTCCTGGTCCAGCTGCTGTCCTCCTCCTCGAACGGGCTGTCGGACACCTCTGTGTCTTTGTAAAATGGCTCCTCAAACTCCTGAGCATTCTCTTTGAGCTCCAACGCGTGCCTGGCCAACCTTTTGGCATATATTCTGTTTTTCTCTCCATCGTCTTTCACTGTGCAAGGGTGCCCTGGCTTAAATGAGAACTCAGCATCTCCCAGCTGAGTGTCACCCAAACTCACGCATGGGGGTGGAGGATGTGCCAAGGGACAGGTGTAACTGAACTCTTCGTTGTCATTGCCATCATCATCATCCTCTTCCAGGCTCTGCTGCTCAGTGCAGGCCCTCTCCATGCTCTCAGAGATGCTGAGTGGCCGCGGCATGATTTCAGGGTGGCAAATAGGAGGATGCAACCTCTCCTCAGCCTGGATTGGGCGACAGTGACAAAGCCTTCTGCAGCCTAAGTGACACATGCAGGGAGCAGGATGTCACTAAGGGCTCTCCATTTAGATCAGTGGGGTTTTGTGTGGGATGGAACAGAGATGGTAGCGAAAGGAGAGCCCGGCAACTCCGTGTCTTTGCTCCGTGACATCACCATGCTGGTTGTGAGGTCACGACTGGGAGCAGGGAGCCCTGCAAGCACACAGACTCTGGAGCCCACCCTGGGGATGATCCCAGTGGGATGAGAGGAGCGCACAAAGCAAACAGAGACCTTTCACCTTGCGCAGGAACCATCAGGCCGGGCAGCAGCGCAGGGATAAGCGGGGATGAAGACATCCCTGGCAGCGAGACCAAGCTGCCGGCGTTCCTGCCAATGCTGGCAGCAGGAGGGAGAAGGGGACAGGGCTGGCGAAGCAGGAGCAGGTTGAGAAATGCCGCAGTCGGGGGGACAGAGGCTGATGCGGGGAAAGGATGGAGGGCGAGGGGAGAGCACGGACGGGACATTTGTAAGGACAGGCACCTGGCTAATTCTGTCTGGCACCTGCCGATCGCTACGCCTTGCAAAGTGCGCCCTGGCGATGGTGTCAGCAAGGGGACACCGCAGCCGTCCCCTGCAGACGGCCCTTGGAGCATCCGCGGGGCACCTACCTGGGTGAAGGGCGTGCGGCCGGCTGGCGGGGACCTGTAGGCTCCACTCGCTGCCTCCACTCCTCCGGCAGCACCGCGGCAGCACTCTGCGCAGGGCATCGGCCCGGGCGGGTTGGCCGCAGACGGGGCCGCGCTGCGCTGCTGCCGCCCGCTCCATCCCCTGCTGCCAGCTGGCAGAGCGCAGCGCTCGTCATGCCGCCGGCCGCGGCCTCGGAGGGAACGGCACCAGCAGAGAGGTGGATGGAAATAAACCCACCTGCTGCTTCCCAGCACAGCCCTGCCTGCGACATGGGCCTTTCAGTATCTAAAGGGGGGCGATAAGAAAGAAGGGGACAGACTCTTTAACGGGGTCTGTTGGGACGGGACAAGGGGAAACGGTTTCAAATTAAAAGAGGAGAGGTTTAGTCTGGATATAAGGATCTGCTTCAAATCCGCAGCAGAGCGGCCTTGTGAAGTAGAACAGACAACTCCATGCCGAAGCACTCCCCCACTTCTCTTTTTATAACAACCGTATCTGGCGCTCTGGGGATGTACACCGCAAACAACAACGACGGCGATGGAAAAATCCCATGGTATTTTTACACTTGGCTTTATCCAGAGCTGTCTGGCGAACGCTTCCCTCCTGTCTGTGGTCACTGCGGCTCTGAGGGGCCTTCATTCCCTAGCCTTGGGCATGGGGACCCCTTGGTATGGAGATCCCTTGGTTTGGAGACCCCTTGAGTATGCGGACCTCTTGGCATGGGGACCTCTTGGTACAGGGACCCCTCGAGCATGAGACCCCTTGGGCATGGGGACCACTTGGGTATGGGGACTTCTCAGGTATGTGGATGTTTTGGGTGTGGGGTCCCCTTGTGTATGGGGACCCCTTTCATGTGGGACCCCTTTGGTATGAGAAGCTCTTAGTACAGAGACCCCTTTTTATGGGGATGCCTTGGGTATGGGGACTCCCGGGCTCAGGCAGAGCTGCACACCTGCAGCATCCCCCATCCCTCTCTGAGCCCCTGCATGTGGGCTAACATGTGGGCTCGGTGCTCCTCATTAACCCTAGATCTCATTAGCGAGGGCGTTGGAGCTATGCAGGAGAGCAAAAGGCACATGGCATGGGGCAGGTGAGGGGAGGGAGCTCTGTGCCATTTATATAGACACGCTGCTGCCTTTTCCCTCAATCATTATAAATAGATCGGGTGGGTGCCAGCAGTCCCCGTGTGCCCGCAATCACGGTGAGCTGACCCCTGCTCCCCCATTGGGTGACATGGATGTCCCTCTGCCCTGTTTGCATTTCAGGGTGGAGCGAGTGAGGGGATATTTCCCCCCTGTGAAGCCCCGGGCACGGGTAATATGAAAACAAAACAAAATGATCTGAAGTTGAAGCCTCTCAGTGTGTGACTCAGAGCTATTCATAGCTCCCCGAAGCCAGCTGCAGCAACAGAGCCAGAAGGATTCTGCCCGTATTATTATTCCAATTACCATCTGAATTAAAAGTTTGAGCAGTGATCAGCCCACATACCGACGGAGGGGGGGAGAGAGGAGAGAAAGGGAGAGAAAGGCAGAAAACAGATAAAAAAGGGCTGCGCACGAAGGTCCCCGTGATGACACAGCCAGAGCAGAGGCTGAGCCCCCCCCTCCCCAGCCCCCACTTCT
>JAOWBP010000001.1:44924825-44947978 GCA_028571105.1 Tragopan temminckii | reverse complement strand
CCTTTCTCTCCTCTCCTTGCCATGCAGGTATCTCGGGGAAAAGCCAGATTCTTTTTGCCCTCGTCTTCACTACCCGCTACCTGGACCTGTTCACAACCTTCATCTCCCTCTACAACACCGTAATGAAGGTAAGGAGAGCAGCAGGGAAGCAGACGTTCCCCCCAGCTCACCCTGGTTTCACCACATTCGTTTTTCAGCCAGAGTGAGACAGGAGCTACTCCATCTTCTTTGCCTGTCACCAAAGCTAGTGGGTTACACACAGGAAGAGCAGCTAAAGGTGCTCCCTTTTGTGTCACCAGCCCTCCACTGACCATAGAACTCGCTCATTGCATTAAACAAGTGAGCCCACCACATTTAGCACCACCAAGACCAGCTTGAGATGCTGTGAATGAGGGCTTGGCATGCTTGCACAGCCAGAGCACAACAGTTGGCTGCCACCAAGTCAACACCTTAACAGAGAGCCTTAAAGTTCTTAAACAACAGTTACCCTCATGGTAGGGCTGAGTGGCAATCTCTAGTTGACCACAGGAGCACCTCCAACACCAGTCAATCGTAAGTCAGTGTAGAAGAATTGTTCACTGCTATCTCACCACAGCCCAGCCCAGCAGGTGAACAGACCTGGCTTTCGGCAAAGCTGACTGAAGCCAAGCTTCTATTCGAGCACAGGCAGTGCGGTCGCGGGTCAGATCTTGCATTTCTACTTCTCTCCCCCAGGTCATTTTTTTGATATGTGCCTACATCACCGTGTACATGATCTACGTGAAATTCCGGAAAACTTTTGACAGTGAGAACGACTCCTTTCGCCTGGAGTTCCTCCTGGTCCCTGTGACAGGGCTGTCCTTCCTGGAGAACCACAGCTTCACCCCCCTGGAGGTAAGGAAAGCATGGGGCAGGAGAGGGGAGGGAAGCCTGGCACTACCCAGATTGCAGGATGTTGAAGAGCTCGGGTTTTTAATGCCAAAAGCACGTAGGAGAGGCAAGGCTGGTAATCCACGAAGAGCACGCAATCTGTAGAGCAGCTCAGCACCGTCTTCTCTCATTCCCCACGCTGTCGAGAGTAAAGCCTTGGGTCTTTCCATGTCATTGGAGTTGGACTAGATGACTCTTAAGGGTCCCTTCCAACTCACAGAATTCTACTATGATTCTATGATCATTCTGTGATCACCACTACCTTCATTTGCACCTCACAGATACTCTGGACCTTCTCCATCTACCTGGAGTCTGTAGCTATCCTCCCTCAGCTCTTCATGATCAGCAAGACGGGGGAAGCAGAGACCATCACAACGCATTACCTTTTCTTCCTGGGCCTCTATCGTGCCCTCTATATCGCCAACTGGGTCTGGCGCTACCACACCGAGAAGTTCTACGACCAGATTGCTGTCGTCTCTGGGGTGGTACAGACCATCTTCTACTGCGACTTCTTCTATCTCTATGTTACCAAAGGTGGGTGAAAGTGTTGCTATACATTGGATGCGGTCATTTGGCCTTCTAGAAGCTTGCCAGGTGTTAATCCTTGAGTTCACTCCTTATCAGTGTAGAAATTAAAATCAGAGCTCAGCCTGGTTTAAGTTTTTTGGTATATTCATTTCCACGTGCTTTTTGAGATTATGAATCACAAAAAAAACCTCAGAGGGGGGAGAAAAAATAGCCACAGGCAGGCAACACACCTGCAGACATACGGAGGCAATGTTAAGCCTACTTCTCCTTTCGGTGTAAAAGACACAGCATTCCCAAGGACTCGTTCTGTAGGAAGACAGGCATCTGCAAGTACAAGACTCTGCAGTTTCCCAAAACCAGATGCCGGTGATGGCTGCATACCAGCGCTAACGGGCATACAATCTGGTAGAACACGCTACGGTGCTGAGGCTAAAGTAAGCTTTAAACTGCTCATCTGCTGAGGAGGGAGGAATTCGATGAAACACAGCTCTACAGACATTTTCTTCTTCCCTGTTCCCCAACTATTCCACCAGATCCTGTGGATGGGTGGCTCTAAGCAGCTCCGTGCACCGTTCCCGCAGGTAGAGAGGTGATGGCATGGAACAGAGGGCTGGCCTTGGTGGATTCAGATTTTCTTCTGTAATTGAAACAGCTCTGACGCTAAAAAATTACTTCGCAAAACCACCATCAAGGTGCCCTACGTCAATTCCTTTTTTTCCTCCCATCGCTCATTTTAGCTTCATTCAATTCACAAGTCCTGCATCCGTACATTCTGTTAGAAATCTATACCCTTTGCAGTTGTGGAAGGTGGAACAAAAGGGGAAGGGGAAAAAAAAAACCTCACAACTGCTGGCTTTTGGTCTCACATCACTAGGCATAAAGCTGCAGAACTCAGATGACACAGGAGGGAGAAATAAAAAACATTTGTCCCTGGGACATCACAGCAGGAAGAGAATTGCCTTCCCCCTCCCTACCCCCCTTCTTTTACACAACTGTTCTGGATCAAGGGAAAGAGAAGGTGGCGGGAGATATGCAAATGCTTGGCAGTCATTTATGGCAACCAGAAATGTTATAGCAGGTTGCATCTCTCTTACGCTTGCAAAAAAAAAGCATCTTTTCAAAACATTTCTATCACAGGAGAGCGCAGACAAAAGGGCAGCGATTCTGGTAAGGAAAGCAAGGATGCTTTATAAAAAGAAACCTACTTAATAAGGTTACAAAGCAACGCAAAGGGATCTTTATATAATGCCAGTTCTCTTTATCTTGTTTTTAAAACTAGATGAGCTGCTTTCTGTTTAACGCAGGGACCTGAAAGATGAAGGAAGCCCTCAGCTCCCCAAAACTTGTGTTTCACAGTACAGCTGAAGTTGGGAGCACCTGCAGGGATCATCTACCCCGACCCCTGGTGTTTCTATTAGGCCGCCCAGCAAGCTTCCCACAGCACATCAGCAGCGGGATGCTTGCAGGCTCTGGCCATAAGGCCATTTATTCTCCCTTAAAAGTAATGAAAGTGTACCAGGGACAGACCAGAAGAGTGTATTATATCAAAGGGGAAAAAAAAAACCAACGGAATATTGGTTTGAAAACCTGGCAGTCTGCTATCTAGTGCTCCAAATTATCAGATTCAGAATACTTGTAGAAACAATGGATCAGTTTATATTCCCAGCAAGCCTTCATTACCATCTCTTTTCACAGTCCTAAAAGGAAAGAAGCTAAGCCTTCCAATGCCTGTTTGAAGCCATTTCCAGACAACACCAGAAATTCCAAAGATGAAACTATTGACCACAGCTTTCCTTTCCTGGCCCTTGTTGACTGAAGAACGGCTCAGCTGAGCTTCACTCCAGCGCCAGGAAGACAGCGAGGCCAAGACAGCTGGTATGCTTGTCACCTGGATGAGACTCTTCCTCCATCTTGTTGCGTTTCTTCTTACTTGAAATTGGTGCTAATAAGTAGTGCTGGCCAATACTAAGAAATGCGGATCGTTTTCTCCCTGTTCTTCCCAGCACTCACCTCCATAACACGCCTCCACCTTACCCTAAAACACCACAAGAAGGGAAACTGTCACAGTCCTTCAGTCCCCAACAAATGCCATAGCGAAGAGGGCGTGGTATCATGAAGTCTGATAACATACACAAAGGTCACTGGCCCCTATGCGCAACCACAGAATACCCCAAGTTGGAATGAACCCACAAAGACTGAGTCCCGCTCCTGGCTGCATGCAGGACCATCCAAAATTCAACAGTTATACCATCGGTACGTGAACTACCACCCTCCCAAAAATCAACTCTGCTTGAACCCCAAACTATTAAGGTCCGCGTCACCTTCACACGGCAAGAATCTTCCACTCCACAGGTATTCCAGCACCCTCCCCACTCACCCATCTCCAGTGAGTGTTCCTCACGTTCTACAGATGAGGGATATTTCAATTATAATACAGAGGATCACCAACAGATGTTCCCAACCCTTTGAATTTGACTTCTTTTAAGAACTGGGAAGAACGGGGGCAAATGTTGTTTTATGCTCCAAAAATAATAAAGACAAAGTTCACAATTTATTGACAACAGTGTTTTTATTTATACCTACAAAAGAAAACAAGATGGTATCAAAAGGACAATTTACAAACTAAGAATAGTAACATAGCTCTTAGTATCCTGTGTCTGAACACCACAGATCTATGAATCTCTCAATTCAAGTCTTCGTTAATACAACAGGAATGTGTTCAGAGACCAGCAAACGTGTGAAACGAGATGCTGATCCCACACAAAGCCACTAACCCTTCCATTGTTCAGAGAAGTCCAAACAGTAAATTGCTTCAGGAAGTGGGAGGGGAGGAGACACCCAAGTCGTATGACACTCCCACAGAACTTTTTACAGATTGAAAACAACGCAAACGATACTAGAGGCTAATGCTTATCAACGAGGGCCCTCCAGCTGGTATATGGAACAGAGCAGCGAGCACCAGGTGGGACAGGGGCAGCACATGCCGCGGTGCGTTTAAGCGTTCAACGATCTGGTTAACACTCTGAACTGAACCCAGACCCTGGACTTCAGCTGACCTCAGTAACAGTAAAGCACTGCAAGACTTGGCATATATATGTTTACATGTGCACAAGTCCCCCCCAAAAGAAGTAAAAGCGATAGCAAACAATAAGGCAGCTTTGGTGGCCCAGAGACCCTTTCTAAAGCCAGTCAGCAAGATGCCCTACTCCTACACCCCTCGAACACATTTCTGCATCAGTCACAAATTAAAAAAAAAGTTTTAAAAAATAATAATAAACCCCTATGCTTGCTTGTGAGGGAGGCCAAAGACAGATCAGTCAGTGCCTGGCTAAATGAAATGTTTCTGGCTTTCACTTAACACAAGCAAAGAAATTGCTTGCCTAAGCAACGGAATTTGAAGAGGGGATGAGGGAAGCAAGGTTCTGGAAAAAATATCTCCCTTCTCCCTCTGTGTCAGCAACCTACCTGTGTACTGCACAAACCAATGTGCATTTATCTCACAAAATTAATACTCTGGGAATTAAAAAAAAAATATCTGTATAAGCAAGCTTTTTGCCTGGACTATAAGAAGTTCCACTCTGTTACAGAAGGGGTGGGCTGCCTTGCTCATCCATATGCAAGAATGCCAACAGGGAGAAAAAAAAAAAAAAAAAAAAAGAGAAAAAAAACCCCAGCAAACCAACAACCCAACAATCTGCATTTTCTTAATGCAAAGTTTATGCCTCACAAACCAGGAGATATATCCATTCTTTTGTCACATTATCAGATACAGAGCGGCTAACTTCTCTTACCATCTACCATCTCTGAACCGTCTCATATTAGAAATAACAAGTCGACAACATGCTTTACTAAAGGGGAAACCCCCACACACCCACCTTAGCCTGTAAAATAAACAATTTATTTACTTATTTACTAAAATTTCACTCTTCTCTAACATTTTCTAAAATGCTACCTACCTGCAAGAGCTGAGCTCAAAGGGACCAATGGAACGGGGAAATGCACTCAAAAGCCGGGAAAAGCAATAGTCAGAGCAAGGTACAAAAGAAAGAAAGCTTCAGAATTAAGATGCACTAACCAGCTCACTCCTTACCTCATGAAAAGGAGATTCCAGGCAATCTCCTCCTCCGCCCTTCCTCCCCTTGCCCCTCCCCCCAACCCACCCTACTCAAACCTTATAAAGGTGGAAAACTCCATCCCATTTTGCTCAGTATAGCAGTATTCAGAGCATTTTCCATGGCAAGAAGTGAGTTTGTTCACCAAGGAAAGACAAACAAGATACGCTGTTCATGGTCTTCATTCTGTTCAGTTTCTGGACTCTCAAATAAGACTCATCTCCATAAACCCAACAGTAGGAACTTGAGAGCAGAAACTAGTTTAAGGGTAGCCAGGTTTCAGGCGTTAATGACTGCAATTTAATAACTGCAAGAGAAAGGACTTATTTGGCTGAACACTACAGCAGTAATACCCTACAGTGACTGTACCTAGTTTTCAGGTATTGAATCCAAGACAAGTTTGGTCTTTAACACAGGGCTTTTAATCTCAACTTCCCTACTGCAGATGCCTCCTACAGGTACCAGAAGATGGGCTGCTGCTACCAGAGCTGCAAAGAATGCCAACAATTTACTCAGAACACCACTGCACTGAGACAAATGAGCAGAGTTTTCCTATAGAGAGTTACCTATGATTGATTACAAGCAACAATAGTGAGCTACTTTAAAAAAATATATTAAGATTAGGAAAAGTGAGCATTGCTCCCTTGCATTTATCATGTTAAATGAACTGCTTTTTGGCTCCCCAAAGGTTCCCACCTCTCTGGATACTTCCTGAAATTAAGTTAATGTATTACAGAATAGAAACTTCCTCCCCTCAAAGCAAGTTTTTTGCACAAACCTTAGACACCAAGATGATCGAGCTGGGACCTATCTGCCTTATACTCATTTATTTTAGAGAAAATAAAATTTCCAATTTCCTCCACATGCAAGACAAAAAATAATAAATTTTCCAGTCAACTATATATATCTCTTTAAAAAAAAAAAAAGGAAAAAAAGTATAGGGTCAGTAATGTGGATTACTGGGGGCCATTATTGATGGGCTCAAGGGATTTGAACGGTGAATTCTAAGCCTAGCCTGCATGAGAGAGACATCACAATGGGAAAGAAGAGAAAGAAAAGGTTCCTTTAAATGCAAGAGGTCTAACACTGGTCACCAGCAGGCGGGTGGTCTCATTTGCGTGAGGGTGGAGGGGGTGGGGGCGGGGGTGGGTACTGGTAGGTGGCAGTCTGTCCCATATAGCCCATCACATTAGTGGCAGGGGGCTGAGGAAACTGTTGTGACATGAGCGGCTGTGGCTGCTGGCCTGAGCGCCCCACCATCCCTGCATACTGCTGTTGGGTAGTGCTCTGTGAGGTTCTCCCAGCGGTGGCAGCTGTGGTGCTGGCACCATAGCCACTAGCACTGTACTCCGCAGTGCCATAGCCACTCGTGCCATAGGCAGCTGCTCCATAGCTCCCTTGAGTGTAACCATACTGGCTCTGTGCTGCCCCAAAAGCGGAATTTGGGCTCCCGTAGGCACTGCCATAGGTCTTGTTGGCTCCGTTGGCATAACTGTCACCACGCTCACGGTCTCTGAAGCCACCTGAGTCTCTCCGGCCCTCTTTCACTCCCCGGAGCCTCCTGTCACACTCTTCCTGGTACATCAGGTTAGGGTTGTTTACTGAACTGCTCGTTCGGTAACGAGAACGACCTCCTGGCGATGGATACATTAAGATTTAGTACCACGAACAAGTTTTAAACAACGAACTGTGGTAATTATTGCCACCCTTTCTTCCCCTTATACAGGCAGGGCACTGCCCACAAGGAGCAAGGCCTTTCGCCTGACGTGCACAGCCGTGTGCATACATCCCTGCATTTTGTTCAAGGTGTAGATATGAAGCTCAGGAAGTGTTAACGAGTGCACTCAGAGACAAAGGAAACAGAAGTATAGGACTAGTTTAGGGATGCAATCAAACTTCTTATTCCTTCAGGGAGGAGGAAAAAATAGTCTCAGCCCATGAAGGTGAAATCAGAAAACCCATTCCCTGATTTTAATTGCACTTTTGCATGCACACACATCCTGCATCTGTGTTTAGGTAGGAGCTACAAGAAATTAATTACTTCACGTAGAATTAGCTCTTTGAGGATATTATTGGGAGAAAAAAAAAAAAAAATCTGACCAAGCTGTAATAGTGGCCTACTAGCTTGTAAAAAAGAAATATTTATAGAACACATGGAGATCTCAGGTACAAAATAAATGTATCGCTGATGTTTTATCTTAGGCAGACTTTTGCTTATTACTTCCTTATCCTCCTTCGATCTTCCCTCCCTCAAAATGGGAACCTACTCCCTACGTAGCCCCTTCCCCATTTGTTTTTACCTCCACCACCACCTCCTCCTCCTCTGTGGTCCACAAGCTGCATCAGCTTTGGATTGATGGCTTGATTGGCTTCTTCCAACACTTTGATAAGCTCCCTGGCTTGTTTCAGGTTTCCTGGTGTGAAGAACGTGTACGCGGTACCTTTGTTGGTACTACGCGCGGTACGGCCAATGCGGTGCACGTAATCTTCAGAGCTGTTCGGATAGTCGTAGTTTATCACAAATTTAACATCTTCCACATCTTGAGAAGTGCCCAGGTGCGAAGCACAGTGAAAGGGTGGGGTTGAGGAAAGGGGAGAAGAAGAGAGGACGTGCCAACGAAAGGTGGGGAGCACGAATGCAGGTGACAGTAATAAGAAAAAAAAAAAAACAACACGAAGTTAGCAAATGCATGGAATAGATACAAGACAGACTCATCCCAAAAGAGTAGAAGACTCGGATTTGAGATCATCGGGAACAAAGACCAGCGTCCTGAAAAACAGCGGTAGATTTCAAGCAGCTTCTCCCTGCACTCAAATTCATCCTCCCCAGAATGCATTTCTCTGTATTCCGGTGTTAAATGCATCAAATGTCGGTAAATACACTAACTGAATTCTGTATTTTTTTTTTTTTTTTCCAAAGCACAATCTTGATGGTGAAAACCACACCACCTGACACAGCAAACTGGGGTGGAGGAAGGGAAGGACTGCCACTGTCAAGCTTTTACTCTGTTGGGAGAAGTCTAACAAGTAATAACAGTAATGAGATCACTTACCTTCCATTTGGTAACATGAAATAAAATGCAAGTCTTAGAAATATTTACTTTTACGATCCTAACAAAAATACAGTGAGCTACTTCCCCTAGCCTCAAGTTTAAGGCACTCCAATCACACTACTATTCAGACAACTCATTAAAAACTGCATGGATCGTACCTACAGTATCGTAACTTAGCTGCATAGTTATCACAAGAAGGCATTGCACTAACATTTCACTGTGCTGTTCTGTCCACTTCTGGCAAGCTTTGGTAATTTGGGCCATCCTGCATTCTGTTTACAGTTCCCAACTTCCCACATCAGGTAGAAGCAGGAAATGAAGGGATCAAAACTGCTGGGTAAAGGATACTAAAAGAGATTGGAGCTGCACACCTTCCGGTGAGACTTCAGAAACTCATGGGACAGAAACAAAGCAAATGTTAGCGTAACACTTCAGTGAAAGCATTTAAAGTACCGAAAGCACCTATTTGCTACAGTATAGAACATTAAAAAAATGCATATGGTTTTACATGTGTCCTAACAGCTCATGAAAAAAAAAAATCTGCATTTTAAGACGAATATTCTGAAAATATCCAAAATAAAACACAGATTTTTGTGATTTCCTTTTTTTTTCTTTTTTGTTTTAAAGAGAGAAACATTCTCTGTTTGTTACCAGACCGATGCACACTCCCTCCTCCTGTGGGAAACCGCTGCAGCCGATCCCGTCTCTTTGCCTTTTATTTTTGGCGGCCTCCTTTCGAAAACTCCGCCCTCTGACACGGGACCACTGGAGCGCGGGGAGCATGCATCAAGGGTCCGTGGCAGCGAGAAGTCCCCACACACGCTCGCTCTGTGAACTGGCTTAGATGCTTCTCTGTAGCCCCATTTGGTTGGGAAGCGCCGGAGAACCTGGCTTCAGGTAAAAGTTTCAGGTCCTCCAACGCTTTCTGTCCCCGATTTGGGGCTCTTAGGGGCATTTGTCAAAAAAAAAAGGAGATGCGAAAAATAACATCCAAAGGGTCAGACTGCATCTATTGCCCAGACTGCGTCAATTTCAAAGGGGTCGTAGGAAAAAATAAAAATGAGGGGGGTTGTAGTGGCAAGAGGGGGACTTTATGTCTGTTTCTTATTACAGCAAAGGGGGGGGCTCCTCAGTCTTTGCTGGCTCCAAAGTCCTGAATCACACCAAAAAAAGGGAGTGAGAAGGCAGGTTTCACAGGGGGCTGCGCGAGTCTCCAGCTAGGGTCCTTGATGCAACAGGTTTTTTAAGAAGGGGAAAGCGAAACAGAGAGGAGTTCACATGACAGATTGCATCTTCACAGCCAGGGTACAACTAGTTTGACAAGCTGCGGGCTACATGATCCTCAGTCAGCCCCATTATGCACATCCATCAGTAGCAAAGAAACGTGAATTATCACAGAGGATAAAGGATGTGCTTTCCCGGCAGAAAGTGCAGGGAAGTGGAGCTATCGATGTAGACAGCACTGACTGGACTGGGGAGGATTGGGAAGAATGGGAAGGCAAGAAGAGGAAAACGTAAGACTGTTGTCCAGACTAGAAAGTGAACCTGGCAGAGCACGCAGCTGGCTGAAGAAATACCCGAGCAAGTACAAGACTCGGCTTCTCCAGTCTAGCATGCTCCAAAGTGTTTGTGCACACTCGCAATCTTCCTGCACTTTCAGAAGATCATGTGGCAGGAACTAAAATTGAAACTGTCCATCATTTTTTTGACAGCTACTTGGGAAACATGCCCTTTGTCAGGCCATCAGAGTATCCTATGGCACAGACAGTCTCCGATTATGGTATTAATTAGAAGGGACAAACTAGCAAACATGCTAGTCTAGAGAGCTGGTTTGACCATCAATGTAGATGTGCCCCCACCCCTGCACTGAGAATGATCTGTAGCTGATATCAAAGTTTCTGTTAAAGAAAACAAAACAAAACAAATTCAACGTTTTTAGTTTAATAGACTGAACAAAAAAAAAAAAAAAAAAAGAAAATTAAAAAAAAAAATGATCAGTGCAGAGAGAGGACCTCACTCCAGGGAATTATCACAAAGAAGTCATTATGGGACTCAGAACTTACCTGGCAGAAGCTTTTTTGAAACCAATGTTCCATTAAGAAGAGGGAAAGCCCTGGTGACTCAGCCAAAAGGCGCGCGCCCCTGTTTTATGCT
Source organism: Tragopan temminckii (assembly GCA_028571105.1). Lineage (NCBI taxonomy): Eukaryota > Metazoa > Chordata > Aves > Galliformes > Phasianidae > Tragopan > Tragopan temminckii. The sequence continues at coordinate 44,937,222 of JAOWBP010000001.1, read as the reverse complement.
ATTTAGGTAGAAGCCTTCACTTTCCAGGATCTTGGAGGAAGTCGTCCAGAAGTTTGCCAGTTAAGTGACTTATTTTAAGAAGCAGCAAACTCAGGGCCCCAAAACAAGCAGAGATGTTGTTCAGTAACAAGAAACAGACTCTGGTACCTTTCCCCCACAGCTTAGGTGAAGTGGAGGATGGGAAGTGGGGAGACTGTTTTCTGAAGTGTTATCCAATTGAGTAGTTTCAGTGAGTGTTTTTGAGGGGGGTGAAGCTGTTTTAAATGTCTAGGCAAGATGCACAAAGAAGCTACCAGCACATAGCAAGCCTGTTTAAAAAACGCTGCTAGAGAAAGCAGCTCTCTTTCATACAAACTAGTTTCAGGCCTCTGTCCCTTCTCCCAACAGGCCCAAGTTCTAACTGCACAGGTCCAGACATGACCCTAGAGGGCAGAGACTGAAGTCCATATAATCACCTCTCTGAGGAAGTGTTGGACATTTTTTGAATGAGGAGGGGAGGGAGGGGTGCAGGTTGTGTGAACAAAGGCTGCCACATCTAATAATGGTCTGCCTGTGTTAAAGTGACCATAAGATGCACAGCACAGCCACCCTTTCAGCATATGAAAAACAGAGTTCAAATAATGGTGACTTCTAATAAATGAGATTTTTTAGATGTTATCTGCAATGATGAGCAATAATTTTATCTAAAATTCACCATTACAAGACACTGACCCCTAAGTGGTCTATCTTCTGCCACTCAGGAAGATTAGAATATTCAGTGCATGCTATTAAACTCGGCACTTCTGAAGTCATCCTCCCCTTTTAGAGCGGGCAGATGCTTAAGGGCTGTGCCTAGCACAGTGTTTCACAGTCCAAGTATGCTCATTTAAGAAGGGGGTGCAACTGATGTATCCAGACAGATCACTTTCATACTACCAGAATTGAGTGGTGCAATTTTGATTCAGTTACAGTATGGGGCAAAACTGTTAATGGCCATATGTAAGCTCAGTGATCCTGCCTAGAAGGAACACAGAGGAGGGAAATTACATGTCAAAATCAAAAATCTAGAGCAGTGCTTTCTCAGATGTGAACACATCTGCAGGGTAAAGATGTGTATATGTTGGGGTCTGTATGTTTCAATCTGTGGTGTGCTACGCAGGGAGAATATTAGCTATTTGCTGTTGAAATGCTCTCCCACAACTTCCTACTTGGGCTTTATCTGGCACGCTCTGAACAGAGCAATCCATCCCTATAATCCAGCAACAAAAGCTGGATTTGGGGAAGAAGTGAATGTGGTGGAAGGGTTGGGTTGCATAATTGGACGTCTCTTCTCCCTCTTGGCGATCGATTAGTCATGCCTAGGCCTTGCTGCAGACCAAAGCCTGTTCATTAGGAGCAGGAAGAGACTTTGAATATGAAAGAAAAAAAAAAGATTAATGTTAAAAAACGTATTTCACATGTGGGGGAAAATCACGCTTTGATTTTTTTTTTTTTTTTTTAAAGAAAACATTTCAGGCCATAGAAGAAAAATATGCAGCAGTAGGCAAGAGTGGTCTATGTGTACAAACCTAGCCCACGAGATGCAACGTCGGTAGCAATGAGGATAGGAGCCTTTCCAGAGCGAAACTCTGTAAAACAAAGCAGGCTATGAAGCAAGATTTTTCAGAACAAGATAACCTTATCTGAACTTGATTTACATGAAATGCTCACTTTCCAGAATCTTGGTAATATGTACGTCAATTTCAGAAAACCCAACAAGTCAGGAAATAACATCAATTATTTCTCCAAAATCTAGCATTCCAGGTTAAGCTAATTTTCCCACTGCATTTTTGTCAAATACAACCACTGAAATTAACAGCAGAGGCAAAGGAAAATCCTCTGAAATGTATCTATTGGACGTAGAGACAAAAGAAAGCCTAAGAACAGCATGTCTCAGTAAGTTACATATAGCAGCCCGAGTTATCCCCCCTCAGTGATGGACTCACCATTAAGCACCCAATCTCTTTCTGGCTGACTCTTGTCTCCATGGATACACATAGCTGGCCAACTGCCAAACAGAGATGTACATTAGTATAGACAGAAAGTACATATATTAAAGGCAACAGGAAGCTTTACTGGCATTTAAGAAAGAAGGCAGAAAATAAAACATTTGAGAAATATTTTTATTCCCAGTCTCCTTCCTCTAGCCTTTACCTACCCAGAATGTATGCTTGCACATTAAAACGCACCTAGAATGTTTCCTGCATATTAAACCCACTAACTATATAGCAGCCATCTAAGCCAAATCACATTTGCTATATTGATGCTGTTCCTGCCAGTTCATTACATCAGTATTCTGATATACTGAAAGCTGCACAGTTGACAAATATTCTCTCTTGCATTAATGCTTTGATGGACTGGAATATTCCAGGAAATTAAGACTGAATTCAGCCAAGAACCAAATGGACAGGTTGTTCCCAACAACAGCATGGCAAACATTTAAACCTTGCTGCTTTTTATTACAGTTTCTGTTTCTCACTAGAAGCAAAGGGTGGAGGGAGTTAATCACCCATCTCTGCGCATCCTTCGAGTGAGATCATCACATCGCCTCTTTGTCTCCACAAAGATGATGGTCTTATTTTCCTTCTCCGCCATGATTTCTTCCATTAGCTGTATCAGTCTAAAATAGACGTGAGAGCACTGAGCACGTACACACATCGATAAACCAGCACCACTTACACAAAATTTAGGTCTTTTGTACAGTATTATGATTAGAACATATGCAATAGATTGGATAAATACAGGACTTACTTGCCTGGTAACATTCAAAGGTTAAGTAATATCTCAAAGTAAATTCACTATCCAGAATTCATATTTGACAATGCTGATATTAAAACATAGCCAAAAAAACTGAAACACTAGGAAAAAATGAGCGTACTTATGGTCTTTCTCACTCTCCATGCATACATCCACTATCTGCAGGATATTGTGGTTGGCGCTCAGCTCCAAGTTCCCCACATTGATCTGAACATAGTCCTGCAGGAAGTCCTCAGCAAGCTGGCGCACTTCTTTGGGCCAGGTGGCACTCCACATCAGAGTCTGTCTGTCAGGCTAAGAGAAAGGGAAAAAGGTTTAAGGTTGTGGACTTCATATGGGAAACCGAAGGAGGCTGTTCTTTTACAAGGTTCACACACCCTGATCTGGTCAACAATTTTGCGAATCTGAGGTTCAAAGCCCATGTCTAACATCCTATCTGCTTCGTCCAGCACGAGGTATGTACACCGACGAAGGTTGGTCTTTCCTGCCTCAAGGAAGTCAATCAAGCGACCCGGTGTAGCAATGCAGATCTCCACACCTTCGAAACAGAAGGAGGAAAAAAGAATAAGGCTCTTCATTTGAATGTCAATTGGTATTTTTAGTCAGAATGAATCACCTTCTAGAGCAAAATCGTTTAAATAAAATGAAAAAGCACCACCCTCATCCATATCCAAGATTGAGTCATTTCAGTAGAAGCCCTAGTTTCTTTTAATAATTCATTTTTTTCCCATTCTGAAGTTACCGTTACAGCACCATTAGAACAATAAATGCAGTACAGAAGCTAAAAGCTTACAGTCAGAAAACACCAGCTAAGAGCACAGAACACCAGCTGCCCAAAAATCAGAACCAAAATAAGCTTCTACTCAACCCTGATCCCTTTTCATCCATGATTATACAATCTAGAAAGCTCTCTAGGAAAAATAACAGTGACCTACAACTAAACTCAACCTGCATCAAGTGTCTCCCTTGCCGCACAGGTCAAATTAGTTTCGCTTCTACTTCTTTTTTTTTTAGTTTTAAATCACAGATTGAAACCATGGCCTTTAATACTGAATAATAATTGTGACAGTCACCAAACCCGTAACTACTAGCATAAGAAATAGAATTCAAGTATTCACAAAGCAGCATCAAGTATGTTAATTTACATATTCCTTAAAATGGTGGAAAGGAGTCCCTCAATTTCCCAGCCTCGGAGGCGAGTTCCTTGGTGTCACAGAAATACCCACAAACATTAAGTTTAGCCAAGTAATGAATTAAGAAATGAAAACAAACAAAAAGCAGCACAAAAACCCAACACTTTCATTGATGCTTCACTTTCAGGTGCACAGAAAGCTGGGGCAGCCCTGATCCTCCTGTTTGTGTCAACTTGGGCTCCTCAGAGCTGATGAAGCTGGCAAAACTCATGCAAGAATTAAGACTTCTAATGGAGTCATAGGTTTGCTAAAGACACTGAAAAAAATGCACTTTGTTATCAGCGATGTATTCCTCCAAAGCAAATTCACCAGATACCCAGACAATCACAACTGAGTCAAAAGTGCGTTCAATGAGCTCTATTCAACAATCTTTGCTGCAGCAAATACTAAGCAACGCTCCAAAGACAGTAACTCTTATCTGCCCAAATTCTCTAACAAACAAGTTTTCTTTGTAAGGAGAACATCCACTGCACAGCACTCCAGAAAAGTAAGCAAAATTTCACCAAGTTGACCCTCTCACTGTCTTTTCATATAATATTGTCTCTCCCACTGACAGTGCTGAACTATCCCACAGCTTTCTACCACACATTGTTATCCCGGTACTGCAGTGTTCAATAATAACTCTTCAAACCACACTGGTGAGTAAAAACTTCTCATTTCTTCAGCAGATCTGCACATGTAAGCTTTATCTTACATCTTCTCACACAATTATATCCATTTTTTTTTTAACCTAGAGAAGATTAAACCCTCAAAATATTCCTGCCTTTGAAATTACATGCAGTTAGCCCTTGATATAAGGTTGGGTCACCAGAGCACTAGTGCTGTTGCTGCAGAAACATGGCACCTTATTATTCTTAACTCCATCCCTTTGCTATGTTAGGAAAGGTAACTGCAGAATTTTATGGAGGTGCCTCGAGCAGAGAGCTTAGTCCTTAAAAACAAGGTCTGATGACCTTCAGAAGTTTGAAGATAAAATGGAAAGGAAGTCTAATATCCAAATAAGCCATCATACAACAGAGAATTACCACATACACTATCATCCCAAGAGGAAGAAGAGACAGCTTCTCAACCACTAATATGTCTTCAAACAGGCTTTAAGATCACTCTCAAATTCACAGGTTGTTTTTTTGTTTTAAAAACACCACTCCAGAAATTTGCAAACATACATTTTAAAATCTAAATTAAATTACCTCTTTCTAAATCTCTGATTTGGGGACCTTTGGGCGCTCCTCCATAAATGCAGGTACTCTTCAGCCTTGAACATTTGCCATAGTCATCAGCCACCTGCTGCACTTGCTGGGCCAACTCTCTGGTAGGTGCAAGAACCAGGCACTGCAGAAGGAATCCATTCAGGTTAGCCAAGCTGTAGACACAGCCCTAACTTAAGGGCTCTGCTGAAATACCATAAGCAAAGTCAGACCATCTGCTCTCTATTAGCTAAAATATAGAAGTATCTTTAGATTATGTCAGGAATTACACAGAATTTCAACTAATGAGTGGGATGTTCACATTGTGATAGTAAATGTGCTCTACTTACTATTCTGATATATCAATTAAAGCACACATCTCATTAACGCTGCCATGCCATACAGATAAAAGAAGAGATTTGACAAGCACTTACAATTGGGCCATCCCCTCTCTCCAAATATGGCTGGTGGTTGATGTGAACAATTGCAGGCAACAGGTACTGAAACAAAAAATACTTTATGTCAAGACAGAGGACTTCAATATTCAAAGCTAAATGATCACCTGCTGTGACAACTGGGCCATGGGAAGAGCCCACTTAACCTAACAACCTTTCAAAAGCCACTACACGTTTCAGAGATAGGAATAAATCTCATCTATATTAACACCTACAAAACCATACTTGTATTTATTCAGAAGATGAGGTTTCCAGAGCTGCTGGATAGAGCCACCTCATCTGCTTTTGGCATAGGTGGAAAACATGGCTGCTTAGTACCTCTGAAGAAAAGGCACATTTAAATTTGGAGCCTAAATTAGTAGAACTGAGTCATCCTGGCTCTAAACAATGCTTTTCATAACAAAGGAAATATCTCCTCGACCACTGCAGATAAAATTAAGATATCAGTGAAGACTCAATCATCATTTCTTTGGACTCTCATATTTATTAAGACAAATACACTATAAAGCACATACTATTTCTTAAACCACATCATAGCCATGGACAAAAGAAGCATTTCAACATCAAAAAAGAACCACACAAAAAACATGTCTGTGAATGAGACAGGTTAGATGAGCTGAGGCTCACCCATGATGCGATAAAGAAAGCTTTAAAAACGTGCAAAAATCTCACTTTATGCTTGTAGCACTAAGACCAAACACTAGTAACAAGCAGCCAAGGGTAATTTCCACAAGGCAACAGTGAAAATAAGCATGGAGAGGAAAGGGAAGAATACATACTGCGAGTGTCTTCCCAGAGCCAGTCTGCGCAATGCCCACCATATCACGACCACTGAGAGCAAGTGGAAAGCCTTGGCACTGAATTGGAGTGGGTTCTGTGAAATTCTGGTCCATCAGGGCATCCATCACATACTCTAAACATTTACGGAAGGAAAAAAATTTATTTAAGGATGAAGCTAAATGTAGTTTCAGAAAACCTTGTAGAAACAGAACTTACTGCTTTTGAGTAATCCTCATTTTCCTAAAGAAAGGCAAAATACTTACGTGGAAAGCTACACTGGTGGAAGGCAAACACAGGCTTGGGGCAGCCCTCCATTCCTCGAATTGTTATCTCTTTCTTCCTTCTCAGCTCTTCAACTTCATACTATTTACATGGAGAAAAAAAATGCAAAGAAATGCCAAATTTCAGCAGGATCCTCAAGCACGTGCTTCTCACTATTAAGTTACTTCACATCTCTACCTAACGGCTTACTTTGGGAGATCAGATTGACAAGATCTCAAAATGACTGCTTTCCTTAGGATTTCACCCTTAGATCAAGCTGTCACACAGGCTCTCAACCAATCAGAGGTAAGGCTTCTCTACAGAGCCTAGAACTAGCATCTGTTTTCTTCCAACCAGCCTTTCTAATAACAAGTGTACCGATACCATGTTTTAAAGGCTGTTTTCTTTCTTTCAAGGCCAGAATTTATCAACAGCTTCAAAATTGAATAGAAGCAGAGGAACAGACTAAGCATGCGCTATACGACAGTACTGAGAACCCAATAAATTAAATAGGCCATGCCATACCACAAACAAGGTGGAGCCAGGGCAGTCCCTCTCTTTCCATTAACACATACCAAAGAATTTCCTTTCTGCTTCTAAGAAGCCCGGGCAACATCACAATGACACACTAAAGCCCTAATACTTTAAAATAATATTTCTGAAATGTGTATTCACAAAAGGACAATTTTAGGATCATGGGAAGTGGCTGTCCAGGTTTGAACCCAAAGCATAGCAACGACACTGGTTAGCAGGGCACGTCTAACTGTGGCAGGGGAAGGCAGAGGCTAAGTACAGGCTACAAAAACAGACCAGGAGCACTGAATTTATTCAACCTGGGAGAGAGGACTAACAAGGGAGTCTAACAGCTACTTTCAGCTCTTTGTTGTGAGCTACTTTAGAGAAGATGGAGCCAGACCTTAAAAACTTAAATTAGTTACTGAGGAAAAAAATACCACGAGAAACATTAAGACCTGAGACAGCCACTCAGATGGATACATACTCTAATCATCCCTGAGACATGTGAACTAAGAAGGACAAGGCATTAAGCGACCTGCTTGAGCTCCAAGCAGAGCATTAGATGAGATCTCCTGCGGTCCAGAGGAGAGCCACAAAGATGATCAGGGGGCTGGAGCACCTCCCCTACGAAGACAGGGAGCTGGGCTTGTTCAGCCCAGAGAAAAGAAGGCTGTAGGGTGACTTAATTGCAGCCTTTCAGTACCTAAAGGGAGCCTATAAACAGGAGGGGAACCAACTCTCTGAAAGGGTAGATAACAGCAGGACAAGGGGAAATGGTTTTAAGTTGAAAGAGGGAAGATTTAGGTTGGATGTCAGGGGGAAGTTCTTGACTATGAGAGTGGTGAGGTGCTGGAACAGGCTGCCCAGAGAGGCTGTGGATGCCCCATCCCTGATGTGATCAAGGCCAGGTTGGATGGGGCCCTGGGCAGCCTGGTCTAGTATCAGATATGGAGGTTGGTGGCCCTGCCTGTGGCAGAGGGGTTGCAGACTCACGATCCTTGAGGTCCCTTCCAACCCAGCCCATTCTGTGATGTTTCTTTTTTCAGCCTGAACTACTATCACAAAACTATACTTATCCCAAATCCTCCTCAAGTATTTGTACCAATCTTAGTTCATTATTTTTGGTTCTTTCAGGGCCTCCCCAGTAGAGCAACTCTGAAGTCCCCTAATTTGCTACACTGACAAAGGATGACATTTTCATTTGTCAGTCTCACATAAGCAGATCACAGCAGCATTATGATGGCGAGTTGTAAGTGGTCAAACATAAAATACCACGTATAAAAATGGCTGAAAACAGAAGCATCACCTCTGCTGACATTACAGTGACAGCAGCTACAAGTGCAAGGCAGCAGAGGACAAACATGCCAAACAAGATTAATGAAGAGACAGTTTTATTACGCACTGTTCCAGAGGTCCTAGAACAAAGCCTTCCACTTGCAACAATTTTTGTTGTATGTAAAAGGACAGAACTTGAAAACTTACTGGAGTAAGCCTGGCCACTTCTGGATGTTCTACATAAAAATTCTTCTCAAACTTGGGCAGTTCATTTAAGTCCCATTTTTTCTTCCGTAAGCGCTCCCCCGGGTTACCAAACTTCTTTGGAGGAAGAGGACCACCACGGCTTGCTCCAAACCTGGAAATACCAACATAAATTACAAACAGAAGAATTTAGTTAGTTGGGAATTTGCATGTTTCTTTAGCATTTCCACTCCTTTTCTTCCCCTTGACATAAGCACAATATTCTCACAGTTCACCTTCTCTCTCCCCCCTAGAAACCAATACTATGACAGCATACAGAAACATAAACATACCCTATGTCCATTCTAACCCAAAGCCTTCCTCGAGGTTTCTTTCAGTGCAGCCATTTTTAGGTCACTGCCTTAAAGCTCCCACCAGCAGATGGGAGCTGTCTCTAGGATCCCTCTCCTGGGACAAAGCTGCTGGTACAGCCGTGCCTCTTATTTTTCACTGAAGCTTAGATTACACTTAAAACATGGATAGATGAAAAGCATGAGAGAAATCTCTAATCACAAGTTCCTTCTATCTCAAGGGTAGTTTTTATTGTAGACAATTGCTATTTTCCTTTCTGCCTTTCTACAACTTCTTCCCTTTCTTATCAAGCCATACACCTCAAATACAAAACAAGGAAGAACGAAAAGGAAACAAGGCCAGCAAAGCTTGATAGTCTGTGTACAACGCTAGAACCAAGGCAATAAGTAACACCTCCCTTTTTAAACCAGCCACAGCAGAACAAAACCACAAAACAAATCCACCAGGGGGGGAAAAAAAAAAAAAAAAAGAAAAAAGGATCTTCTTTCAACCATTTCTGACTCTGCTAAAAAATGTCCTAAGTATCAAGCAGTGCCAAGTCACTGTTCTCTCACAGAAGTTTTATTTACTCGGTTAATTTCACGCACTTCAGAAGGTTAAGAACTCTCCTATGACTCAGGGATGCAGTAAACAAAACAATAACTTCTGGCAAAAATCTATAATAATAGTGAATTAGAGGGGTATGAAGCATTTACTTACTGGATACATTATAAATTATTATTTACTTTAAAATTTCACCAGAAAAATTACAGTCAACAAAACACACCAAAAGCTACAGAAATTCCAAAGCAGATTCCATCAACTGGTAACTAGAGGAGAGGAGAGCCTGATAAAAACTAAAGTAGATTTGAAATACTGCTTGCATTACCTTAATTACAGGACTATCTGTTCAGACAGTAGCCACATTTGCTCTTTAAACTGCTTCCTAAAGGAAATTACAAAATGACAAAGGCTAAGAGACCAAAAAGCAGAACTTGAACATATTAATGGGAAAGAGTTACACTGTTGGGAAAAGCACGCAAATGTAATTTAACTTAAGAGCCAGCAATGTAAATTCTAATGTTTGTTTTGCTGCAACTGTTTCATTGCATCTCTTCCCCCTTGTATAAATACCCCTTATTTTCTCCTCCTATGTTCACCAGGTTTCCCACCCGCACCCTGTGTAATCAGTCATTTCTGTCGTAGGAAAATACCATAAAACACAATTTCAAAAATCACTTTTAAGCATTAAGCTGTCTTCTGGGACAAAGGAAAAACAACAATAGCACAGATCATTTCCAGAAACATTCTGCTCCGTTGAAGATATCTGCTGCTGACCACGCTAACTTGAGGTCCAAATGCTAACTACTGACGTAACCAAGCAGTTCTAACAGAAGGCATAGGCAGCCTCACTGGAGTCTACTGGAGGGCAAGAGGAAAAGCTGACTGCAAGACTGGACCCCAAAACAGCTGAGCACTCTGTGCACTCCACAGCTATCCAGAGGGAAGAATCCATACACAGAGGATGGTGAAGCACTGGAACAGGTTGCCCAAGGAGGTTGTGGATGCCCCATCCCTGGTGGCATTCAAGGCCAAGGCTGGATGCGACTCTGGGCAGCCTGGTCTGGTGGTTGCTGACCCTGCACACAGCAGGGGGGTTGAAACTCGATGATCATTGTGGTTCTTTTCAACCCAGGCCATTCTATGATTATGATTCATATGCTCTGACTCGAGTGCAGCAGTTCCAGTTCTCCATCCCCGTACGCAATATGGCAGCACACTGACCTGAGGGAAGGGAACCCCACCGCACTCCTGCAACCCCACTAACCTGGTGGGAATCACCCAACTGCAGCTCCAGTCAAGTTGATTTAAATCTAGGATTACTCCACTGATTTCACCCTTCAGCCAAAGAGAAATTCAACTGACCCAGAACATTCCTCTCTAATGCAAGTATGCCACAGATTCTGGGACAGAACTGAGAGAATTTATCACATTCCAGAGTAAAACAGTACAGCTGCCTATCCTAAGCAGTCACCTACAGCTCATTCCCGAGAGGAAGAAACCTGGAAGTCTGTATTTGTTAGCTCAGGGAAAAGTCAGCACTAGGAAGATGAAGAACTTCTGTACACAGCATCCTGTGTGGCCCCACTTTCTCAGAGAGGTTATTTATGAATTTTTTGTCAGTGGCTGAATCCTGATACATTAAATCTTCTGGTGTAATAGTCCAAGAAAACAACTTTCCATGCAGATGTCCAAAAACCTGACAAATAAGGCACTCCTCCTTACTTGCTTCTTGTACCACATCCCTGATCTAAACCAGAAGAATCTACAACCAAAGCCCTTCTGCAGAGTATGACGACACAAATTTCATGCATGCTAAGCATTGTAACAACACTCTGAACAGTGTTACTTTAGGTAACTCTAAGAGAGTCTGTATACTCAAACACGCTCTCTAAACTCCAACAGCAGCTGGGCCTGAGCTTTCTCAGATTGCCAGAGCATTTACACTGATGTCCTTGTGTTGTGCTCAGTTGGAAAGCTCATGGTGGAAAAACACAACCCTCCTCTCTGTGAAAAAAAGTGAAAGGATGCTTTAAGTTCAGAGTGTGAAATGTGGGCGCAAAGATAAAGCCTAAATATGACTATCTTCCTCCACAGATGAAGAGAAACTAAATGTTAAAGTAGATTACACACAAACAAAATTTTCCTCAATCTGCCATTGAGAAAAAGGGGAAAAATAAGGCCAAAAAAAAAAGAGAATCGGTCTTAATATGGCAGACCAGATCCATATGGTACGTTTACTGTTAACTGTTGAGAACGGAGGCCTATCTACTTGCTACTATAAGGATGGAAAACACCACTCTCCTAAACTGGTTTTCACTGGATGAGTCTTATTGCTTTTAACCCACAGAACGAAAACCTAGTCACAAACCATTTATATATTATAACATCATCCTATTGCTGCCATCCTTAGAAGGAGTCAAACCTGCAAAATCCTTCCGTAATCTTTTCAGCAGCAACAGTGGAAGCACCGAGCAGTAGGCCATAACCACAGCAGCCAGACAGCTCCCACTCGATTGCTCCATCAGCTTGGTCATGCTACGGCTGGTCAGGCTCAGCTTGGTCGTGCCTGCTAAGCACAGCCCAGGCCATGTTTGCAGCCATCAGCCTCCTGAGAATGCAGGCAGCTCAGCGGCAGCTTTCACTCTCATTTCCTCTTAAGAGAAGGGCCCTTCGCCAACTGCCATCTTCTGTGGGAGCCCCAAAGGAGCAATGACAGCACGAAGGGCAGCGCCAGGGCCACAGAGACCCCCGTTGGTGGTTGGTGGGGGGGGAGGGAGGGGAGAGGTGGTCTGGAGTTGATAGGCTCTGACAGCCTGGGTGGGAGGTGGTATGGAGGTGATGGGCTCTGACAGCCAAG
>JAOWBP010000001.1:44899260-44924072 GCA_028571105.1 Tragopan temminckii | reverse complement strand
GGGAAAAGCTAGGCCGAGGCGTACGTTACGTAAGCGCACGGCGTACGCAGCTTGCGTAACTCAGGCTGACGTAGAGCAGGAAGAGGCCGACCGTTTTGCGTAAAATTCTTCCGCGGGCTGTGCAGGAAGGGCTGGCGGAGGGTCGGAGGATTACGCTAATCGTACAGCGTAGCGGCGTTTAGAGAATACGGCCGTTCGGCTAGGCGCCGGCTGCCCCCGTGGAGGAGACAACAACGGCGGTGCTGCGGCGGCGGGGCACGGCCCGGCAGCGGCTGCTGTAGGCAGCGGGGGCTCGGTGGGATCGGGGCTTCCTCGCAGGTTGCCTGGGGGCTGTGGGCTCAGCGCCCGGGCAGCAGCGGGAGGGACAGCGGCCATGATGTCTGCTTTCTCCTGGCTGGGAGAAAAGGGCTTGATGTACCCCCAAACGGGTTTCAGAAGGTTGGGTTGCATCTGGCTTATTTCTCCCGTGGGAAATGACTGAGAGTAGGGCTGGATGCAAAGCACCCAAACACGGGTCAAATGCTGTTCTGATTTTACATCTTTATTACTACCTTTAGTGTAAACAGCTTGAGGTCATTCTCTCCAAAACGTAAAAGTGCATAAATAAATAATCTGGTCAACGTGAAAGTATTTCAGGTAATTATTATTTTTCTCTTCTGCACGTGAAACTCCACAAAGTTCGTGGGCTCTTGCTTCTGCCATTGCCGTTTCCGTCAGCTATTTATTGTCAATTGAAAGGAGAAGACCCAAAATGAACCAACTTCTGTTAAGATGAATAACACTGAAGCACGCAGTTTATCCCCAAACCTCTCAAATGGTTCCAAGAAGATAAAAATGCAGTCGGGGAGACAGCGACCTTGCACAAACCTTCATCCCAACTAACTGCCTTGGTGGTTATCAGCTGTGCGTTTGCATGAGTTTTCTGCCTATTCTTTGGCATCTCCAATCCCTCCAGGAGTTATTGCAAACGTGGCTTCATTTTCAGGCATCTCAGGACTGGGAAAAAAAGAAACCCACAAGTGTTAGATGTAGTTACGGAACGGTCTCCCAAAGGTTTTAAGTAAAAGCAACGTGGAATACTTCAACATCTTTATGCGACGTGATCGATGTTACCAAGACGAGAAAACGTGAAACCCACCTCTCCGAAGATGAGAAACACAAGTGAGGGGAAAGGAGGAAGTGTGGGAGAAGAGAAGACTCTGTGCAAACTTGTCTTCCACGTTTCAGATCCTGCTGACCAGGAGCACTGGTCTCTCCACACAGTTCTGCTAATCAGGTTTTTAATACCTGCGTCTGCCCCAGCTCAGCGTGTAAACTGATACCCACAGAGGTCAGCAAAACTGAGTGATTTAACAGCTCTGGAATGTTCCCGCCAAGGGACAACCATGGCTCTGGTCTGGTGGTTGGTGACCCTGCACATAGCAGGGGGTTTGAAACTAGATGATCATTGGGGTCCTTTTCAACCCAGGCCACTCTGATTCTGTGATTCTAGGATTTGAGAGTCTTCTTGAAGAGATGAACATCTAGTAGGATTTATGAGGAAAGGTTACATAATGTAATACATACGATATGCAAGACAACTTGGAATCTATTAATCTAAATCTACCAATCGCTCTGTCCTTTCAGATTTTCTCTCAACGTACCATCCAAATGCATGGTTCATCTGAAACCACCAATCAGTTCACAAGCTATTAAGTTTCGGTGCAATGAACTTTGACACCCTACAGTGTTCATAAAGCAGCTTCTTTTCTGCGAAAGGACGGAGATTTACCTGTCATATATCTTTGCAATACGCAGCTCCCCTCTCCCTTTCCTCAAACTAATTCGGGTAGTTGAAGCATGAGCGAGGATGTGACCCCCAACGGGCTTCTTTGGGTCTGCCTGAAAGCTAAATCAGCAAAAAAAAAAAAAAAAAAAAAAAAAAAAAAAGTGATGATTTACCATGCAGTTTCCATAGGCTGATAGCGTGATTAGCTGTCAGGCAATGCACAGTGAAGTCAGTAATGAATAATAAACAGGCAAAATTCAAAAGAGGATCTAAACACACCTGCCTCAAGATAGGATGCTCAATGCTCAATGTCCTCTCATCAAATTCAAGAGGCTCAAGAATGTAAGCCTTACACAAAGTATACACACTGCTTTAGAAGACAATTAGGTGGTTTTTTTCGATAGTTTTTATGTTTCGTTCTGTTCATTCAAGACATAGTGAAAGAAATCATCGTGCCAGCCAGGAAAAATAGATCATTTTAAAAAATGATCACAATTGAGAGAAACCTATAGGCGTCATCTGTGAATGTCTCGTGATACCAGAAAGACCAAAGAACAGCCTGAAATAGTTAAAACATGAGGAGCGTGCCTACATGTCAGTGCCTCTTGCTCAGTCTCAGTTCTCATCTCTGTTAAATACGTAACCAGATATGTAACCAAAGATTAGAAATGTGACAGTGAGAGTATCCTACGTCATAGTTGCTCCTGGATCAGCGGTCATCTGATTGGTCACAAACACAGCCACATTATATTCTGCAATAGAAAACAACGCAAAGAAGATGAACTGTATCAAATTAGATTTCAGAAATATCCTCATGTTCAGGATAAGATCAAGGTTGCTACTGAGGCACTTCAAATTTCAAAGGAAAGAGAAGCAAATGTTCCTTATGCCTGCTGGCTGGGGTTAACAGGAAGACAGCCTAACTTTGCTCTTGTGTCAGCTGTAATGTTTATGCCAAAAATGAGCACTTTTCAGAGTTCCGCTGAAGAAGTCTCTCTCAATTCCCATCTTCTCCATGGGCTCCATGCCCTAGGCCTCTTCTCCCTCCCTCTGACTGTTCCCTTTTTTTTTGGTATTTACTACATAAATACATTTACTCATTCCTCTTCAGTGTTTCTGAGCCATTCCAAAAAAGGAAGAATCCTGTTCATTCCATCCTCATCACTCAGAGCATTAGAATGAGGCGATGGATACAGCCTTCTCCTCTCTCTGTACCTTCTCCATTTTTATCCTGTTCTCCATGTTTCTTGTGTATTTAGACTGTAGAAGCTGGAGGAAGGCTGGAAATTTGTCCAGTTTCAAAACCTGCCCTCCTATTTAGGACTTCTCAACAGTATTTCTGGGAGAATTCTAAATGTTAAATAATTCTAAAGACTCCTTTATCTGTCGCCTTGAAATAATATACTTTTGTTTCTTTTTGGTAACTGACAGACACGTAAAGTGAGGAAGGATCCCCGGGCCAGTACCTGATTTGATAATACACTTAGTGGTCATGCCACCAATAATTGCTGTTTCAGTAATACCAATCCATGTTGTCCATATTTTGCAATGTTTCCTTTACCTTCTGATATTTTTTGGAGCCTGGACAGCATCTGAGCAAGTTTCTGTTGTCGTTCAGCCAGCTCTCCACGACCACTGAAATCCACACGGAAGAGTGCCATGATGGAGTCAATGATCTGTATTGTAATTGCACTGGACAAATCAATACAGTGAAAAACAACAACAAAAAAAAACTATTCTGAAAACAGCAAGTGTATGAAAAATAAAAATTATCTTGTACCAGTAGTTTGAAGATACCAGCTTCCTCATGGAACTTGGCTGCTACATAGTCAAGCAATTCCATCTGATGTTCACCTGATGGGAAGTACAGTTGACAAATGAAATTAGGGCCAGAAAGAACTCTGAAGCAAGAAAAGCCTGAATTTTGAAATTCCACTTTAAATGCCTGCGTTCTTTGTATTTTCACCACCAGCAGTTCTAAGTCCAGTGCCCATTAACAAGCTACTTCTCCAGTACCCAATAGTGCTTATGCTTCTGCAGGCTCCAGTTTCCACTTGCCCAGCCAACAACACTTCTCTGTGAAGAGCTCCACAAAAAAAGTCTTGTTTTGAGAATTGAAAACCAAGAGAATTGTTTGAAATGAACATTGAATTAAGCGACACAAAGAAATTGTATTGCCATATTATTTATGTTCATGTAGAAGTCCCATTTACTTAAAGTATTAATGCAATGTCTTCTGTCAGAGTGCATGAAACTGTTTCTGTGAAGGTCCATTCACAAAATTATAGAGAATTATCGACAGCATTTATAGTTAGCTTACATTCAGACATTAACTGTTGCTTCTGTTACTAAGATGGTACATTGATAACTATAATACACATGGTGGAATTGTTGCAGCATACTGCAGAACCTTACCTAGTACAGCTGGGCTGGAACACTACACCACCAGAAAAAGAAAATAGAAGCTAGCTTGTAACATTTTTGTTAGCAACAAAATGTAATTTACTACCCTTACACGGGCAATCTCACTTAAGCAACTGAAAAGTATTAAAATAGAAGCCTTGGAGGAAAAATAATAGTTATCATAGCAGTTACAGTGATGGTCTTACTAGTATATGCACGTGCATACAGCACGTTGTCAAGGACTGCATCATGGTCAACGTTGAAACGATCAGCAATATCACGGAGACGGTCTGGTCGGCTGACATCAGTCAGAGTTAAGGATTTCTCTTCGTACAAACCATGCTCTGAAAACACTAAAATTCCATCCCAAAATAAATACATGAAGGAAAAATATATATATATATATTTATTCTTATCCTAGAGAAGACTGACCTTTCACACTGCCTTACATACCCTAAGGACAGTTCGGGGCTCTTGATGATAATTGTTTTGTGTTTAGGGTTTGACATATGGATATACACGCTCTGGGAATTTAGCAGCAAGTAAAACCTATTTAAACACAGTCTGTCACAGACATTAAGTTAGTTCTTAGATAAATTTATTTTGAGATAAAGAGAAATACTTACATCTCCTATCATCTATCGTTACATCTATCGTCTGCCTATTTGTTTATCTATTCATTGCTTTCTATAATCTGTCACCACTAAGAAAGCATTTTAAATCCCAAAGAAGTACTTAAAAGAAAATCTGTATTCTGACTAACTTTTCCAGCTTGGATTAGATAAAATGACAGAGGAAAAATCACTGCCCTGTGGGCACTACACACTGCGCTCTCCAAGTTTTCTGTGCCCATCATATTGTTTCCCATGCGTGAAGCCATCTGGAGCCTCCTACTTGCTTGAAATTAGAATGGAATGAACTGTCTTTCCAGTTCAAGGTACTACAAGCTTTCAGAAGCCCAAAAGATACAAAGTGTTTTCAGTATCAATGAAGATAATCTTTCCACCTGTGTAGCCACTGGGCCCCGGCAGCTGAGCTGTCACTGGAATGAATCAGAATAAAATGAATAGCTGGGAAAAATATTTTCTCACACTATTATTTTTAATGAAATGTGATGACTGTTTACCTGTATCACAGAGAGCCACTGGTTTTAATCAATGCGGAAATCACTAGTCTAGCCTCTTTAAAATGAATAAGCTAAAATACTCAATCCATTCAGTTGTGATCATTCAGGCGAAAGAATATAACTCCGCTGACTAACTTAGATTGTACTGAATGGAAGAGTCTTCATTTTTCCAGAAGGCTCCACAATTCCCTTTATGCCAGTGTCCATTTAAGTGAATGTTTATCTACCCAGTGTCCTGTAATAGTTACAATAGTTATTACTGACTACTATCTACGCATTGTGAGCTAGCGCTGTGGAATCAGAGTCCTGGCACTGCCAAAGTCTTTGTTTAACCAGTTCATGTTAGCCAGTGCTATCCTTGCAGTGCCCTTTCAGAATGTCATTGTCAGCAAAACTTCCTGAACCCAGGAAATTAAAAGCATTGCTGACAAAGAATCTTGCCAATGCTCCTGTCCCCCTTTGATTCCTATTTGTGCTTTGCTTTTCCAGGTGTGTTTTCCAGTGTGTGTTGCTCCCTAAGATGGCTTATGGTCTTCTCTCTCCTTCTGGCAACACTTAGATTGATGTGAGCAGTATTAATAAGTAATTATCTACATGAGTTCTGCATTCAAACACATCTATTAGTAAGAGTCACCAAGTTTTTTTCACTATATTTCTAGAGACAGAATATTCTGACTTGCTTTTATGTGTGGAATTTTTATATTGGTGTAAAGAAAAAAAAAACACACTCCCTGTTTTAAGGTAGCAGACTTACCACACAGGGTATGAGATAGCTGTGTTTTGCCTGTCCGAAACTCTGTTAAATAAAGAAAAAAAATAAAAGTCACTTTCTATTTTTTTTGTCTTTTCTTCCAAGTTTGCCAAATTCTGTTACTGCAAAAATTCACCTCTGTTTCTCTATTTATACATTTGTACATTTAAATCCTGACATATAAACCACATTATGTGCAGTTGAAATATCTTGCATTAAAAGCAAAATCTGAAATGCTATAATCTGATCTTGCTTGACTGCTGTGTTTATTTCTACTTTTCTGTAGAAGTTAAGTACCACAAGGCATGGATGGGAAACTGGTAACTGAGGAAGGAGGAAAAATGAGTGGTTGGGTCCACTTTGACCCCCCAAAACAGGATCAGGCCCAGTTATATTTTCAACTAAATGATCAAGAAGTTTTTTAATCTCACGACATCAAATCATACAGGTCTCCAATTTATCTTCTCTAAAGAGAAGATTACTGTGTTTTCCAAACTCTTTTTACTGTTTTTGAAGTGCTAACGACAAACTGATGGAATTTACTCTAACAACTGATTGCAAAATCTTGTATGAAATTCAATGCATCCCAAGCGTGCATAAATAGAATATCTTTTGTGCCATTACTGAAGAGGAACAGAGATTGCATCAGGGAAATCTTCTATAAAAGGGAATAGTTAATAGTAGTATTAATAATAGTATATCATTCTGAATCAGCATGCTCCCCAAGTCTAGTGATTACTCAGCTCAAACTTAATCTGCAAGCAATTCAACATGAAAAAAGGGAAAAAATATATGGATTATTTCTTCTTCCAACTCATGCAAGTACTCATCTTTGGCTACGGTTTGATGTTTCACAGAAGTGATCCAGCTTGATTTAAAATCTAAACTATTCTTTGTCTGTTTGATAATACTCATTTAAAGTAGTTTTCTCACCTCCAAAGGCCTCAGTGATTGCCATGCTTTCAATCCCACCACCCAGAAGTTTGCTGCAGAAAGGAAGACAATTATGATATAGTTAGAGCCACAAAATCACAAGAGGAAATGAAAAAAGAGAATATTTTTCTGCTTCAAGACGGGTTATATTTGTCCTAAAGCAGGACACTAAATGACCACCGATAGATAAAATACTAACTCAATCTTCCTTACTGCATGCGAGAGAAAAATGTATAGAAATTATTACTGGAAGAGAGAAGATAGATAGAAAATGTCTCTGAAACATAAAGTTCCATAGAAGTATTTCAAGGGAAGTCTTTTAGACTTAACGATTTTGACTGTAGGCCTTCGGGTTGTTTATTTAATTAGGTGAGAAAATGATGATCAGGATCATCAAATGATGGTCAGGATTTTTGGATGCAGACTGTTTATTTACAATGACTGCCTGGTTTCCCTCAGAAAAGGAGTTGGTTTTGTTGCTTACAGATTCGGGCATCTTTGAGCCAGCTCTAGCTCTTAATGCAAAATAACCTACATGTCCTAACTGATTTTTTGTTCTTTTATATTTTTGTTTCTCATTCAAGACAATAAATAGAACAATTTGTACTAAGGCAGGATAAAAGTAGATGTAAGCTTACTCGAATTCCTGGCTGCCAGTAGTAATATGAAATACCATCTTCCGTTTTTCACTGTACTCAAATGCAGTTAGGAAGCCTGGCTCCTAAGGAAGACCAAAGAGAACATGAGAGGTTTATTTTGTTGAGCTTCAAGCTGAAGGCAGAGTGTAATATCCCACCCGGATAACTTCTGTCTACCCCAGCCCCATTTAAACACATTGGGTATGAAAAGCACCACAACATTTGTCTGGTTGCTGCAAAATATAAAGAATATAAAGAACAGCAAACCAGATTATTTTCAAAATTATCTTGGCGATGTGGTGAAAAATTCTATATAGAAAAATGTTGCACGGCAAATTGGAGAGGCCAGCATAAATTTAAATTAACAAGAAAGTGATTGGCTTACAATCAGCTTATTTGCAGCTTCTTTAATCTTGTCCACTTTGACCTCTGAAAGCCCTTTTACATTGCACAGTGCTCGTCTTGTTGTCATCTGGATTCCTTTGATAGTGCAGATCCCAACTGACTTCAGTTTTTTAATATCTGCCACGTTCTGCAAAGAAAGTTCCTTTCTATGAGTACTCGTGACAGACAACAACCAGTTGGCAAAGTAAACCTTTGAAACACTTTGTTATACACTCATCTGCACATATATTTTCACAAAGAAACGTATTTATAAGGTGAACTCTTCCTCATGTAGTTTGTGACACCCAAATATCAGAAAACTCTGAGTCACACCAGTGTGAGTGATCATGGCGCAGGCTATGTTGGGTCTGGTTGTACTCAGCCTGTCCCTGTTCAGTGCCAGTCTTTCTAGATCCAAGCTAATAGTAAAGAAACAGAATGGATTATTTCAGGTGTTGTAGAGTCTAACCTAAAAAACCCTGTCAAACTCAATCTGTCCTTGTTTCCCTTGCACAGATAATCTGTAAACCAGGTAATCTGATCACAGTTGGGAGCTGACTTGCATAGGTGGTAGGATGCTGACTCTAACCGCTGTGACGCTCCTGCATGTTGACAGTAAGTCCAAAACAAAACACACCTAACCTGCCAGATCCAACAGGCACTTGCATCTGGAACGGGCTTACTAGAGTTTTTAATTCATTGGATACAGCATGAGTTCATTCAGCACCCTACAGGCACGTTTTGCCTCCTCCCACCTCACTTTAGAAATCTGATATCACTGGAAATTTAAAGGCAAGAAACAAATAACTCACAAGAAGCATACCATGGGAAAGGTTGGGGGTAATACTGCAATTTACCATCTCTAGCCAAGTTATTTATTTAAAAGAACAAACAAACACTATGAGCTGGATGAATCATTTGTTTATCTAGTGTGTGGATATATGAGACTTAAGATGGGAGGGGGACTATGGAAAGAATTAGCCGTGGTCATTGGGAAGCTTATTGTTCATCCTGTGAGGTTTTTTACTATTACATTAAGAAGAATGGTGAGGTAAAATCAACCACAAATAGAAATGACTCTTCCACTCAAAAAGCCACAAAAATCAGTAATTTAAAAAAAAACAAAAAAAAAAAAACAAAAAAACAAACAAACAAAAAAATATTGAGCTGTTGTTCATGTAGTGTTTTTATATTAAGACAATAGACTTCTGCTGCAAAGACCATTTTCCTAAGCCAAAACTCTTCAACTTCCTCATTTCTTCAATGGCCTTGACTTTCTGATCTCATCAAACTTAAGGCTGCTCCACATTACAATCCCCTGAGCAGCAGATCTGGTCGCAGAAGTTCTTGTTTTCTGCTTCCCAGATACATCTTTTACCAATTGTTTGTTTACCAGCCAAAATGGTAGAATTCTCTTCTTCTAGTTGATACCATGCAGCATTCAGCAGTTGTGCTGGCTGAACACACCAACACACCTGCCCCCTTACACCAGCTGCTTATCCTGATCCTCCCAACCTTCTTACGTAGCATCTCTGCTCTAGTTGTATGCCTCTGAGATGGAAACAGGAGCATAGCAAGAATTTAAATGAACAAACAAACAAACTACATAGATCATATTTTCTGTTGTCATACTTTTTGCATGAATTGATTTACAAATGTAGTTCACAGTGTGGCTACAACAGATGTGTCAGAAGCAATAGCACATGCCTGAGAGTGGGAACGCTCAGCAGTGGCACTGGGATCACAGAAACTTAATTCCTATCAAACGCTTTAGAACATCAAACCCCAGCCTGGGTTTGGCAAATCTGACTATTTGTGGCTGTGCTGACACATCTACTGAATACTTTTCTCCCTGTCCCTTTGGGGGGAAAAAAAATCTAAAACCATAAAAACTACTTTAAGCAAGTGAAATTAATAGGTATAGATCATCATATGCTCACTGGCACAGATGAGAATAACATCTTCCCCTAAGAAGCAGGAATAAACACTTGGATGGGAGAAGAAAAGTAATAGAGAAGGAGTAGGAGACTCTCAGTAAGCCAGATCTGTCTCCAAAAACAGTATGACAAAGAACAGTCTAAGTCACTGCTCTT
This sequence comes from Tragopan temminckii, assembly GCA_028571105.1. NCBI lineage: Eukaryota > Metazoa > Chordata > Aves > Galliformes > Phasianidae > Tragopan > Tragopan temminckii. The sequence goes on along the minus strand of JAOWBP010000001.1, from coordinate 44,913,976 downwards.
TATTTTCAAGATTTTCCATAACTTAGCAACATTTTTCTGCATGCTGTGCCTCGTTCGATATTGACAAGCTTATACAGCTCTCTTTCAACTCATGAGGTCAGCCTCTTCGGACTAATTTTAATTTTTTAACACAAGAATTTGTGTATATTTGTTATACTGTACCATCGTTACAGCTCATTACCTCATTATCCTCTCCAGAACTCTTTAAAACCCTGACAATGAATTGTCAATAAGAAAGTGAACAACAATCACGCTGCTGACATGCTGAGTGCAGTAACTATAATGCTGGATAACGCTGTTCCATTGTGTCTGTGTCATCCCTGCCCATATCCATCTACAGTCGTTTATCTTAAATTGGAAATTACTTCAGGCAAACCAAACTTTTTATTCTGCTTTTCTAACACGGAACATTCTGACCCATGAATAAGTTTCCAAGGTAAATATATAATAACAGTAATCCAAGTAAGAAATTAATGCTTATGTGACAGTAATGTTGATGATGAGAACAATTCATATTTGATGAAAAAACTCTCCACTTACTTCTCCAGCTATTGACAGTTTGTTCACTCCCACTCTACTCCCTTAAACAGCCTTCCAAAAATAATTTAGCAACAATTGCCACAGTGTAATTTCAAGGGAACCAAAAATGCAGGTATAATTACAAAGACTGGCAGGAACAGGAAGCGATCTACTACACGGTTTTCATATAAGTTAGCAGCTAGATGGCTTTTCAAGAAGTACTGGGTGCTAAATATTCTGAATATCTTGACACTTTATGTAGGAATCTAGTGAGAATGAGATATTTTGAAAACCTGTCTTATCACCAAAGGCAAAATTTGTCTTCACATGACTGATTTAGAATTTACTGCGTGGAGAAATTTACATGGACAATGATGTGCAGAGAAGTCATTGGTAGTACTTACAATCCCATGCTTTTGTAGCAGGTCAATGTCCTGGAAAAAGGATTCCTAAAAAAAAAATAAAATAAAAAATTGAAAATAGATTTTTATTTTTCTTAAAATTATATCTACCTCACTCTGTGCTTCAAATGTGTAAACATTGAAATGGTTTTCCCTAATAACATGTCTTGTTGAACTACCAAAATAAGAAAACCCAGAGTAAGCCAAGAAGGCCTACACATTTCCTACCACTTTCTTCATCAGATATATCTTCACAGGCAAGTAATTCTCTGCTGTGTTAATAAACTTGTGTTAGGATCACGTCTTGACTCTTTCATCCACTGTTCTTCAGCCTTTTCTGGCTGATGACTATTCCTTGGAAGCTTCAAATTAACTGATAATCCTCTGGCATTTAATATTGAAGTACAAGATATAAAGCAATAATGACAATTCCATTAAAAACTGTGCATAGCTTTGGAAAGGTTAGTGAAGAGCATCTGAAGAACACAAACTGTACAGAGACTCTGACAATGAGATTTTCTTGGTGTTAGACTGTAACAAAATTTTAAACGACTTGAACTTCCTGGTGGTCTCTGGGGACTTCCTGTCTCTTTGTGGGCTTCAGTACACTGTAACAATACCTTCAGACCTCTGCTGCACCTGTTTTTCAAAGAACCATAAATTTACCTCATCGTCCTGGTATCCAGATTCTTCTTGGACTACTTGATCCTCCATGGCCTTCATTGTGAAAGAGCAGGCAATAAAGTATCGATTGCTACTGAGAAATGCAAACAGAGACAGTATTGGGACCGTAATAAATGTGCAAGTAATTGTAAAAGGACTTTTAAAATGACCTCAAACTGCACAAACTTTAAGTATGTCATCACATAGGATTTAAACTTGGATTCTGCATCCCACTTTTTCTCCAAAAGGAGAAAACCTACTGTTACTCTCCGATGAACTAATTTGTCTAGAAAAGGTTTAACTGGTGTTAAGAAAACAGAACTCATTCCCTTGTAAGAATCTTGCGTCCCAGTGTGAGTTTGGAGGTGGGAACATTTAAAATGATTTATCATTAGTAGAATTTATTTCCGTAAGCAGTAGCATTGTCAAATAAAAAGGACTCTAAGTTATACAAAAGCAGGAAAAATGAACAGTTCCTTACAAATATGATTTCATAACCTGCTGTACCAGTTTTATCATTTTGTAAATTGTTAGGTTGCTTCTGTCTTAACTGTCAGCTTGCCTTCATTGCTCTAGTTTTGTAAAGTGCCTCATCCAGAAGATTGTATGTTTGGTTACTCATCCTCCTTAATAAAGTCCATGAAAAGAATATGATGTTTACTGTGAACCTACAAGATGAGCTACATTTAACAGAGGATGAGATAATTTAGAATAAATTGCTGCAAATAGCTTTTCTTTTTTTTTCCCCCAGCTTTCAAATAGATGCAGAAGGTCTGCATAATTTGTTGACAAGAATTACAGAATCACATGTTCACAGATTCATATCACTTGGAGGGGATCCTTAAAGATCATCTAGTCTAACTCCCCTGCAATGAACAGGGACACCTACAGGTAGATCAGGGTTCTCAGAGCCCCTCCAGCCTGACCTTGGATGTCTCCTAGAAGGGGACATCCGCCACCTCTCTGGGAAACCTGTTTCAGTGCCTCACCACCATTGCTGTAAAATGCTTTTTCCTTATAACCAGTCTAAATCTTTTAGTCTGAAACCATTTCTCCTTGTCCTATCCCAATAGACCCTGCTAAAGAGCCTGTCCCCTTCTTACAGCTCCCCTTTGGATACTGAAAGGCCGCTCTCAGATCTCCCCAGAGCCTTCTCTTCTCAAGGCTGAACAGCCCGAGCTCTCTCAGCCTGTCAATCTTGTATATGCAGAAGATGAGAAAAGTGAGAAAGAAAATACAATTTTAAGATGATCTTATTTGGGTTTTGAAGTGAATATATGATGCAATCACTTTTGTTAATATTTAGTGGAAACATTCCTATAAGATTAGCTGTTTCTGATAGTCTCGGGATATGGTTTTTTTGCATTGCAGCCTTCCAGTATTTAAAAGGGGATTATAAACAGGAGGGGAATCAACTTCTTACTTGGGTAGATAGTGATAGGACAAGGGGGAATGATTTTAAGCTCGAAGAGGGAAGGTTTAGATTAGACGTCAGGGGGAAGTTCTGCACAGAGAGAGTGGTGAGGCTCTGGCACAGGCTGCCCAGAGAGGTTGTGGATGCCCCATCCCTGGAGGTGTTCAAGGCCAGGTTGGATGGAACTTGATGATCCTTAGGGTCCCTTCCTACACAAGCCATTCTATGATTCTATGGTTCTGTTTTCTTTTGTTTCAGAACCCTGACAATTATGGAATGAGAAATCATGCCTTCACTTTATACTTTATACAGGAAAAGTAATTTCAATAAAATAATTAAAATGAAAATTAAAATAATTGAAGAGATTTTAAACCCGCTGAGCTTCAAATACTGAAGAAAGAAAAACAAGTAATGCGAAAGGTATTAAACCGTATCTCAACCCTCTCCTCTGTTTAAAACACCCTCCTGAAATGCACATAATCCTGCACTCCAAGCACAGTTTAAGCCTTCAGTTCTCCCTCCTATTCCTCACCCTGAGGCAACTGGCACCTCCCAGCAGAAAAACCAGCCGCACACCTGTGCCTTCCTGCAGACTAGGAGGAACAACAGAGGAATTATACCATACTCTAAGTGAAGCTTTAGGGATGAACCAAATCCTCCTCCCGTTACTGGTGCAGTGAAGGCTCAGAGCGTTCCAGTCGTCACAGCCTGCAAAGAAACAGATATAAGGCTGGAGGTGTGAGAACACGGCAAATCCATTAAGAAGTAAGGATCTCTGTGAAGAAATACAACCGTTTTTGGGTGCCCTTGGAGCTATATGTTGGGTACATGAGCAAAGCCTGCCTGCTGCACTTGGGCTGTGTGACAGGCACTCGTCCTGAGCACACCATGCTGGGTTTAACAAATGGCTCGTGAGCTGACAGAAACATTGCAGCCCACTCGTCTGGGGCCGAGCTTAGACCTCTGTTACAAGCCGTAAAACGCCCTGCTCGCTCCCCCACCCCGTGAATCACCGGCACCACCCGGCAGAACTACCACACCCCCCGACCCACCCTCAGCCCCAGCACCGCCCTGAGCACCTCCTCCTGAGGCAGCGCCCCGCCCTTCCCGCCCAGCGACTGACGGCAATGGCGCTGCCCGCTTCCTTGCCCGCAGCGCAACGCCGAGCGCATGCACTGCGGGCGCTTGAAAAATCGAGCAGTTTATGTCCGTGTCTGGATTCTGAGTGCCTAAGGCTCTGTCTGCAGAGAGGAACTGGCTGGCACAGCTTTTGAAAACGGCATTATTCCACAAGAGCTGTTCCAGAAGAGCACTTAGGCAGGCAGTCCTTTAGCCTAAAGATGAATCCCTTCACAAAGCATGCTTTAACTCCAGGATGGAGTGCACATGCAGGGAATGATGTTTTTGGTGCTGCTAAGTGGCTCCGCAACAGCTAATACATGTGTAAACAGACTTCTGAACAGGCTGCCCAAAGTAGTGCTGGATCCCCATCTCTGGAGACACCCAAGGTCAGGCTGGAGGGACTCTGAGCACCCTGATGGAGCTGTGGGTGTCCTGTTCATTGCAGGGGAGTTGGAGCAGATGGCCTTTAAGGATTCCTTCCAATTCAAACTATTCTATGATTCTCTCACATTTCCTCTTCTTGGAAGAGCCAATGAACACACAGAATCTGAAGACCATCTTCCAATCCAAGGTGCAACTTTGGATAACAGATTATACCCAGCATCCTCAAAGAGCTGGGATCACTAACTGCTCACTTGGCTCCCAACAGATGTTAAGTAAATCAGAGAATCATTTCAGTTGGAAAAGATCTCTAATATCACCTAGTCCAGCCATGAGCCCATCCCCACCATGCCCACTGACCATGTCCCTCAGTACCACATCCACACGGTTCTGGAACACCTCCAGGGACAGCTGGTGCCACTGCAGCACCGCTTTTCCTGGGAAGAAATGTTTCCTGATGTTCAGCCTGAACCTACTCTGGTGCAACTTCAGGCCATTCCCTCTCATCCTATCACTGTTACCTGGGAGAAGAGGTCAACCCGCACCTCATCACAATCTCCTTTCAGGTCATTGTAGAGAGCAATAAGGTCTCCTCTAAGCCTCCTCTTTTCCAGACCGAACAACCCCAGTTCCCTCAGCTGCTCCCCATCAGACTTGTGCTCCAGACCCCGCACAGCTCTGCTGCCCTTCTCCAGACACACTCCAGGGCCTCCATGCCTTTCTGGTAGTGAGGGGCCCAGAACTGCACACAGCCCTCGAGGTGCAGCCTCACCAGAGCTGAGTACAGAGGGACGGTCACCTCCCTGCTCCTGCTGCCTGCACTATTGCTGATACAAGCCAGGATGCTGTTGGCCTTCTTGGCCACCTGGGCACACTGGGGCTCATGTTCAGCTGGCTGTCAACTAACATCCCCAGATCCTTTTCCTCCATACCCACATAGCTTTCCAGCCACTCAGCCTCAAGCCTGTAGCGATTCATGGGGTTGTTGTGAACGAAGTGCAAGACTCCACACGTGATCTTATTGAAGCTCATACAATTGGCCTCAGTCCATTGATCCAGCCTGCCCAGATTTCACTGTAGGGCCTTCCTACCCTTGGGCAGATTGACAATTCCTCCCAACTTGATGTTATCTGCAAACTTACTGAGGGGGCACTCAATCCAATGCAATGACTTCACACACTCCATCACCTAACATGGCAGGCTTGCTTGCCAAGCAAGTCAAGGCATTCCCATCACATCCCATTACTGCCATCCTCACCTACAATACCTGAACCTACAATTGGGTGTTGGTGAGGTGTCATCTGCATTTCCTTTCGTTTGAGATTGTCCCAGCTCCAACAAGGCAAAATTCAAGTTAAACACTGCCACAAAATATATAAAAAATATTCAGCTGATTTTGTCATCTTAAAAAAATGTTTTAATCCATGGTTACAGGAGGGAAATAATGTGGTTTTTATATTGTTTGCTTCTGTGTTTTATTTAGGTCTATATAGATCAAATTCATAAATATATAAACAAATGCCCTTTCTGAAATTTCAGGCTTGTAGTATGCCTGTACCCACCCAGGACAGAATAATCTGATATTTGGCCTTGCAGAGACCCAGGAAGATTCAGCCTTCCGAGGAAATGATGGATTACATGTCTGTGCCATTAATATTAAAGAGATGCCAGGTGAATGCAGGACCACATCAGGATGGATGTGACTGGAGAAGAAAAGATGCCAGAGACAATTTATTCATTAAAGCAAACAAACAAACGCAGATGAGTGAACACATGCAGTTACTTTTCTGAGTCAAGAAGAAATAATCTTTAAGTATATGAACTATATAAAGACATTAGGTGATAACAGTCTAAGCACTACGAGCTTCCCTTTCTTTGTAATGATTTCAAAATATTACTGTAAAATAGATAATTCTTAATATGTGATAAAGGATGTCATGAAAAAATAAGTATAAAAGGAAGACTAGAAGAAAGAAGGGCCACTTTTAAGTTTTGCAAAACCTAATCCCAGTTAACAGCCTTTCTGGAGACATGCACCGATTTATCATATGCAGAGTCCATCAGAAAGACAGAATAAGTAAGTAAAGCTTTCCTTTTTGAAAATGAATATGTTTAAGATATGAAAAGCAAACCAGTAAAAGGCAACAATAGGGCTGAAAGGGACAAGAAGAGATTATCTAGTTCAAAGCTGAATCGACTGAACTTGGAGGATGCTTGCTTGCCTGGGGAAACTGGACTTTGTTTTACTAGAGGGTTGTGAGGGCTTTTTTTGAGAAAGAACCAGATAATTTTTGGTTCTGGTTTCTGATTTCTGACTGTCTTTGCCATCACCCTTGAACTCCATCTTTCTCTTGGTAATGCAATTTTGTTTGTAAAAGTGTGCAATATACTTTAAACTAACTTCTAGTTTTAAAAGATCAAATAAGCATGACTAATTCTTGCATTCTTGTGTCTTCTACCGCAAAAGAGACAAAATGCCAGCACAGCCAGCTCTAAAATAATTGCCCCATACTTACGCATTAGTGCGCACAGCTTGCTCTTACAGTCTCTCTTCTTTTGGGGCTACAACACTGTAACCATGTAGTTCTCTAGTATTGCCATTCCCAGTATTACAGTGAATTTCTAAGGCCTCAGGGCTGAAGCTTGTCAGGCTTGCTTTCTCTGAGCTTCACTTGACCCTTCTATAACCTCGTTTTACTCAGTTAGCTGGGATAGCAGCTTCTATAAATGACCAGGTGTCTCTGGCTAATTTGTTTTACTTCTGTTTATCTGTGTTGTACAGCCATCCTTTAATTAAAAATAAAAATTTAAAAAAAAAAATAGCAGTAACAAATGGTTATTATGTAGAATGAGAGATTTACAGCTAGCACAGTGATGTAGTGTAGAGAAACACAGGCCTGGTGCGATAGCAGAGACCTTGAGAACTGTGGACAGGATGTGGTATAGAGGAGCACAGGCAAATGATGATAACAGGCAGGACACGGGCTTGACAAAAGAAACTTGATGGCTATAAAGAGCTCACCAGAGATAAAATAACTGCAAATCTCGAGCTGTCCAGCTGGTTTTAGGGTAGCAAAGAAATAGTATCTAATATATGTCATGTGCACCACGCATAGCAAAATCAGACGTAACATGGAGATGCAGACCAGAGAGTAAGGGTATAAATGCATGTTGGCAAACATAAAAATGACACCAAGTGAATCCTTGAGTGAGGAAGAAACCACCAACATGAACATCATATTCCTCCCAGTGAAGGACTCCAGATACTGACAGCTCTTTAGCAGTTCTCCCACACGTACCAGAATGAAACCACCAACCTTACAACCCACAGAATTAGTGGAAGGGAGAGTGAAATACAGGGAAAAGGAGCAGAAACCAAGAACTGTGTGTGTGTTTCAGTTTTATAGAAGTATTCTCACTGCATCATTATTCTTTCTCTTTTTGTAAGTTGTATCTGGATCAATAAACATTGCACCTTTTCTATTTTACTAACAATACATTCTTGGCTTCACATATGCACAATGTTGTCTGTAAAGCAGATTCATTACTTGGTGTGCAATGAGCCAATTCCCACACACTCAGGAGAGATATTTCTTTTTGTTCAGACCTGGGTGCTCCGAGGAAGTTTCCACCAACCAAACACAACAATGCAATTTTCTTCACTGTGTTCATACATTAAATGCACATGCACTCTGCTTATGTAATACAGAACACCTACTACCTATATATTCATAAGGTTAGACAAGCATGATACTCAATAAACATTAGACTTAAGATTTCTATTATAGTGACAATATGTTATCAGCTTTACATACACACAATTCTGCACACACACACACACAAAACTGTTATAACAAAATGCAGTTGGGGAAATATGTTACTCTGAATCATGAAATAACTAATTTGGGAGACCCAGGTCTTTTTAACACTAGGAGAGCTTTCTAAACAGCTTTAGCAAATTCCAAAATAACTGTTCTTAACTAACTCCACACACAGAGATTTTTGTTCTGGAGAAAGTGCATGTTGTTCTGCTTTAATTCAATCAACTTTATAAAGCTTATGGAAAAGATAATCAGGGAAAACAGACTAATTATGGAATAAGACTGCCCACACATGTAGCTAGGTGGGAAGTGTAGTTGCACTTGCAGACATCTTCGGTCATTCGAATTAACCTCCAAGGTCAGAAAAAAAATTACTGCTGCTTTCTTCATCCTGATTTATTTACCATGAAATTATGATCAGCCTTCACAGTCAGTGACAATGCCACTGACAAGCCTGCATTTGAACTGAAGGTCAGTCACAGACCCAGTTCAAGTCTATAGGCGAATTATCTTCATTTCACTCAAGTAAAAAGGCAGAATTGCCTAAATATTCTGCTCACGGATGAAATAGGAAACCACCATCCAAGCTCTGGGCCTGAGCGGAACAGTGCGTGGCCAGGCTGGCATGCTCTCCCCAGCATGGCCTGCAGCAGCCCTCAGACACAGCTTTGCTCTGGGCCAGCTGGGCATTTGTCATGCTCTGCCTTATATAAATGGCTTTGCATTTCTACTCCTTGTATTCACTCTGGTGCTTATCTGAACAGTAAAAAAAGTCAAGATAGGACCAGGCAGCTAGTGGGGTGGGGAAGAGAGTCAGGAGAAATTGCTTTGGTTCGATGTTGGATCAGTTTTGTCATTTGGTGGACACCCGTTGTTCGTTTAAACAGAGAATGCTCTGGAAGTGGTTGCAAATACAGGAGGGAGAATTTACCTGGTGGGAGCTGTATATGTTGGTGCATGAGACAGGAAGGGAGAGAGAGGCAACAGCATGAGTTCTTTAGGGAAAAAAAAAAAAAAAAGAGAGAGACAGAAAACTTGATTTAAGCAGACTAGACAGACTAGACCCCAGAAAGAGTTAAAACAAGAAAACTGCTCATAGATGAAAATGCCATGCTGCAGAACACAGGACTGTGTGTATTCTTTACAGCAAAGACATTCTGTCTCCTAATACAAACAAGCTGGAAGTACTGCAAATATTGTCTTAACTGCTATGGCCAAAAAAGTCAATGCTTCTCTAATTTATTCACACATCAGCATTGAGAATTAATCTAAATTAGACTCAGAGCAGAGCAGCTTTATCCACAGAACACGGAAGAGCAGTTTTCAGTGTTACAGCTAAAAAAAGTATAATTAATTGAATGTTTTCCTTTTCTCCTCTAATATATTACAGCTCACAGAAGCAGAGTGCTTCTGTTGTCAAGTAGGTTGAATAATGTCTTTGAGTGCACTGCTCTGTTTTGTTCTGAGGGCAGCATTTTCATTGGCATGCTTCAGAAACAAGAATGTGTTTAATGTGCAGATAATAGAAAATAGATAATTTCCAAGTTACGGGAGACTTCACTGGTCACATCAATAAATGGCATTTTGCAAGCAAAACATTTTGAATTCGTATTTGGAGGAAGTTCAGCACTGCCATTAGAGATACTTCTTCTTAAAAAAAAGGAAAGAAAGCCAAACTGAAGAACATCAACTCGAAAAACTAAGAACTTTCACAGTGCTTCCATGCACTTAGCAAGTTTGGAAAAGTTAATGTTTTCTAGCTCAGCTTCTGAGCTTGTGATAGCTTTTTTTTTAAATCAGCCACCCTGCAGAACTGGATGTGCTCTTCTTTTGGCCAGTTTCCTACACTCGGCTTTGCTGCTGCTTCTGCAAGTGAGTTTGTATGTAAAACACAGAAACAAATATATCTTGCTCCATTTGTATTCCATGTTTGCCAGGCTAGTGGCTGGAAGATATCATGATCCGTTTCTTTTCAAATTTTAAAGCTTGGATAGAAATCAACTGCCTCATCACAGTTTTTTTTTTACTTTAGAACAACAGTTAGAACTCTCAAAAGGGTTGTAGTTAGCCTTAAAATATGGTGTTTCCTTGATTTTGCTACACATAAAGTTTTAATTTGCAAATGGTTCAGGTTATAATTTGCTTCAGTCTTACAATATGAACTTCAGTGAATGATTAATGTAATGATTCTGATGTTTAACCCCTTGCTCCTTCTTCCTTGGATTATCACAATTTCTTTGCCTGCCTTACTGGAAACGTGTCTACTCCTTAAACATTTCCTCTGCCTGTATCACACAGTAAGTTTTCAAGCTCTTTTCTCCTGGTGTCTTCTGCTGAATTAGTGATTATAAATGATAAGCAGTTTTTTTTCTCCTGTAACTCAGCACAGGCGCACAGCTCTCACTGAGTTCAATATATCCCAGTATTCCCCTCTGCAACCTTTCTTTCTGTTTATCTGTCCATCTTATTGTTTTCCTACTGGATCATTAAGGCAGTGCTTTCTGCTCTCATGGCCGGACAATCCAACACGGAGGAAAGGGTCAAAGCTTCCGAGAACAAATTTCACACACGACTTCTGCTCTTAGATCAAGAAGATGGGTAGCAGACCACATGGTGACTCTCAGATGTTCAACTGAAAAAACAGCATTCGGTATTTTAACTGCAGCCATAAGGTGTTTTTAAGTGAGCAGCCACTGAGCACATTCCCACCAGCACAGTGCCAATGCAGCAAAAACAAACCGGAGATAAGAAGCTGATGAGAATAACAACAATCCTTCATCCCAGGCATTGTGAGGAATGATTGAGTGACCTTGAAGGTACTCTGTCTAAAGTAAAAGCACCTGCAAATATTGGTTCATGAGACTGAACTACCTGGGCAGAGGATCTTCCTGTCTGTTGCTTAAGAAGGAAGTTATGTATATTTGATTGATAGAAAAAAAGACAGAGAAGGAAATTCCAGGCACTACTGCAATAAGAATGAAGTACATAGTCACCAACACTATTAGGATTCCTAAAGATACTAAAGAAAACTGTTGAGGAGCATAAAAGTATGACAGACATCAAACTATCACCATTTTGAGACTAAAAAATGTATCCAGAGCAATAGAATTTAGAAGCTGCATCTATCAATAGTTTGAAGACAATATGAGTTGTGTAAGCTCTCTTACAGGACCCCCATCCAGAGAATGGAAGTACTCTCAGCTGTTCTTCTGAACATGGTGGAAGGTTCTAGCAGGGAACAAGGAAGGAACATTACTGGCTGAGGGACAGAATCTGTGGGGATAAGCTGACAAAGAAGCAGCACTAAAAAGTGCAAAGCAAGGCCACTGCAGTAGTCCCTGTAGGTGAGCAAATGCCTTTAGGAATTGCTAGTGTATTGTAAGGTAGATTTGGATGCCAACAAGAAGATCAGCTATGGAAAATTCACTCAACCATCTACAATATCTTCCATCCTTCTCCATATTATCACCTCTCTAGGATGAGGTGCTATTTCGGTCATGTTTTCAGCATATATTGACACTGCCTGGAGGTTTGAAACAAATACTAGCAGACTGTATTCCCCCCATCTAGCACAGGACTGTGAATCCAGTACCTAAGGAAGTATTTGCACTAATTTGACACTCACAAATGGATATACCTACTAGCACCTCTGATGAGTCTCAGCTATCCAGGACCAACAAACATATCCATATATATATGTACACGCACCATCCTGATTATGGGGAGGACGTGATGTAGCAAAGCAAAGGTGTTCAGAGCAACAAGCCTGCAAAGTCTTAGTAAAACAAATAATATTTTACCTTTTCCTCATTCTATAACTGGAAGATTCACTGTTTTAAATTTTGTTTGTTGGACTTGGAAGACTTTGCTTGTTTGATGAAGCTGGCAATTGCTAGAAGTTTGTCCATGTTGTAGTTCTTTCAAGAGAAAAATGGAAGGGAGAAAAAATGTTTGAGTCATCTACCACAGTGGTAAGATAAATGCCTTAATTTTCATGCATTCTCTTTAAAGAGGTTAACTCATCCACAAGTGAGACATGACTGTTTCTAGGGCAAAATACAGCATCCACCAGTGCTGGCAGCACCACACCACAGTCATGTGAAAAGAATAAAAGCATCCTCTCCTGCTGAAATTGCTAGAGAAATTGCAGGGTGGTAGAAAGCAATTACAGGCTTGGAAAATAGCTATGATAGCAGGGTAATGTCCTTATCTAGTAAAAAAAAAAAAAAAACACAACTGATTGAATTATTCCATAAAACACCCAACAACTGCTGAAGTCAGCTGTCTCTAACAAAAGCAAGTTTGGAGATAGCTTCCCTGAAAATGTATTGGCTCCATGAATTACTTTAACAAAATAAATATCGCACAACACGCTCATATTCCCAGTTTCAACATGTAGGTCTGGGAAGAAAAGTGGCGCCAGCAATCAGTCCTTCCCAAATATCCATTCCCTGCATAGTTACTCAGTAAAACACATTTCCCCCCTGCCACTCTGCAGTGACAAAGCAGTACCTGTAGGGGGTCTTCTTCTAACACTCCATAGCGGCAAGATGCTGGCTGTGGTGAGACAAACTGACGTGCTGGCAGTATGGAGTTCTCTTGGATGATATTTAAAGATGCACAAAGGCATTCCAAAGAATAAAAGGAATCTAGAGCCTGGCAGAATTGCTGTAACGGTGCATGTTACATAAAATTTAAAGAAAAAAAAAAATGCACTGAAGTATGTAGCTTGGTCAAGAGAAACAGAAGTTGTTGCTTCCACTTGTTGGCAGACATGGCAGCAAAAGTCTTCATTACAAAATTGTGCAGAAATCAGCAAGATGCAAGCTGACTGAATTCTGTGCGTTGCACTGAAAGTAAGAATCCTCTGCAATAAGACTGAATATAAAAGAAAATGCTTGACATTTCAGATTTTAAGGAGAACAACTTGCTGTCTTGAAAGCTTTCTTTATAGGAGTGGGAACACAGTGGGCAGACCTTAAGGCTCACCACCCATTTTTTTCCCACTTCTTCAATGTACTTTGCAATACACATGTCCTGAAATTCAATTTAAGAATGATACAATTCAGCTTGCATTCAAAGCATTTATAGAGAAATAAATGGCTATCATTACCAACTTTGAATGTTCTCAGTGGCTTCTGTACCAGGTTCAGCATTTCTAGCCCCCTGCCCAGTGCAGCCTCTGTCTACTTTTACTACTACCATTCCTCCCACCATTTCGCTCCATGATGCTTTGTCCAAATAGCCACCATTTACTTTTTTCCTTCTGCCTTACTTTATTTGCTGCCCGTGCTCAGAACTTTCCCCTTCTCTGTGTGACAAACAGCCATATCTTTCTTTCTTCTACAGCATTAACAAAAATACATCTGATGAAAACTATGTATTTCTATTAGGCATTTTAAAGAGGTTTGCTATTCTGTGTCCAGGCACAGAAGGAACATTCTTGCGTTTGTCCATCATACGCATCATTCAGGTCCCAAGATTTCAAAACAAGAATTAAATCGGAAGCTCGTAATTAAACAGTCAAGCCTTAAGTGGCAGGCACTCACACTGGCAGCAAGATAAATGCTTATTATGGAGCATTTTTAAAAATGTAGATACTTGTCTAGGTGACTGAATAGCAAATCAGAAAATCGTTTTGGAAACTGCAATTTTTATTTATTTTTTTATTGTTTTGACCATTTTTCCTTGCAAGCTGTTGAGCACTGGCTCACCTATCTCAACTCAGATTACAAGCTTTCCCGTGTCCTGCACAAGGGTTGGCAGGATTCCTGACAACACGTTATCGTTGCCAGTTGTTTAACTTTGGAACTGAAGTAGCACATATTACTTCTGCAGATAATGAATGAACGAACTGTGGAAACAGCCTGCCTGCTGACCTATGGCAACAGTTTAGCTTTCTCTTGGGCTGACAAGATTTAAACTTGCAGACTGAGTTTCACCAGCTTTTATACCCAAAATGAATTGAATTACCTAGATGTGTGAGCTGGGAACCAGCTTCTAAATACAACACCCTTCCCTCCCAACAATGTTAAATATGAGATTCTTCAAATTATTCAGGCACTTGGTGCATAAGTCACATTCAAGTATTGTTTTGCCCATGTCATATCGGTAAGCATTCTTTTACACTGCATTCTTGTGGGCAGTGCTTCTTAGTCTTCTCCCAACAACTCATCATCTTGAAGGAATGCAGAGAAGGGGGGGGAGAATGCAAAACACAGTTCATCAGTTTTAAATCCAAAACTTAGAACCTTCTTAAAGCAGAGGATATGTGTTTTACGTGTTAGTATATATAAGAATATCATAGAATTGTAGAACGGCCTGGGTTGAAAAGGACCACAATGATCATCTAGTTCCAACCCCCTGCTATGTGCAGGGTCGCCAACCACCAGACC
>JAOWBP010000001.1:44882028-44893028 GCA_028571105.1 Tragopan temminckii | reverse complement strand
AGTTCCGCTTCCGGCGGCTCGCTGCCCGCTCCGTCCCTGGTGGTGGTGGTGATGGCTGCCGCTGCGTCCCTGTCCCCGGAGGAGCTGCTGCCCAAGGGCGGCGCGGGCAAGGCCGAGGAGTTGGAGGACGAGCTGGAGGACGACGACGACGACGAGGAGGTAGCGCGGCGGCGGGGCGGGCCGGGAGAGCCGGGGGGGCCGTGCGAGCGGGGTGACCCCGTCGGGCGCTGCGGGCCTGACGCCGCGCTGTCGCCCGCAGCTGGACGAGACGCTGGCGGAGCGGCTGTGGGGGCTGACCGAGATGTTCCCCGAGAGCGTGCGCTCGGCGGCCGGAGCCACCTTCGACCTGTCGCTGGCGATAGCGCAGAAGATGTACAGGTGAGGGGCGGTGAGGCCCGCGGGCTGCGGAGGGATCCGCTTCCCGGCGGCCGGGAGGAGGCCGGGTGGTTCCAGACGGACTTCGGGCTGGAGGAGGGGGAGAAGGAACGAAGGAGGGATCCAAGTGCTGCTCCAGTGTGCCGCGAGATTCGCCTTCCTCATGCGTTTTCTTCCACGCAGATTCTCTAGGGCAGCTCTGTGGATCGGGACCACCTCCTTCATGATTTTAGTTCTTCCCGTCGTGTTTGAAACCGAAAAGCTGCAGATGGAGCAACAGCAGCAGCTGCAGCAGCGACAGGTGAGGCTGGAGCTCCACTGCCCGCCCTCATTGCAGTTTGGATGCGGCTCTGGCTGCCTGCGCAGTCCCGCAGTGATCAGCTGGATCTGCGGCTCTGGAAGCAAAAAGCAAAGGCGATGTGTTTGATGCTGTGGCCTCGCTCATCCCACAACGTGCTCTGATTGCATCCTCCAGTGGGAGTAGCACGAGGCAGCTTCCTCTTGGCCTGCACAGCTGCATCCAACCCCACAGGTCTGGGTTTGGCGAGGTCAAGCTCTGAACCTGGTGGTTGTTGCGGAGAGGGAAAGGGCTGAATGTCTAATCCCAGGGTTGGGTGCTGCCTCGCTGTGCTCTCTCAGTCCTACTGCAGGGTAGTGAGGTGCATCCTCAAAGTTTGTAATCTCTCTCTCTCTCTTACAGATTCTCTTAGGACCCAACACAGGGCTGTCTGGGGGCATGCCAGGGGCCCTGCCTCCACTTCCCGGAAAAATCTAATTTGCTGAAGCCACATTGGATTTGTATCATGTGGGAAGACCTTGAGATTATGATATATTGAACTGTTGATTTGTTGGGTCAGGGCATTTATTTTTTTGGTTCTGTTTTTATTTTTCATTATATTTTGGGACATTGACCTGTTCATACTGTGGGGGAGGGGGGAAGCCCCCTGTCTGGACCTGATGATGGCTCCTGTCTGCATTCTTCCCCTGTAGAAGTCACAAGTCTTTTCTTTTGTTCAATCAGTACGCTGTAATCGGTTACAGAGACTTGAAATCATGGAGTTCCTGTTCTGGACTCCTCGCTTCCCAGAAAAACCACCTTGGGGCACAAGCTGGGCTTCTGATGACAGCAGTCAAACGCAAATCCTTTCCTGGCTAACTCAAAGCCTGGGAGCATTGATGACAGAACAAGAAGCAACTCTCCCAGCAGATGAAGCAAGAGAAGGAGGGTTGAGGGTATCTGTACCCTGTGGAAAAAAATTCTCTGGGAAGATGTGTGTGCAAATACTTTCACTGCAACATTGTGTGTGCGCGTGTGTGAGTACCAAGGGAGTGGCAGAGGGGGTTAATGAAAATCACATCAGTGCTGATCCTCTGCATCATAAAGTAGAATTTCAGAAATCGGTTGCATATTTTTTTGTATTGAATATTAAATAAATCCAACCTGAGCAGTGTGGTTTTAATAGATGTTCCTTGAAGAGGATGCTTCTTTCCTGGAACATTGGTGCCACTGAAGTTTAAGTGGCTCTGCCCTTTCAGTTCATGCACGTTTCTCCTGGGGAGGGGACTCCAAACAATTGGGGTAATTTAAGGGAGTTCTCCTAGAGGTGCTAGAATTTCTGTCCACCATTCTACCTCAAGCACCAGGAACCAAGGCTCAAGGTTCTTATTCAGTTTTATAACCAAAGAAAAAAAAAAAGTTTATTTTTCCTTTACATACTTTGTTACAGAACAATTCAGTTGAACATACAGAAGTGATAAGACATTTATATGGAAATGTTTTTTTTTTCCCATTTTTTTTCATTTTTGGTTAAACAAAATACATCTCTGTAAACAAACCCAATACAAGGCTCTAACAAAACCAAACAAGCAAGAAAACAAATTTGGGCTTTCCCCACTCCCAGGCAGTGGGACTGGACTGGTCTGCCCACCCTCTGTCCAGCAGCCTTGCTTGCCCCAGGGGTGTGATCATTCAGTTTCCCTTTACCTGAGCAGCTGGATCACACTATTTTCCCCCCACAGGAGAGGTGCTGACATACAAGAAGAGGAAAGTAGCCCCAAAATATTTTAAAACATCTTTGCATATTGTGCACTGATCCATTGGCTTGCAGTTTCCATGCAAACGGTTTTTCCAAAGTGCGGTTTTACGCAGCATAGAAAAATGTTGCTGTAGAGATTTTTTTTTCTCCCCCTTCCTCTCGAAGAAATGGCTTCAAGTCATGAGCAGAATGCCTGCAGGCTTTGCATTCTGCTTGTAAAGTGTTTAAAAACTCTGCCAGCTGGTATTGGTCATTGGAATGTGTTACGAAACAGGACTTGTTCTAGAAACGCTGGGTATTTAAAACATAAGAGCCACTTGCCCTTGACTTCTGGAGGCTGTGCTCAGAAGACTGCAAAATGGTGCTTGTGGGATGTCCGGGGCTCAGTGAACACCACGCTCGTCCTGTCGTCACACTGCCTCCAGTCTTGGTAACAAGGTGTGAGTTAGCAGTCTCTCGCTTGGCTTCAAACATCTGCTCACGCTTTGCTGAGCTCTCAAGAGACAAGCAACTGAGAAAAGGTAGTTACAGCCCATAGCCCTCCTTCTGAAAGCCCCAACACCACCAGAATGACACTTCCCTACCCAGCAGAGCAGAATCGTTTGAGCTCCATCCCTTTCCAGCAGTTACCGTTTAGCTGAGCCCTCACATGCGTAAAGAGAGAAGCAAATGGCAGCTCAGCCAGGAAGAGCTAAAAGCAAGGAGACCTGTCCTCAGTTCAGTGCTTCCTCCTGCTTGGAAGCAGCAACTGAGCTACAGCTGGCCTAAGTGACAGAGAAACAACAGACTAAGATCCTTCTTAGAGTCTCCACGTTTTATCACTTTTTTCCCCCATGGAAAGGAGGGGAGGAAAAAGCAATTCACTCATTAATGGAATGTTTGTCAGCCAACACTAAAAGAGAAGTTGATTCAACCACCAGGCCCCACACTCTTAACGCCTGATGATTCTGGTGGACCCTCTGCATCTCTCATATTGGCTGTTAATAACTATAAAGAGGC
Source organism: Tragopan temminckii (assembly GCA_028571105.1). Taxonomy (NCBI): domain Eukaryota; kingdom Metazoa; phylum Chordata; class Aves; order Galliformes; family Phasianidae; genus Tragopan; species Tragopan temminckii. The sequence continues at coordinate 44,889,618 of JAOWBP010000001.1, read as the reverse complement.
AAAAGTTGACTATCGTAAGACTTCCCTCCTCAAATTATTGTCATATATATTTTTTTCTCCTTTTGTGACCAGCTCACTTGTAGGAAAGCTCCTTCTGGGACATTCCACATGGCATTTGTGATCGTGAGCTAGACTTCTGGAAGAGAATTATTTCCTCTTAAAACCCCTTCAGATTTTATTTTTCTTTCCAAGCAGCCCCTAAACTACTGGGTGTTCATGCAGAAAACCAAAATAGCTTCAGATGTTTAAAAAAATAAAAATTAAAAAATTAAAACCCAACATAGCACAAAACCCAAGCAGACTTCTGCCTCTAGTTCAGAAACCTGATACTCCCCCATTAGCTCGTGTCTGCTGTTTTTGCACTGCCTTAGCGAGCCACATGTTGCCAAACAACCACACATGTAAATCCTTGGAGATACTGGGGAAGAATCCTCTAGCTACCCAAAGAATTTTCTGAAAGATGACTTTTTTACTCCCCCCTCCCCTCTAATTCTGGACACAAACCATCCCTACAAAGCAGGGGGTCGTGCTGAACACCATACCATTCCTAGTGTTTTGAGTGTGTCCTGAGAGACCCTTACAAGTCACAATCGCCTTCACGACAACTTGTTTTGGAGGGAGAGGCTTGTGAAGGAGTGACAACGTGCTTGGCCCCAGTGAGTCTAAAGGAACGCTGTGCAACCATACACAGCCTTGGGCAATACAGAGAAAGAGAGGTCGGAGGCTTCCAGAAAACCTGGCCCTGAAGCACAACTTTAGAGAGAGCAACACCTTCTAGGTAGCTGAAGAGCACGCAGCTCATTCACTTTTTCTATCAATGAATGGCTTCCAGTTTCCTCCACTCTGCCCTCAGTACCCCCTACCCACTACCCCCAGTGTCCTACACCGCCACCCTATTGCACCAAGGAAGAAAGGAAAGAGCCTAACAAAGGAAGTTCCAGAAGAGAAGAGTTGGGGCACCCATTATCCAGGATTCAGGACATCATGAGTTCCAGAAAGGGGCAGAGCTGTAGTGAGAGGACAGAGTCGGTCCAGGTCACACGTCAGCTCTCCAGCTCTGATGTGCTTCCACCTCCTCTGGCACCACCAGCAGGAGTTCACAGTTCTTTCCTCTTAGCTGGTGTTTCAAAAATTTCCTACAGTAAGGAGAAACAGGAATAAGCACAACTGAATGTAGAACTTTGTCATCTTCTACAACTAAACACAGCTAGCTATGCAAATATGACAAGAAATGGGAGGAACATCTTCTCACCTCATTATTTTCTGACAGAAAACTGAACAAAAGCTCTAGATTCAACACATCTCTACCTAGCAAGCTATTGCAGAATCAGATAGACATGATCGCTTCAGTTGAGATATCTACATAGATGTCACGCCCAACTTTCCAAGGTGCCAAAAATAGGGATTAAAAACAAAGTTTCTTCAGGTGTCCAAGACCAGGAATCACACTTTAATTGAAAGTAACTTCAACAAATCCAGCATATTTGTGGGAAAAACAAGCAGAAAAAAAAAAAAAAAGCAAATCACTGCCATTGGGATGTCCTCATCACAGGTCACAGCAGCAGAGTACCACTCAGTCATTTGACACAGCTCTGCAGCCCCTTTCTTGTCCATATACTTTTTCTCATAGCGAACTTGGATGCAATTCAATTACCATTAAAGTCAAATCAACGTTTTCTCCCGTATCTTTCTGCCCAACTTCCAAAATTCAGCATGTAGGAAACCCTTATTTATTGCTGAAGACCAGCACACCCAAGACTGAAACAACAAAAAAAAAAACCCTCTAATTAGTTCTGCACAGTAGATTCAGTACTGTGTTGTTCTACCCTGGAAGCTCACAAAAGGCTTATACCCAATTTGTCAAGACTAGAATGACATGACAGGTGCTGGAAATATTGCTCCCTTAAGTTAGAACAAGTCTAGTTGAGATAGCAATGCCATCTGTACGCTTTAGAACAGGACAGAATGGCAGCAGAATGGCAACTAAGGACAGGTTAGGTTTTATAGTCAAAGCAAATCACACCAACCATCTGTATTAAGACTGAAGAGCAGAGTGGAATCAAACCAGATGTGCAACATACACTGAAACAGGCAAGCAGTCAAGAATAGGGCTGCACTCCTAATCTGAGGAGATTTTGTTGGGAACACACAGTACTGAAAAAGCAAAGGAACGTTGATGGTCTCATATTCGAGGAGACAGTGAGGCACAGCACATTCAGTTGCAGGCATCATTCACTAGTATCACACTTGGCCTCTACATTCATTGCTAGTGACAGAGTCAGCTCTGTAAGAGATGAAATTAGGCTCTCCTGAGCTCTCAGAAACCTCTGTTGGCTAAAGTATTTTCCTAGCTTCGCACAAATAAGGTATAAATGACATTGGGCTTATGCAGAGAAGCTTTTCTGTAGTGGGAAGGGCCACCCAACAGCTGCCCCACGTCAGATCAGAACCAGTTTCAGCTGCTCCAGAAGGGTCCCACCGCTGACCAGAGCTGAGCCATGAACAATGCTGGTTGTGCTCTGGGAGAACAGATTTAAGAAAGGAAAAAAACACTACACAACAGCAGCTGGGAGAGAGGAGTAAAAACGGAGAGATAAGACAGCCCTTAAGGCACCAAGTTCAGTTCAGAAGGAGGTGCTCCTATAGCCCAGGAGAGGCCCATGGAGGAGCAGGCTATCCCCCTGCTCCTCCACCGTCCCCACCACAGAGAACAGATCTCCACATGCAGCCATGGAGGAGCCCACAGTGCAGCAATGGATGCGGCCTGAAGGAGGCACAGCCCACAGAGAGCCCCCACAAGAGAAGTCCTGGACCAGACCTGCAGTCTGTGGGGCAAGAGAGCTTAAAGGGGCTGCCTCCCACAGGGATCATGCAGAGCAGTTCCTGAAGGGTGGGCCCTCTGGTATGGTGCCACGTTTGATCAGTGCTTGGAGAGCTGCAGCCTATGGGAAGCCCACGGGACCAGTTTGAGAAGGATGGCGTGCTGGGGGAGGGACCTCACACTCACACAAGGGCAGAGTGACTACACATCAGCAAAGACGAAGTGTTATGGAGTGACTGCAGCCCCCATTCCCCTGAGCCTTTCTGGGGGTGGAGGGGGAGGTGTTTTTAGTTTGCTTTTAGCTCTCACTGCTCTACTCTGTTAATAGTAGACAATAAATTATATTAATCCCCATATGCTGAGTCTGCTTTGTCCATGATGGTAATTTTGAGCGATCTCCCTGTCCCTATCCTATTTTTTCCCCACTGTTCTTTTGAGGAGGGGTAGTGACAGAGTGGAGTGGTGGAGCTGAACTTCCCATCAGCACAGAACCACCACACAGATGCAAGCAAATCTTATTACCATCAAATATTTGGTACTGCAATTCAGCCATAAATGCTTCCACTACTATGTAGTTAAGAACAAATTCACCCCTTCCAGCAGGGAATACCTGGATACAAACTCACAAACACGTAACAAGGGGCTAGGGAAGACTTACCTGAGCTCACTTTCACCTCCAATCCACTCAGGCATCTTGAGTTTGGAGTCGAGGTTATAGTAAGTGCCTCCCACCTCCCGGACACAGATCCAGTGCTGCCGCTTGAGGGGGAGCTTCAAGGGACCCCAGCAAAGGCTGGAGGGCAGATTCATGATGAAGCCCATCACGTTAGACAGGGCAATGACATTAACATCTCTAAAAGGGTACAGAAAACAAACAGCAACAAGATTACATTCTGGTACTTGAATGCCACCTGGTTCTTGGTTTTTGTTTTTAGCTTTACAGTTGGCAGGCATCTCTGGAATTACACAATTTCTGAATACCTGCGCTTGTCCCACCAAACTGCCTCATATCCTTTGGTCTGAAGCGCTGCCATGATCACGTTCACGTCATAGTTCCCATTCCCCAGCATGCTCTTCTTGTGTGGCGTCACCATGGTGTTGGGAGACAGCCTGGAAACAGAACAAGAAGTGCTCTAGCAGGTGCTTGGCAAACCCATATTCTAAAATTTCTGTATAACTTGAAGCCTGTTTTCAGGAGATTTGCTTCCTTACAAGTGAACTATTTCAATCTGCCCCTTCTCGCCTAAACCAAGAGGCTGAGAGGGCTAAATAATGCATTAACAATTACTCTGGTGAGCAAAACCTCCAAGAATCCTTGCTTTGTCATGAGAAATTGCAAACTTTCCACATGCATTGAACTGGTATTTCAGAATGCCACTTTCATTATTTCCCCCTAGTTCAGAACTGGAGTAAATGCCAGTTTGCCATCTAGAACAACAGCCACCACAGCTTCAGGTGTTCAACAGTCAACATCAGTCTTTAAGAGCAGATGAGACCCAGAGTGGGCTGCCTGCAGTTAAAGGGTGTTCTCCCCCAGTGGTAAATGAAAAGAATGTTCATACATAAAGCTGTGGAAATATTTGGGCTTGAAAGTTTCTAAAGCACTGTCATTGCTGTTAAAAAAATAACGATCTTTTAAGCTTAAAAAAAAACCTGCCTAGACATCATTTGCATGACTGTAGAATCCAAAAATCCAGAATCAGAGTCCATCATGTAATATGCAAAAGAGGTAAGACAGCCTTTACTGTCTACAAATACAGAAAATGGATGCAAGGCATAAGAGATGGAGATATGCAACCTTCATCCCCCTCAGGATAAACAGTGTAAGAAGAGAAAACAACGAGGTAGTGAGTTAATGTGAGGAGGACAAATGGGCTTCAGCAGCTGGGAGGATGGGCACAGAGGGAAATTGAGAGCCCAGAAGAGCAAGGTCATGCAATGGCAAACAGGAGAAAGCCAAGCCTTAGCTCTATTCTATTGCGATGGGTTGCTCTTTTGATTGGCGAGGACTCCACTCACTCTGCTGGCACAAGGTTCAGATGTTTCGTGGCACCTGATATCCATGTTTCCTCTGCCTTTCCTTTATGCCAGCTCTGACCTCTGATACTCCCCTGACCAGCTGAGTGTTACGTTTCAGACCAAGCAAGGCTAGATAAGGCACAGACAGGTAACCTTCCACGTCAGTTCTGTTCTCCTACAGGGCAGCAAACTGCAGAACAGCCTCAAACAATGTGATAACACAAAAATCTATTAATATCTGCCACTGAGCAGTTCTCAGCAAGGCAGGGACATTTTCAGAAAATCACTTCCCAGTCTCCAAGTCTCTGGTGTGTCTTACAAATCAGAGATGCTTCTGTAGCTCATCACAGCCTTTCCAGCATCACCATAAAGCATGATCACTGGGCTACAATTAATTCCTCAAGAACATTGCTTCAACCTATTATCTCTCATTAGCACTGGCAAGCTAGGAAAGCCTCCCAGCCCTTTGGTTTACACAAGCACCCTCTTGTGGCACGGTTTTCCAAAGACTAGCTTATTTGCAGGCTGAAAGAATGCACTTATCTTTGTTCTCTCCTGTAACTTACAGAGGCCCAGAAATGAGATAAAAAACAGAGGTGACACTCAGAGAACTGTTACCCACCAGAATGCCTTCATCAAAAGCCACCTTGCCACACTTCTGCCCACATACACTTACATATGGTACACAACCATCAGCTGAAGGATTGTGGACTAAACAAGGAACAATAACATTATTTATCTAGAGACTAATCTGGGCAAGACTGATGAATTTGAACAGAACTACAGGCAACAATCCTTCTGAGTTTCCCAAGTCACAAACCTTCATCAACTCCAACACAAAGCTGTCTTTTCTAACCAGATCTCAAGAAACAGACTCAAGTGAAGTGGTTTTGTTGGCATCTCCACGCAACAACAGGAACAAGCAATCTTACTTCCTGAAACAAAAGGCAGAGAAACATCAAAAAGATGGTTCTCCTATTAGAGGAAAGAAGAGAGGGAGGACTACAGAACCAGAGGGGAGCTTGGGACATGCTTTGGCATATACTTGAGATGATGATAATAATCACGCTACACTGGCCTGGAGCAATGGGATGCAGCAAAAGGGAAATGAATGATTAAGAAACACACTTCAATTATTTTTCAAGGGATGTGGTCAGAGCTAGGGAAAGCTTAAGCTCATTTGTGATTTCATTACCATGTCAACACTAAGCTTAAAAAAAAAAAAAAATGCCTAGCGACGTTTCTGTAGCTTATTAAAATACTCATCGGTCTTTTGTCGTATTCAGTAGAACCCAGTGTATGACTAGACACAGGAAAAACGTGGAAAAATGATGTATAAAACATGGCTAAGACCACACTACTTAAAGTCAAGCCAAAGAGCTAGAAACAAGTAGTAACTCCACAGAGAGGCAAAGGAGGAGGCAATTGCTATGCATTCCTCATAGCACACCCATTTAGAACATTGTGAATTGGAAGGAACGCACAAGGATCACAGAGTCCAACTCCTGGCTCCACAGGACCACCTAAAATTCAAACCATATTTTTGAGAGCGTTGTCCAAACACTGCTTCAACTACTGCTGTGGGATTGGATCAGTCTGCATACCTCCATCTGAATATGAACATGAGACAACACCAGTTTGGAATTTAAGAAATTCTTCCTTTTGGAGCAAGAGGTCTCACCAGATGAGCACCTCGGTGCTTTCTGAGAAGTTCCATGCTGCACACTAATTCTCTCTCACCAAGCCCAGTGAAAACCAACTAATTAGATCATCACGCCACTTCTACCACAGGAACTGCCTCTGTTTACTTCAGGCCAGCAGAAATCCATCAGTGATTACAGCTCTGACAATTGCTACTCTGGAACAAAACCACAGAGCCTTTATGCTGGACAAAGTTAAAGTGCTGTTGATCAGCTCCTCTTCATGAATAGGCATTTTATTTACAGTACCACTGTAAATAGCACTTCCATATGATATTTGCAGCTGCCTATTACCACATTTTGTTCAGTAAAGAAAGGAAGGCACATACATGACAAGCCGAGCCACAGTTCAATAAATCCTCTGATTTTTAGGGTGGTAGCAACAGGGCAGGGAACTTTGTCCAGCAGCACCTCCAGCCCAACTGCTGCCATGGAGAGCTATTCCCTATGCCTCACTAACACAATGTGCTGTCAGCTACTGGTAATGAGTACTCAACCATAACCTCAGTGAAGATTAGATACAGAGAGTGAATACTACAGGGAGACTCCATTTACCACTCCATTCCTTAGCTTCATCAATTAAAGTCATCAGAATTTTCAAAGGCACCCTCAGGACAATTTCCACAAAGCGTTAAACAACATGAAATAAACATCTAAGCCAAATGAGGGCACATTCATCAATTACAATTTCCCGTGTAAGACTCAAGAATGCCTTTATTAATTACGTGAAGCTGCCAGGAAGTGTTCAGCCAACTCTGCAGAAAACATGGATCTAGCTACTGAGATTAAATCCTGTTTGGTAAGCAGGGTCTCACTGCAAGGAAATAAAAAAGCTGCAATATTTGAAGAACCTCATTTAACTGCTTAAATAAGTTGACAAAGCTTTAATGTCCAGCATCTTCAAAGTTCTACAGTACTAAATTGAGAAGTTTTTATAGAATCATAGAACAGCCTGGGTTGAAAAGAACCACAATGATCATCTAGTTTCAACCCCCTGCTATGTGCAGGGTTGCCAACCAGCAGACCAGGCTGCCCAGAGCCACATCCAGC
>JAOWBP010000001.1:44855807-44878586 GCA_028571105.1 Tragopan temminckii | reverse complement strand
ATATTCTGGGAGCATGTCGAGGAGGCAGTCTGAGTGTGGAAACTGATATCCTGGAAGCATACAAAGGAAGGAGTCTGAGTGTCGAAAAAATATTACAGATTGACCAGGATAATAGAACAATAGAACAATAACTTTTTTGCTTTTTTTGCCCTATAGGAATTCTGAGATTGCTAGACCTGCATGACTTCTGCAAACTACTCAATGTCTGGCAGAGTTGAAAGAACAAAAGTGAAAATGTTTGACTTGATGAAAACCTGGAAAACAAGAGAGCGTGTAATACAAGCATAGATGGGATTTCTCAAAGGTGGGAAAAGAAAACAAACAAACATAGAGAGCCTCTCTCTGACACAGAAGGGATCTTCAAAACACCAAGTGAAGTGTTGCAGTGAGATAGGACAACGGAGAACTGACTGGTGACTGCAGGCAGCAGAAGCAGCCACGAGAAATGCTGAACAACACTGAAAGGTCTGATCCGTGAAAGCTGCCACTTGATCTATACTTCCTTCTCTTCACATCCCACTAAATCATATCATATGCAAGCTTCATCACCCTGGGGGAGGCTTTGAAGGACTCCTGCTATTCAGGGCAGCGTTGTAGCCCCTGGAACACCTTTCAGCAGCACAGGTGCTGATGGGGAACAGCATTCTGATCTGTGCAGCCTGAATGTGTGCATGTACTGTGCTCTGTGAGCCCACAGCCCTCCTGCCCAGCACTGCGAAGAAGGGCTGCAGCGATCTGCTCAGCTGAAATATGCCTGGCACTTCAGTCAACACACTGCTGAAGCATTCAGACTTGTAGAAGGATGAAGCTGGTGCTGAGGCTTGAAGAAATAGAAGTTAGCGTGCCTCTATGCTGATGGCCCATCTGTTTACTGATCTTAATGGATATAACCACCTATTTAATAGATTTTCCTGAGTTCCTGACCTGTACTGTTTCACTAGCGTGAGCAGTGAGATGGTTTGCCAGGAGTTCCTGAAAGTGCTCGCTGTACAAAACAAGCCCTACATGTCAACGCGCAGCCCTTCATTCTTGTCCTGATCAAACCTCTGAGCAGATTCTGATTCTCCTCTTAATACATTCAGTGGTCTGCTCTGAAAAACAAAACAAAACCCAACCAAACCAGAACAAATCAGTAATAAAGGCAAAACTCAGTGCTTTGTAGTACAATAAAGAAAAACTGTGGGCTAGTACATTAGAGAGCTTTACTATCTGTACTGCCTTGCAGACCATGCCAAGCAGTTCAAAGCCTTAGATAGGGCACACATCTAGAGCAAGTACATGAATGTGTTTGTCTCTCAGCTCTTTGTCCCTTGCAGAAATACTGATGTTCTGTGCTACTGTTAAGATCTGAGGAAGGCATTGCTTAGGCTGCCTTAAGCCCTGTCATTTGGGCTTGGTGTCTGTGCTTCATTTTTCCAGATGTGCTCATTGCTGTAGTTTTGAAAGCTGCTCAAGCATTGGTCCTTTATGCTCCAGATTTCTAAGAACGAACTTTATCACCTATGTAGCAGCAGGTGGTGAAAGCTGAATGTACATTTTGTTAGCTGTGCCAGCAAGTCAGGCTGTTTGAGGTCAGGCCTGCAGATGTAGTGATTGTGAGCTGCTGTAAGCCATACGCTTTAGACAAATCTAGCCTAGTTTCACACTGGTCTGGGTGCACAGTGGAGGGAAGTATATCTTTCTGGCTGTGCTTATGGAGCACGTATGTAAGAGCAGCTGGTGAAAGTATGGATTTCACAGTGTGCTGTAGGGTGTCATGGCAGTGCATATCTACAGAGCTCTTGGTTTTGCTGCCTACTTGTGCCTTGCAGTGGGTGTCCAGAGCTTCCAGTTGTGAATGAACAGCAGAAGTACCCACCCATGGTATTCGTTTGGAGGAAATCCCTCATCCCCCTTTGTGCTTTCCTTGCATGGAAACAGGTATTTCACAGAAGTCAAAGTGGGATGTTCACTTGCATGTGGCTTTTAAACTTTGGTTGCTTCAAAATGAGATGCTTGGTATTCCTACTTGCTTTGAAGTAAACCTTCCCATGTAAATGAGCTCTGAGTTCAGGCTAATCATCTCGTGTAGTGTCACAAGGAAATACTTGCCAGCAGAGCTGTCCTAAAAAAAAAACCAACCAGCCGCATATGCACACAAAGCCCAAAAACGGTCCTTGGAAAAGAGCATTCATCTTTCAATAAAGCACGCTGTTTGATTGTCCTCATAGCGGAAGTAGGTTTTGATTTATTTTTTTTTCCTTGACATCTGCATGTTGGGTATTTAATCTCTTTTCCAGCTGGTGATGGTGAGTCCAACCTCAGAGCAGTATGACAGTTTGCTGAGGCAGATGTCGGAGAGGATCGATGAGGGATGCGGGGAGACCATCTATGTCATCGGGCAGGGATCAGGTCAGTACAGCTTCCTCTGGATAACAAGAGAAAACATGAAAATGGTAACCTGTGTGACTGCTGTTGAAGATGACACTTCACCAGAATAACATGGAAACCTTCCTAAAGTGTAGCAGAAGGCCATCTTATGTACTTGTATAAAATCATACAGATTCTTTATTAGTGTGTGCCTCTGCTGCGGAGAGGGAGGTTTGCCTTTTCTGAACATGAGGTCTTTGTGTCACATTCACTCAGCTGTGACTGCACGTGTTTGCCTTTGCAGGTTTTAGCAGTTTAGGGTGGGCTACCTTTTTGTTCTTTTTCATGACTGGAACGTTCCCATCTGATGCTGATAAAATAGTACTGTGCGTGGTCTTGTTTTGAAATGCAAATTTCTGGATGCAAAATGAGTTGTCTGTCTCTATCATAACGTTAAAGACATACTTAAAGTATGCTAAACATCTATTGAATATCTAGTTGTAGGCAAATGTTTTATTGGTTACTATGCCTGAGGAAGAATATAAAACCATGGTTATCAGTGTTAGGGTTGGCTGCAGTAATGGAGGGAATTGTGCTACCTCAGCACTGTTCGCTTTTCAGGTTTTCTTCGTGTCTCGCAAAGCAGCCAGCATAGAAGAGAAGCCAGGATTAGATGGGCAGTGGTCATGCAGCCAACTTCAAGGGAATGCTTTTGTGTCTAGACAAGCTTCCCAAATGTATTCTGAGCCCTTGGTCTTCCTGATAACCACAACTGCAGGGAGATCTAGCTAGTCAGGCTAGTAAATCCATTTTCTTCCAGAACAACTTATGGGTATGTTAACAGGTTATTGCTGCAATGATGTACTTAAAATAGGTGCTTGTTTCTTAAAACAGGAGATAAAACTTCTGACTTTATTTCAGACTACTGCGTAGCTGAGGAAAGTGGGGTTCTTTTCTGTAGATTGGGGCTATTGGAAACAGCATCCAATAGAAGAAGAAAAAAAAAGATATCCCTCCACTTTCTCATTCCGTTTGAGTGTCTGTGATTTTGAATATGGTGGGTGTGATGACTGAGAGGCCAGGGAAGGCTGTTTCATCAGTATTGGCAAATACCTGTTCTCCCTCAGCTGTTACTCCCATCTTCTACTCCTTTTTCCCTTCTATAACCCAGAACCTCAACCGTGATGCTTCTTGTTTTTCCCACCATCTCCACAACTTCTTAGTTTGCTTACGAAAAACTGCCCAGCAGCTCTGTGTGCTGTAGAGCTTTGCAGTGACTGAAATGCTGATTAGTCCATGCAAAGTGCAGTTACTGCTTACCAGCTGATGAGTCAGCCATGCATATAAATGTACGGCAGTAGTTTTGGTCATCCAGGTGCTATGTGTCACTTTACCTTTCTTTGTGTGTGTTTTTGGATGGTTGATTTTTTACCCCACAGAGGAGATTCTGGCCTGAGATCTGTGCAGCTTCTGAGTGCCTAGGGTAGGAGAACAGCTGAGAGCTCTGGTGGCCTTTCAAGTGGCTGAGTGGTTGCCACTGTCTTTCTCTGACAGTCAGCACTTTGCTGGGGTGAGCTGTGCAGAAGAAAGCAAGAGTGCCTCATTTTTTTTTTTCCCTGCCTCGTGTACTTGTCAGCATTTCTTCCAAGTGCGAGGATGAAGGCAGTGAGATGGGCCCTAACCCTTGTTTTAACTGGAGCACGTGGTGGCCAAAGGAATTGCTGCACAGGCCAGATTTGCAGAAAAGTGGAGTTGGTATGTGTTTTTTTCTGAAGTAAGCTGATAGCTTAAATTGCCTCCACATTCACTGGTTAACCATGATGATATTCCAGTCGGAGCTTTCATTTTTTCAATGGTTTTTCCTCTATTACAGCGTGAGTGGATATTCTCTATCAGACTGCAGGAGATTCTTGTTCGTAGTAATAGCAAGGAAAGCCCTCTTTGGTGAAAGATGGTGCATTTCTAGTATATTTTAAGACTTAAAATAGATAGTCCTTTATTCTCTTTGGCAAAGGACGTTTATTCTGTTGACACGGTTGATGTCTCTGGTTCACACGTGAGTCCTGATCGGTGTGAAAGTGCCAAACAGGGCTGAAACCGCTGCTGGCTGTTGCACAGTGATGCTCACAGACTGTCCTTTGTCTCCTCAACCTCACACCAGATGGGACCGAGTACGGTCTGAGCGAGGCAGACATGGAAGCATCCTATGCCACACTGAAGAGCATGGCCGAGCAGATCGAGGCCGACGTGATCCTCCTGCGGGAGCACCAAGAGGCAGGGGGCAAGGTGCAGGACTACCTGGTTCGGAAACGTGTGGGTGACAACGACTTCCTGGAGGTCAGGTGAGGAGCCGGGTGGAGACAGGTTTAGTCAGCAGCCATGCTGCATTCTTACTCTGTGAGCACTCTGTGGTGCTGAGCCAGCAACGCCGGTTTGAGTCTAGGTGTTGTCATTGCCCAGCAAAGCTTGACCACTCCTTGCTAATGAAATCTCCTTTTTGTTGTTATCGGTGTCTTTTTTTGCACAGAAACTGTAGAGATTTGCCTCTATATAGCTGGGAGCTGTTGTTTAGGTGATGGTGTGGAGATATTTGTGCTAGAATTCCATCAGGATTTTCTTCTACTCCAAGACTGTGATGATTCTGATTGCTTTTTAGTGGATATCTAATAGCTTGTGTAATTTGACTTCAGAATCTGACCAGCCTTGGATGGAACGAATTTCCACCATTTGCCAACAGCCATAGTCATCACCTTTATCAGAAACAGGAAGGGTCTTCTCCTAGAAGGTTTCATTGTTGTTTGGGCTTTGCCTTTTCCAGGAACAACAACTTATATTTCTCTTTTCTTCCTAGCGTATGGTGCTATTGCAACGTGAAGAATACAAAAATGGTATAGGGATTCTAGCCCAAGCTGAGATCTAGATTTTTGAACTACCACAGCACCCGTGTTTGACTGCAGAGACTAGGAGTTAGGAGAAGAGAGATTCTGTATAAACACCAAGCAATTCTGGATTCAGCTCACTAAATTCTGAGCATCAGTGACATATTTCAACGACCTTCTACTTCACAGTCCCCAGACCTTGTGATGTTCCCTGTTAACTGGGAACAGTGAAAGAACCTCTGCTCTGCTTGTAGAGATCCAACTTTTTAAAATTGCTGCTTGCAGATTAGGGAGAAGAAACTATTTGCAGGAGCAGTGGTGTTTGGAGTTTGTTGCTTCAGGTATCAGATTTTAACAGGCTCCTTTTTCCTTTCTCCTTCAGGGTAGCAGTGGTTGGCAATGTGGATGCAGGAAAGAGCACCTTGCTGGGTGTCCTGACACACGGTGAACTCGACAATGGCCGAGGCTTTGCTCGGCAAAAGCTTTTCCGCCATAAGCATGAGATTGAGTCAGGCCGCACCAGCAGTGTGGGCAATGACATCCTGGGCTTTGATAGCGAGGGCAACGTGGTGAACAAGCCTGACAGCCACGGTGGCAGCTTGGAGTGGACAAAGATCTGCGAGAAATCCACCAAGGTCATTACTTTCATTGACCTGGCTGGTCACGAAAAATACCTGAAAACCACCGTCTTTGGCATGACCGGCCATTTACCTGACTTCTGCATGCTTATGGTAGGTAGCAAGAAAGATATATGGTACCTGCAGAAAGAGTGCTGTTTGCAGCTTTACAGCCTGAACTTCTTCCCTATTGCAAGGTCCCTGTGGGTTCTGGAGGGAGGCAGCATCTCCTAGGGGTGGAGAGAAGCTGGGGGGCTGGGGGTATATAGTCAGGATTCTGGGACAAGTTCCCCAGGACTGTCAGTCACTAAGAGGTCCAAGGTGTATGATTCTTGGCAAGTGAAAGCTTTCTAGACTCCAGAGCACCTTGTTAGAGCTGTGGAGAAATGATTCCTTAGCCAATAGCTGCGAGCATTTGAAGTGAGCAGAGTCTCCTCATTTGGTTCCACTGCCACATCTACAACCTGACTGTAGCCTACTGTGGGTCTGATGCAAGACGTTCTCTGTTAGCCAGCTTGCTGCAGGAGGAACACTGAAGGAGGAGTGCTGACATCCACGTATCTTGTATCTGCTGTAGGTTGGCAGTAATGCTGGGATTGTGGGAATGACCAAGGAGCACTTGGGCCTGGCACTTGCACTCAATGTTCCTGTCTTTGTTGTGGTGACCAAGATTGACATGTGCCCAGCCAATATCCTCCAAGGTAAGTCCTACATGCTCTCTCCAAGTCTGTTCCTTACCTCTGAATCTGCTGTTGTCCTCCACTTGGGTTGAGGAATCATTGCCAAAGGAAAGCTGCTTTGTCTGGTTTTCACTGCATCTTAAATATCTTCCAGAAATCTAAACTTTTTATTTCCCTCGCCCATTTGCAAGGCAGTTTGCTTGTAGTCACCATTTCAGAGTGATCCTGGTTGGAGGGGCTCAGCTGGGCAACAAAAAAGTGTCTGCTATAGGATTTTGTTTAACCGAGCTCTAAGGGGAAAAGTGTGCAGGTAGGGCAGTGGTTTTTGTTTTCTCTGTGGATGTTCAAACCCGGAGAGAAAGTCTGGAAGTTCTCTTGAAATTTGCTGCTTCTTGCCCACAGTTTGGATGAGGTCTTAAGCTGTGGTCAGTCTTGTTCTCTGCCAGCTGCTAGGCAAAGGGCCAGCTGCTTGTTGCATCCTGCTTACCTGGGCACTTCTCAGATATGCTGGCATCACTTCAGCAGCTCCTTCCTTTGTCTGACCAACTAACCAACATACAGTAAATCACAGTTCAAGACAGCCATATATGTGTAGCAGGACTAGAAAAGGCACAGGTGAAGGATGGCAGTGAGCAGCAGGGGCTAGCAACTTTCTTGAGACCCCAGCAGTGGCCCTTTAACCTGCTTGACATTTTTTTCAGGGTGTGACCAGTTCTCACCTTTAAAATCCCCCTGATGTGTTCTCACATCTTCAAGAATGTGCTGTGGTTAATTGGAGTGATGCTTTTTTTGCTAAGCAGTCCTTTGGATCGGGAAAGTGGGTGCTCCCAGTACTGTCTGTAGTCAGCTTGTTTTTGTGAAAATCCTAGTATGTTTCAGGGCAACAGAAGCATGTGATCAAAAATGAATTTGAATATTTCTATTATAAGTTTGTGAAATAAATGGAAGGCCTGACTAATAACATAATGACTGGGAAGGAAGGGGAATGTTTGGCTCAGTGAGGAGAGAAGAGCTGCTCTTGGGAGAAGCCTCCCTTGTATCATGTTCTGTTTAAATTAAATAGACACAAGGTTTGGCTCAAGTGTATCTGTGAAGAGCAGATGGCATGATTAGATGTTTGTCTTTGTATCCAAAACATTACTCTCCCATAGGCAATCGTTTGTTCACAGAAACCATTTAATTGGATGACAATTGAATGATTTACTCTTTTAAACCCATATCAGCCTTTTCTTTTTTCCCCTCGTGTTTTAAGGCACTTTGCAGGAAACTGATCAGGTATTGCCCCTGCCAGATGGCAGATAGGAGGCTTAGAATATAAATTAAAAAAGGAAGGATTCAAAGCTGGGAGCTGGGAGATTTGTCCCAAAACTGTTATATCTGGTTCTACGTTATCGTAGTCTTTAAAGATGATCTTTACCCTTTTTATGCTTCTCTGATCTTCTGTGGTAGATTGGTTGCCAGCCAAAGTCTTTTGAGGTTTGTTTGGTCAAAATTGATTTCTAATTCACATATTCTCTGGTATAAGAAAGCCTTTCTAGGAAGAGGAAGTATTTTATAACTACTTACAGCTCTTTAATAGACGGCTATAAAACTTGTACTTCACCGCATTGCACTTGTAGCTGCAAATATCTGTCTGTCGCTTTGCAGCAGGCATGAAATAGAAGATGGAATGGCTCCTAAATGCCACCTTGGCTGTAGCAAACTCACAGTAGCACTCACACACTTTTGGCCATTTTCTCCTGTCTATTTGTGCAAGAGTGCCAGCCTCCCTTCAAGAAAGCCAGCAAAAGTGATTTGTAAAGGCAGGAGATGCTGCCCTAACAATATTCATTTCACCCTTTAAGAAACCCTGAAGCTGTTACAGCGACTGCTGAAGTCCCCAGGGTGCAGGAAGATTCCCGTGCTGGTTCAGAGCAAGGATGATGTCATTGTAACAGCCTCCAACTTCAGCTCAGAGAGGTAATGGGAGTAGAAGAGAGTTGTTTCTCTTTCAATCCTATCTGGAGACTGGGTGAGAAGGTTCAGAGAGAGTCCCACTGTCTAGATGTGTTCAGGTTGTGTTTGCCATGTGGTGTGTTGATTCCCCAAGAGTGTGTTCTGAGATTGACCTGCTTGTTGCTCCCCTCTTAGGCAGAAATGAGAGGGTGCTTCTGGGCAGTCTGCAGGGTACTTGACTTCCTTCAGTCTTGGAACCTTACACCTTTTCCTGAATTAGAAGGCAGAGACAGTGTTGTAGGGTTTCGGAGATGGGGTGTTGTACATTTGACTGCTTATCAGGCTCTCCCTTCCTAGCACTGTGTGTTGAATACAGTCCAAGATTTTGAATGTCTCCCTACATGTGGAATCCCAGGCAGGGAGGCGAACTAACTCAGTTTTCTTCAATTTTCCTTTACAGGATGTGTCCAATTTTCCAGATTTCGAATGTCACCGGGGAGAACCTAGATTTGCTGAAGATGTTTCTTAACCTCTTGTCTCCACGGACCAGTTACAGGGAAGAAGAACCAGCAGAATTCCAGATAGATGATACTTACTCTGTCCCGGTAAGGGACCTGGCATTTGGAGCAATTTTCCACTGTCTGTTTTAGGTTGAAGCAGGTATCATCCCAAGGGAGGGATGTTCTAGAGCTCATCTGTGAGCGTGGTTGAATAACCCTCATTACTGGTGTTTGTTTTCTGGCATAGGGTGTAGGAACGGTTGTGTCTGGGACGACACTGAGAGGCCTGATCAAGCTGAATGACACCTTGCTGCTGGGGCCGGATCCACTTGGCAACTTCCTGCCTATTGCTGTCAAATCCATCCACCGCAAGAGAATGCCTGTCAAAGAAGTGCGGGGAGGCCAGACTGCCTCCTTTGCTTTGAAAAAGGTGAGATGATCTGCTCAGGACCCCCAGAATAGGAGCTGCCGCCGTAATTTCAGAGTGCTCTTGATGATCAGCTGCTATTGGACTGCAAATCTCAGCTACCTCATTTTGTGGCACAGTAAAATCCCATAGAAAGCCTGTAGATTCCATGTTCCACCTGATAGGTGCCAGGCTACAGCAGTGGGACCCAAGACAATGAGGAATAATGTTGGAGATGTGTAACAAAGCAAGAAAATTCTCTGTGCTGCAGCTGCATAAGTGTTTCTGAGTAAGATGTCCTCAGAAATTTCTGCTGAACTTGATTTTTGCAATCCTTGCATAACGTCATTGCCTATTGCTGAATTGTACTTGCTTTGCCTTTTTGTATGAATGAGTTAATATCTGTGAAACCCCTCAGGATCCTTCTGGATGCAGTCATCCAGAGAAGAAAATTTCTTCCCCAGAGAGTCATGCTGAAGACTTTTTTGGGTCTCTGCTTTTCAGATCAAACGTTCCTCCATCCGGAAAGGAATGGTAATGGTATCACCCCGCCTGAATCCACAAGCATCATGGGAGTTTGAAGCAGAGATTCTGGTGCTCCATCACCCCACCACCATCAGCCCACGGTATCAGGCCATGGGTAAGTGTCAGAGTGCAGTCTCAGCTGTGTTTCCCAGTGGTAGTAGTTTACCTGAGCTTTAGTCTTTTCAGTCCTGATGGCTCTGTCAGCCTGAATAGAAGCCTGAGTTTTTGCTTTTACTGTCCCAGCAATCCATGAGAGGGACGGGGAAGGGACTGAGAAGAGTAATGGAGAGAAATGTGTAAAAAGGAGTTCTGTGACTTCAGGTGCTTTTGTAGCCTGTCTGAGCTGTATCTCCATAGTGCAAAGATTCTTAATCTTCCAGTGCAGATAGACTCTTTCTGGGTTTGGCCCTCTAGCCCAGCTGCTTGGTGTGTAGGATTCTGTTAAGGGTGCTCCATAAAGTCTCCATCCAAAGGCAACATTCTGTCTCATACGTGTTTTCTCTTTGAAGACTGAACAAAGGCAGACGTGTGACGCATATAGTCTGTGCTACAGAGTCGATTTTCACCTATCAAACTCAGCACTGTTAAAGTAGCAAGAGCTGCCTTAGATGTCTTCCTAAAGCTTATTCTTCTAATGACACCGTTTGTTGAAAGCTTTTGCGCATTACATTCACAGTGCATTGTGGCAGCATCCGTCAGACAGCCACAATTCTCAGCATGGACAAGGACTGCCTGCGGACAGGGGACAAAGCCACAGTGCACTTTCGCTTCATCAAAACCCCAGAATATTTGCATATAGACCAGCGCCTGGTCTTCCGTGAAGGCCGTACCAAAGCTGTGGGTACCATCACTAAGGTAAAGGCCAAAGAGTCTGACTTTTTTTTTGCCCATTAGCTACTTGTGTCACTGAGAAGCCAGCAGGAAAATCCCAATAGCTCTGGAGAATTGAAGGAAGAGGCTGTCCTTCAATCACAGCCCTGACATGGGTTGCAGATGACCTATACGCTTTGCTCTGTGGTGGGTCTTGGCTGGTACGAATGAAGGGATGAGGCAGTAGGGGGTGACCCAAATGCCTCTGGTTCTTAAGGCTTAGTCTCTTTCTGAGAGCTTCCAGCTGGTCCCTTTGATTCACATGGTGGAGGTCTGAGTGGCATCTCATCTGAATGGCACTTTCAGCCCCATAGGGATTCTGGAGGGCAGATGAGGATTTCTTTGAACAGAATGCTGTCTGCATTCTTTTCCCAGTATATGTTGGTATTAATGCTCCCATTTTTTTTTGTTTGTTTAAAAAATGATACTGAACCTTAACAGATTGGCCTAGCAATTTTAATGTTGCTTGTGTCCTCTCCCTTTGTGATATGCAGTTACTCCAGACCACCAATAATTCCCCAATGAACTCCAAGCCACAGCAGATCAAGATGCAGTCAACAAAGAAGGGAGCTCTTACAAAACGAGAAGATGGTGTTCCTCCAGTTGGGATGGCAACTGGGGGCCCACTGGTGGGGGATGAGCCTCCCTCAACAGCCGCAGCACCACCAACACCTACTGCCCTGCAGCCATCGGTAAGTGAGGGAAGCAGCTTGTCCTTTCTAGCTCTTTGCAGCCTGTTTTTGGAGGAAAGATGCTCTAGAACACAACTGTCATTCTCTCATTGCACTCACCTCGAGACTTGATGTGTGGTAGAAGCAAATGGAAATATAGTCTCACAGCAAAAATCAGAATTATCTGATGACTGGATGACTCCTCATGGCTGACCTTCCATCAGCAAGAAGTGTAGGGGCCTGGGATGATTAAAATTGACCTCAGGAGTAAGGCTGTGTAACTTTGCAGTGTCCCACTACATGACTGCGGTCGTGGTGGAAAAGTTCTTCCATATGCCCAGTAGCTGAAGTAGCAAAGCATCTAAAAAAAACCACAGAATGGATCTCTACTGTCTGAATTAGAGATGGAGGATCCCCACACTAGAGAAACTGCAACACAAGTAGTGGTATTGAGCACAGTTCACGGAGAGAAGATGGAGATATCTAAGGAGAAGGGTATAGTCTGTTTTTTGGTGCTCCTTTCTGGAGCCAGGAGTTGTACTTGGTGATCCTTGTGGATCCCTTCCAGCTTGGGATATATTATGATTCTAAGGAAAGGCCTTTCACTTTCTAGACAGATTTGTTCAACTTGCCTTGTTGGTTAGGACTTCTCAGCTTGGTTTTTCCGAGGAGGCTACCCAGCTGTGAAAGGAACAGAAACTCCATTGTAACTGCAAGCTTTAGGAGTTATTTTATCAGCTTTATTACACAGATCATCTCCTTTCGCTGCACTTACCTGGTAAGCAGCGAAAGGTTCAGAAGCTGACTGTCAAGAGTCTTGGTCAGTGTTCACGCTTTTAATTTTAACTGTAGTAGTTGCTATTGGCCAGGCTGACTTCTGAAAGAGAGCCCTCTGGCAGAGGTTCTTTCCTGTGTATATGCTTGTGGCTTCTTATTGATCGCTTGTCACCTTGTTGTGGAATCACTGTGATTATAGGAAAAGCTCCTCGCTTGTTTTGTCCCTACCCCTGAGAGTCTGTGTTGCTTTTGCTCTTGCTGATTTCTGTCTCTCTCTCCTCGATGCTTCCCATCAGCCTGCACTGGATGAAGAGCCCCACATCCGTGAGGGCAACAAGGTATTTGGCTACTCTGAGTGAGAATGGTGGGTTTGGCTGGAGTCTGGGGACAGAGTCATGTTAGCAGGAGTGCTGGGAGGGGGGCCCTCCTTCCATTCCCCACAAAGCCAAGGGAATCTGAGATTCATTTGCCCAGATGCTGAGCTCTGTGTCTCCTGCTGACTCCCAGAGGAGTTAAGCATTCACAATATTGGGAAATCAGGTCTTCCCCAGCTCGAAGGCCCACACTTCATAATGTGTTTGTCTGTCTCGTCGCTCCTTCCGTCACGGTGTATCTGCCTTTTTTCCTTCCTGCAGTGGTAAGCAGCCGATCAGTCACAACCACCATCCCAGTATCTGGATGTGTGTGTTGGACTCCTGCTGTGTTGATGATCTGATGTAGAGGTCACTGCATACTAAGATGTCTCTTCTTGTTTTTCAGTCAAAAGTTGGAGGAGGAGGCCGGCGGCGAGGAGGTCAGCGCCATAAAGTGAAGTCTCAAGGAGCCTGTGTGACTCCTGCCAGCGGCTGCTAAATTTCTTACTGCTCCTCCTCCTGAGGAATTCTTCCTCTTTCCTTCATTTCTTATCCAAAAGATCCAGAGCAGCTCAAACCAAAACCCATCCCAGCTGACTGGCTGCAGAAGAAACTTCCTTCCTCCTCAAAGGAGAAGATGGAGAGGAACATTAACTTATAAGCTAATGAAGGTGATAAGACACAGAACAGAGTAACTGACACCTTCCTCCTCCCCCTGTCGACACATTTTTGTACATCATGGGCTTAGTTTTTATTCTTATTAGTTTTTATTATATTTTGTGTGCATGAAGATAAGAGGAGAGACTGGACAGAGCCAAGAAGAGCCAGTTAGCTGCCTCCCTCCTCCCTCACCCCATTCTACAGGACTTGCTGCTCTCTCTCACATGCTATCTCAAGTCCTGGGGCTGTCAAACACCTGAAATTTCAGACTTGCAGTGGTTAAAACTCGTTTAGGGTGATTCTTCATGGCACTGCTTCTGCACTGCTGTGGCCACATGCCAGATATGTTTCTGAGTTCTCCCCCATCGTAACCAATTTATAAGTGGTTTTAATTTCTCGTCACGTAGTGACAGAGATTTGAATGAGATGATGGTAAGAAAAAATTCGTTAGTTGGAGGTCTAAGAGGGAAGGAAATTGAAAAGCAGTTACTGATCTTAAGTTGAGGAATCCCATACTCTAAATATCCTTCTCAAATGCATTAGTAGCAGTTAAGATTTTTTTTTTTAGAGACAGAGTTAAATGGGCAGTGGTTTGCCCATCCTCTTCCCCTTCCCTGCTTTTCCTATTGTCTGTTCAGTGCATTTTGAAGCGAATCCTACTTGCCTCTCTTGGCTGTGGCAGCTCAATGAACAGTATTAACAATATTGTGCAGGAGCACTCAGTCCGTCCCTTGAGCCAGAGAAAGAGCCTTCTCACCTTGACGGACAGAGACCCCACGGGTGGAACAGACACCAGGTAAAGATGACCTCCCCTTGATTTTGGTTGCTCCAGGATTTCCTAAGCGTTTTCTAGAACTCACTGGCCCGCTGGCTGTGGCAGAGATTATATGATTTGTCTTCTCCCCTCTTGGCCAAAGAGGGACCAAACTTACAGAAGTGCTTTCAGGTTTGGAAGTACGTGGTAATTTTTTTTTGCCTTTAATTCAGTTATAAATGGTAAATTCCAGTTTCAGGAAGGCCCTGCAAGCATGCTCTATGAATTACCAATATCATGTTTTCTAACCCCAGGCTGTGTGAGCGATCAGTTCCCCGTTTGTTCTCATCTCTCCTCTCACTCAGCCTCTTGGTGGCTGCCTGCAGGACAGGAGTTACCCCCTGTGGGTGGGAGTGCAGGGCCATCTGGAGGGAGGAGATGGACACCAGCAGATCGCTGCTCTCCCCAGCAGGTGTGGTCACCTTCAGTTTCTTTGGGGTCCTTCTTCCTTCCTTCTTACGGAGGGAGACTTTAAGGTTGTAGTCCCTCTCCAGAGGGCTGTTCCTGCTTCTTGCTAGAAGTGTAGAGCTCCTTCCATTCACTGCTTGGTTTCAGGTAGGCGGGAAAGCCAAGGTTGGAGGTAGGCTCAAATGCCATCCAAGCGAGAGCAAGCATTAGGGCTTGAGAGGGAAAAGCTCGTCTCCTGATGTGGATATCAGCACTCCAAAAGCATTAAGCAGCGTGGTGAGGTGAGGAACACCACGGAGAGGAGGTACTTTGCCTTAGAGACTGTAGCGGCCTGAGCACGGGTGGCAGCGGGGAGGTCAGCCCGTCCTTTCCCAGCTATGTGCCTAAACACCAGCGCTCTCCTGGAGAGGGGGGAACCACAGGCGGCTACGACACTAATAGCACCCGCATTGTGAGGGTGTGAAGTGTGGCTAAGCAGGGCACGAGGGCCTGCTGCCTTTGTCCTGGCCCTGTAGCAGCATCAAATGCATCAGATTTCACTGCCCTCGGCTTCCTAGGGGAGTGGAAGGCCGCGGCGGTGTTCTCTTTCTCCATTCCTTGTGCTCCAAATGAAGGAGACTGCCGAGACTGAAAGAGGGTTTACTTCAGTTCGGGTGAAGGAGGCGGTGCGATCTCTTTTGTGACCAGCATTCAAAGATCACTCGGGCTGGCGTGATCTATAAAATAAATTTTAAAAAAGTTTGTTCCAAGTTAAAGGCTGTCTCGTGGCTTTTTGTCCTTTCGGAATAGCGGTGCTTGCAGCTTGAACACCGCCAGCCACAAGAATGTTCACCTGGCACTGCTCTCCTTTGCTGGCTGCAAGAGGAGGCCGTGCTTGCAGCAGGGAGCAAAGTCCAGAGGATTGCTGTAGCTGAGCCCCTGCAGGATTTGCTTTGTGTAAGAGTTGGTGCTTCTCATTGGTGGTGAAATGCCAAGCTTAGCAATTCCGCCGTAATTGGTGAGCGTAGGCTCCAGCCAGCTCTAGGGTGTGGGGATGCTGTCCTTGTGCCAGAGCCTTCCCCCAGACACAAAACAGCCTCACAGGGAACTGCAATGGAGAGTCAAGGCTGGGGCAGCCTCAGGTCATGGGCACAGCACAGAGCCATGGCACTGCTAGAAGGCAGCAAGCAAGGCTGCAGGCTTCAGCTTAAGCAGCCCAAGGAGTTCAGGTCTGTAAGAGGGAGTGTTGGGCAAACTTGCATGTCTCGTTGTAGTATGGCAGCTGGAAAATAAGAATTGGGTATGAGACTACACAAAAGCTACAGCAATGATGCTCTCACCTTGCTGCATCTCATTCCCACCTGCCAACACACCAACCAACCATCTCTCAGCAGTTTTGATATAATTTATTTGTCTTGGTCTTCTTTCTTTGCATAGGCATAAATTACAATCTGTTGATTAAAAAATACAATGAACAAAACAGTGCAGCATTTGCAGCAGGCTACAGCATTAAGTACATCTCCTGCCTGTAACAGTCCATTGGCGCAGGGTGGGTCTGTAACATTGCAATGGGGCAAACTGAGGGCGAGGGGGGAGAACAGAGGAGAGTGGAGTAAAGAGCGGAACTGCAGCCCTACGGTTATGGCATTTCCTCCAGCAGATGGACAGCCCTAATACAGAGGAGAGTTGCATCTCCACTCCGTTCCTCATTCAAATAAACACAGGACAGGTCTGAGTGCTCACCAGTGTCACCCCTCACAGGCAGCTGCAGCCAAGCTTAAAATAACTCAGGCTGTGGATGCCAAAAGTTGAAGCTCTATGCTCAATATAGGAGCAAATCTATTTCTCTCCCCAGTGCCCTGGCTGAGGGGCTGTTTTCCCCCAACAGCAGGGCCTCCCGACCCCATGCGGCCATTTTAAGTGACTGGAGATGGGGACAGCATCATCCCGATCCCCTGGGGCTGACAGCCCTGTGCCCTTCTCTCTGCCCTTTGCCTCTCCCAGAGCAGGAATCAGTGCTCAGCACCTGGGAGGATGATGCCAGCATCCTACAGGGCACAAACACCACACGCAAGCCTTGCAGCTTATATTATTATTTGCAAACTAAATGCAAGACAAATGTGGTGGTTAGAAACACTACCCCAGAGCGTAAGCTGAGCTGTAAACTGAGGCTGGGGGGCCCTGCGGGGCTCAGCGAGCCTCATCCACCCTCCAAACCAGATGGGAGAAATGGTACCAAGGACAACAGCTCCCAGCAGCAGCTGCCTCTATACATGTGTGCCAGTGGGAAAGTGAGCTCGGAGGATGTCCTGCTGGCACCTGGTGTGCGGCTCTGTCCCCCAGCCCAGCTGTGCTCCTATTATTGCAGCTTATCCTACAGCGTGTGCATCCTTGTGCCAAGCGAAGCTCTAGCCCCACTGCCAAGCGAAGCCGCTCGCTCCAGTGGTATCACGTCACAGCCCCACCTCCACGTAAGTAGAAATTGCATGGAAAAAGTTTTTCCGTTGTTAATACAAAAAAAATAAATCCTCGACACCTTAATTGGAAAACAGTTCCACCCCTTAAAAAAAAAACCAGCAGAGCAAATCCAAAAAGGGAAGCAGGCGAGGTTTGAACGTAGCATCCTCAAGCTTAGCAAGCAGGACAGTCAGCCCAGGCATGGGGAACCCGAGCATCACTGGGACCCAACACAGTTGCTGGTCCAAGTGCATGGACCCCAGCCCAGGACTGGCTTTGAAGCCCACACCTGCCACGTTTCTCCCCTCCTGCTGCCCCCAAACCTTTACTTTCACAATACTCAATTAATACTGTCTTACGTCCTCTCTGCCTGCCCAGCATCGAAGGGTTTGAGGTCCTTAAGATCTTGAGAAACACGGAGGGGAGCACCATGCTGCACGGTGCCCCAGCGCATCACGGAGTTCCCTCCCTCCCAGCTGTGGGAAGGTTATATGTGCCACCAGAAAGGGAACGGCGCAGCCCCAATAGAAAAAAATGAGCTTCAGAAGTCAGAAGTGTCCGAAACGCACCGAGAGCCACCCGCGTGGGATGTCCTCGTCTCACCCCCCTGCAGGCAAAAAGTCCTTTCCTCCGCAAGCAGCAGTGCAGGCGAAGGGCAATGCAATCTCCTGCATCCCAGGACGGCCCTGTCTGCAGCAGGGGGGTCAGAGCGCCGGCTCCCCGTGCACACGGAAGCGGTAGATGCAGGTGTACTCGGGGTGGCCCCAGTTGCTCAGCACACGTAGCTCCACCAGCTGGAAGGCGCCCACGTCGTCACCCTTGGGGATGGGAGAGATGTGTCACAGAACCACAGGATGGTTGGGTTGGAAGGGATCTCTGTGTCCAGCAGGGTGCCCAGGGTCAAGCCCAGGTGGGTGCTGGAGATCTCCACGGAGAAGATATGTGGGAATGGGCAGGGAAGACCTCCCAGTGAAAGGCTTAAGGTGGACATCAGCCCCTGTCCCACTTCACTGAAGGCTCTGAGGACAGAGGGACCCCATGACCTCCCCACATCCAACACCATCACCCAACTTCCTTCCCACGGCGAGTGCTCCACCACCATCACTGCGCCTCACCTTGAAGTAGAATGTTTGGATGGGGTCACCATCCTGGTTGTAGGTGAAGCGCCCCAGCAGAAGGCCCTCCTCCTCTCGCTCCTCTTTCAGGCCCTACAGGGAACAGAAAAGAGACAGGGATGTTCAGGATGGGGAATGGGGGCCACAAAGGCGTACCCCACCCTCCGGCCTCCCACTACAACCCTACTCACGTAGACGGTGAAGTCCTTAGGGGCACTGGGGATAGTTCCCTGGGGTGACAGTGCTTTGGGAACGTGCTCCAGTGTCACGGCTGTGGGGCGGATGAGGCTGGAGAGGCGGATGACAGCAAAGCCCTGGGAGCCACGGAAGGCCCAGCAGTTCCCGGGGTTGACGTCTGGCTACGCGCACAGAAAAGGAACGCCAGCTCTTAGGTATCAGAATCAACATTATCACCATCAGCACCGCTTTTTTCCCCCATCAGTGCCAGCCCAGTCACTGTGCCCAGTGTGAGCTCTGCATCACCCCGGGGCTCTCAACCTTCTCTCAGTGCCCACCTGCAGGATGACGCGTGGGGACTGTGAGTGGTACCACAGAGGGATCCCAAACAGGCTCAGCAGTGCTGTCTTTGTCTCATAAGTTTCAGAGCAGCGGGTGTTGATGACGCTGGCCCCTGGCACAGGGAGAGGAGCACAGGGGTAAAGCAGAGTGCCAGCACTCCCTGGCTACCTCCCGCTCACCCCCCTGCCACTTACCTGCTGACTCCAGGGCATAGTCGACCATCCCCACACGGTCCTCACTGTAGCGCTTCAGTGCTTGGTCCACGATGAGGTGCACTTGCTGTGGGGGTAAAGAGGGGGCTGGTCAGAGCCATGGGGTCATGTCCCCGCCTCCAGCCCATGGGGTCAGGGACCTTCTCACGGGACAGGCAGTGGTGAATCACTGCAGCAAAAAGGAGCAGGCGTGCGCTTGGCTGCAAAGCCTCATTAGAGGCTGCTAAAAATACCCGGGACAAGAAGTGCTGTGCAAGGAAGGGGCAGTGCCTGGGCTGGCTGGGCTCACCCTTCCCAGTGCTGATGGATGAGGAGGGGGACATGGACCAGGCCCAAAGCCGTACAGTGCCCCCAAAGCTGATCCTAAAGCTCAGCGTCCCTATGTCACCACGTGCACAGAGCCTGTACAGGGTGAGGGGAACACTAGTCCTGTGTGATCCCTCCCTCCCTCCACAGGGAGCTGCCAGCAAATATTTCCAAAGCAAACAGGCTCATTTTTTCCTCCGCTGTCATCCTGCTGCAACGTTTTGCCCCAAATGACTCAGCACTGCTGCTAGGGACAGGGCAAACAAGGTGGCCCTGGTTGTTTGCAAGCTCCACGGAATCCCCACCCGTGTCCCCAGTGCTCGGCCATCACTCACCTCTTCTGTCACCCCCCCGACTCCCCCCTGCCGCAGGGCCACACCAATGCTGTCCCGTGCTGCCAGCCCACGCTCCTCCCGCATTTGGGCGAGGATCCGGAGCTCCAGGGCGTGCAGCTCTGCCTGTAAGTCCTCCCGCTGGAGCAGCAGCCCGGCCGTGCCGTCGTCCTGCCGGGGCTGTGCCAGGAAGCGGCTGATCCATGCTGGCATCTGTGCTTCCACCTGGAAGTGTGGCACAGGGCTCAGCTGTGGGGCAGAGACACTCACCTCTACCTCAAATAGAGCCCTGGGTGGGGGTGAGGGTCCCTAAAAGGGGGAACGTCCTGGACTTACATCAGCCCGTGTTGCCTTGATCTGCTCCAGCACAGCCTCCAGGTGCTTGCTCACAGCCTCCTGGTCTGAGCGCAGCCCTGCCAGCTCCCTTCTCACTGCTGACACCTCCTGCTGCAGCTCACCCGTCGCCTGCTGCCAGCGGCCCTGCAGCTCCTCCTGCACCGATCTGTGCCACCAGCACAATGAGAGAAATGCCACCAAGCACCATCAAATGCCCCAAAATGCCAGGCCGAGGCCTACCCCACCCTAAGCTCCATCCCCGCAGTGGGGTTTCTCCCCACAATGAACAGCAATACCTCTGCCACTCTGCATTCAGCTCCTGCAGCCGGGCCTCCATCTCCTGCCGGCACAAAGGCACAAGATTCCACATGAATGCTGCCCACCAGCCCCAAGGACCCCCACAAGGTGCACATCATTCACCTGCGAGGCCTGCGCCATCTTCCCCAAACGTTTGTCCATATCAACCTGCAGCTGCGTCCGCAGGGCATCCAGCTCACCCTGCGGGACAAGGACGAGATGGGGACATCAGAACACATCCCATCACATCCCCATGCCCGCACCACCCTGTTCCCCTCACCTGGAGGTGCCCGGTCATGTCGCTGCGCAGCCGCTCCTCCATGCCAGCCTGGCGGCGGCTCAGCAGTCCCTCCAACAGGCCCAGCATGTCTCCCGTCGGTGGGGGTTCACCCCCGGCCACCCCCAGCTCCCAGCGTGACACCGCAGTCTCCAGTGCCTCAAAACGCTTCTCCAGGGCCTGGAAGCGGGCCAGGAGCTGCTGCTCTCCTCGCAGCCCCTGTGATGGGAAAGAGAATGCCATGCAGCTCCCACGGGCCTTGTGGGCCTACGTGGGTGGCTGTGCCCCATTACTTCTTCCCCTCCCTCCATCTTTGGGACGTACCAAACTTTAGGGGGTGCACCCACGGGCACACAGTTCCCTTGGGTGCCTGGCCCTGGCCATCGCACCCCAAAGGCAACCAGTTTGTACCTGGTCCAGTGCAGTCATGTCCCGTGCCCCGGGCACGTCTGAGGAGGAGAGGCGTCCCGCTCCCCACCATGAGAAGATGGGGAAGCTGTGTGCTGACAGGCCATATGGGTACAGATACCACGCTCCTGGGAATGCAGGGGACGAGATGGTTCAACAGTGAGATGGTGATGGGGGATAGGAGCCACAAGCACTGAACTCGCTGCCATTCCATCCTGGGTACAGCACGGGGACGATGGCTCTCCAGCCTCATATGGGATGAGGGGATAGTAGTGGGCTCACCATAAGCGACTGCAGCAAGGAGCAAGAGGAGCAGCAGCAACCACAGGGACTTCTTCAGCCGCGGGTAGCGCCTGCAGAGTGGGGAAGAAAGAGGGCTATGTGCTGTGTCCTGCAGTGGTGGGATACTCCTGGGGCTGGGAGCCCACTCACCTGGACAAGGGGACACGCTGTAGCTGGGGAGCCCTTCCAGTGACACGGTGCCAGGCGGTGGCTATACATGACAGGAGCCATCCCACAAATCGGGCTGGAGGAGGACAAGCAGGCTCAGAGGAACCCCAGGAGATCCCCTCTGCCTCCAGGGCTGCTCTCTGGAGGAAGACAATCCATGCATGCAGCATCCCCTTCCCTCCCTGCCTCAGATTTGCGTGATGTGGAAGAAACCAACTGCTACATGGTCAACAGCAAGTTGGCATGAGAGCAAAGCAGCCCCATAGGAAAACAAACCTCCACATGGGCACGGGACAAGTGTGCAGAGGAGAGAAACCTCTTCCCCCTCAGACCCTCACTCACCTGGTGCAGTGAACACCTGCCACAGGAAGGAGCCAACCCTGGAGGCGGCAGTCCTCAGCCCTGACCCCGAGCTGCTGTGGGCAGAGTAGAGCTGACCTGGAGGGAGATAAGGACAAGAGGTAACAGCTTTGCACCATGGGAGGTTCAGGTTGGATACGAGGAAAAATTATTCTCAGAAAAAATGGTGCTGCCGTGGCACAGGCTGCCCAGGGAGGTGGTGCAGTCACCGTCCCTGGAGGTGTTTCAGAACCGTGCGGATGTGGCACTGAGGGACGTGGTCAGTGGGCATGGTGGGGATGGGCTGATGGTTAACTAGATCATCTTAGAGACCCCAACCTTAATGATTCTGGGATTCTATGTGAGGAGAGGTAACAAGACATGGAATGGAACCCACATCCCTGGGTTTGATATAAGGGCTAGGACTCTGTGCTCCCATGGAGGTGTCCCCAGCATCCCACCACCGCATTCCTACCTGCATAGTCGTCTTCCGAGGAGTACCCAGAGGAGGAGGCGTAGGTGTCATAAGTTCGGCTCTCCAGCAGCCCGTTGACTTTGCTGGACTCCGTGTCCCCTGTATCCCTTCTCCTCCTGGTGGAGAGCTCCCTGCCTGTTTACCCACCCCCAAAAATCCCATAGAAACAGCTCAGAAAACAGCCACTCCAAAGCAACTGGGATGCCCCAAGGGGTCGAGGTGACAGATGCCACGGGACGACAGGCTCACCCCAGTAAGTGCTGCCATCCAGGGCATCATCCAGCGCGGCCAGCCCCCGGCTGCCCCCCAGGTAGGACTCGCTCACCAAAGACTCGCTGTAATAGGACGTCTGGGTGCTGGGGCCGGGCGACAGCCGCTTGGTGCCGCTTGATTTTCTCCTCGCCGCCGTCCTGCCGGGATGAGAACCAGCCGATCGGCGTCACATAGCGGAGGCGCGGCTACGATGCCGGCACCGGGAGCGCTGCAGGGCTGGGAGGATGCTCGGCACGGCGCAACCGCTGCTTTGCGAAACCCCGAAAGGTGGGGAGCCCCCGGCCCCGCTTCCGCTTACACCGCTGCGGTTTTCCGGCACGGCGCTAGCAGCGCTTCCCTCCCTCCCGCCATCGGGCCCAAAGCTGCTGGGTGCCAAAAGCCTGAGTCCCCCCCCGACACCCCCCCCACGTCCCTGCGGTAGCCCCGAACCTGGCGGTGCTCTCCTTGAAGGGCAGCTGCGGGCCGCCCA
This sequence comes from Tragopan temminckii, assembly GCA_028571105.1. Lineage (NCBI taxonomy): Eukaryota > Metazoa > Chordata > Aves > Galliformes > Phasianidae > Tragopan > Tragopan temminckii. Next base: position 44,855,898 of record JAOWBP010000001.1, on the reverse strand, counting down.
GCATGGAACTGGTGCCGTCCTCATCCTCTGGATGGAGGCGCGAGGTGACGAGGCGCTGGCTGCGGCGCGACATGGCGGGGGGACAGCGGCT
>JAOWBP010000001.1:44842950-44855707 GCA_028571105.1 Tragopan temminckii | reverse complement strand
TTCTTGGGTTTTTTCTCCCTTGTTTCTTTGTGGGTTCTTTTTTTTTTTTTTCCCCCTCTCCTTCCGGCCCATTAATTCTAGCCTCAATCTCCCCTTGCCGTTCCCAGGCCCCATTAAGCGCTGCCTTCCCCCCCCCCTTCCCCATAGCTCATTAGCGACCAATTCGCCCAATTTGCTGCTTCCTGCACCGTGTCCTGGGGACACCTCGTGCCCTGCTGCCATCTCAGGGACCCATCCCCACCGTGGGGCACGAAGCCCCCGTCCCACGGCACCTGTCCCGGCTGACGCAAACCCACCGCGGATTAACCCCGGCCAGGATTAGTGGTTAAGCCGGGAGCCGGGCGCTATATATGGTGCTGGGCCCGGTGTGGATCCCAGAGCCACATCTGCGGGAGGGACGCGGCGCCCGCTGGGATTTTGGGGTGGGTGTGGGAAGAGCGTGGGCAGGGTTGAGCGTTGAGGGTTGGGTGAACCACGTGGAAGCTTGCCAAAGGCCCCATTAACGGTGGGCTGGGGAAAGGCTGGAGAGGGACTGACTGCAAGAAAGGGGACCAGCTTTTCGCACAGGACGAGGGGGAATGGCTTTAAACTAAAAGAGGAGATTTAGGTTAGGTCTTGGGTGGAAATACATTACTCAGAGGGCGGTGAGGCACTGGTACAGGCTGCCCAGAGAGCTGTGGGTGCCCCATCCCTGGAGGTTCAAGGGCAAGTTGGATGGGGCCCTGGGCAGCCTGAGCTGGTGGGTGGCAGCCCTGCCCACAGCACGGGGTGGGACTGAGTGGGCTTTGAGGTCCCTTGCATAACCAACCATTCTGTGATTCTATGAAAATTCTTTCTCTCATTATAAAAGGATTTGGAGAGATGGCCATGCCAGCATGCCACGTGAATCTGGGACTGGAAAAACAGCCCCGCTGGCCGGGATCCCAAATCATGTTTTCTCCACGAGGCCGACCTATTTATTTAAATAACGCGCGCACCCGCCCGTCTCCCCTTGCATCATCCAAGTGCCAAAATGCAACACCACGCACTCCAAGCTCTTCCCAGGGTGACAACTGCCATCACACCACGTCGCCATCCCCGTGTCACAGCCACGGCCCTACATCATCCACCAGCACCTGGTGGGGCTGTGCTGCCGTGGCCAGACAGCGTCCCACAGCCGCCAGCACCTTGCCCAGGCGCCGGTCCAGTGCCTGCAGGTGGGGCTCAGCCAGGACGGGCGCCAGGCGGTCGGCAGTCAGTGCTTCCCGCAGCAGCTCGCTCAGGCGGTAGGGCTCGGTGGCCAGCAGCCGCAGCCGCAAGTAGGTGGACTTCTTGATGCTGCCGAAGCGGAGGAGAGAGCCTGGTATAAGGGTGGGTTTTCCCCAGTGTGAACATGGGTGGTGGGAGCCGCTTACCTGCAGCACTGCTGGAGCGGGGCCAGGATGGACATCTCATCACGAGAGTGCGTGCCGAAGCTGAGGGAGAAACCCAAGGGTTGGCATCGGGGTGTGCGTAGCATCACCCTGCATTGGCTCTCATTTTGACTCTTGGCTCCCCTCAGCCCCAGCTCTGTCCATTTAAGGTGCTTGGGTGCTCCCCTCTCTCCTACCCGCGGCCATTGTCCAGGTGAAGCAAGAAGGTGTCGTTCCCAAATTTCTCAAAGGTTTCATAGTGGTGCCGGTCCATGTTGCCTAAAAGAGTGAGGAGAGGGTGGCAGCAGTGGGATGCTGGGATGGGTACCCGCATGGCCCCATGCCAACTCCTGCACAATGTCATCCTGCGTTGAGTTTTGGCAGGAGACAAGCACCCCAACATTGTTGTGGCACAGGGCAAAGCAGCCTTACTCATGTCATTCATTGCAGGAGAGTTGGACTAAGGGTCCTTTCCAACTCAGGCAATTCTATGACTCAGTGTATGCAACATGCCACCGGTTCTTCAGCCCCAAACATGCCATCGGGTGGGGACCACGCCGTGGGGACAAGCAGGCAGAGTGCCTTCATGGTACAAAGCCTGACCATTGCCTTTCCCATCAGCTACTGGAAAGTGAGGAGAAACTGGAGGGATGCACTCACCCATGAGGAAATCAAGTACTGCCATGTCGATGAGGTCAAGGAGGCGATGACCACTGTCGTAGGGCGGCGTCTGGCGCACCTGGGTGCAGTAGTTGGGGTCCAGCTCCCACCTTCAGGCAAAGGATGGACAATGGGTACATGAAAGCGACCATAGGGCCACCTGGGCAGCCCTCCCGTGCCCCTTGAATCCCTTTGTGTCCCCCCATGTCCCAGCTCACTCAGCCTTCTTGCTCTTGTGGTAGGAGCGGCGCCAGGGGCTGCGCCAGGAGCGGCGCTTGGCCAGAGCTTTGTCGGGCAGCAGGGCTGCCATGGAGCCCTCCAGCTGGTCCGGCTTGCCGCACAGAGCATGCTCGGTGGAGCAGTAGTAGGAGCACTCCCCGTAGAAGCAGACGTTGCCCGCTGGCATGGGGGACAAAGCACAGGCTGATGACTGAACAAGAACCAGATGAAGCTACTCACCATGCCACATGCAAAAAGCAATAGCATGGTGACTCTTCTTGAGAACCACCTCCATAGATGGGGACACGGTGGCAGCTGGAGTCATCCCCAAATGGGTGCCTGTCCCTGTGTGAGAGCCAAAGGTTAGCAAGAGATCACCTGGGGAGATGAAGAAAGTCTTGGCCAGTTTCTTGTCAGTTGTGATGTCCCGGATCTCCTTTGTTATATTTACCAAGCGACCAGAAACCGGTGGGATTCGTCGGAAATCCAGGATCCTAAAACACAAAACTCAGCACAGTTTCTTGCCAATGGAGCCATTTTTTAACCCCCAGCTAGTACAAGCGCCATGAGATGCAGGCATCCTTGCAATAGAGGAGGAAGAGATGGCTGAAGGAGCCGTTTCTTGGTCAGGGTTGGATGTGAGGTTTGCTGGGAGGCTGCAGGCCTCAGAGGGAAGATTTTTGGCTGTGTTTTCCACCAAGCACAGGGCAGCCCCCAAGGGCTGAGGCCCCTTTTTGGGTGTGGGTCATACGAGAACTCACCTGTCCAGGTGAAAGGCTGCAATCTCCGCATTGTGCCGCTCGAAGTCTGAGAAGTAGAAGAAGTCAGCGGGGGTCTCTTGGTCCCTGCTCTGCCTGAGAAGATTTGGGGAGGGCAGGGATGGTGGCCAAAGAATGGATCACCTCCTGCTTGTTCCCAAACCACCCCTTGTGCTGTGTCCCTGGTGCCACCGAGACACGACCAGGCGCAGGTGTACCCCGCTGCGTGGTGCGGCCCCAAATCCCACTGGGACAAGGGCTGGGAAGTGATCCTCATGGATCATCTTCTCCTTCCCACCACTGGAGGTCACTACCCCATCACAAGCTGCACCAAGCCTGCTGCCAGCAGTAGGGAAAGGGGCCTCCAGCACTGGGGCTGAAGTCAAGCTCTACTCACTTCATGGGTTTGAAGAGGGCCTGCCCGTAGTTCGGGAAGGTCATGATGAGCTTCAGCTGGGTACCGCCAGACTTCTGCACTGGAAGGGGGCACACGAGGGTGACTGGGGCTGGTGGGGAGGCCAATGGGATAGGGGCGTGGGTAGGGGTGGATACCCGAGCTGACAATCCTCATGGTGGCCAGGTCCTGAAGGAGAGTGGACATCAGGGGGTCCCTGCGCGGGTACAGCTCGTAGCGGTTGATGCCGATGTGGAACTTGAGCCAGGCAGGGTAGGTGTCGTAGGCTGTCTTCCCTGTCGGGAGGACCATCTCGGCTTTACTGCTGCTGACCCTGCAGCCCAAAAGCCACCACCACCCCAACAACAACAACGTTTAGTTGGGACGGGGTCTTGTTCCCAGGCCCTTTCTGGGAAGAGCCAGCACAAGTCCTGGGTGGTGGCAGAAGCCCCTGTGGCATGTCCCCTTGGCAGCTGATGGCCACCCTTGTGTCCCCCACATAAAGTCCCCATGGACTGGTCCTCAATTTCCAGCTGATCTCACCCCAGTGGATCAGCTCTCAGGTGTGCAATCAGCTATGCACAGTTAAAGAGTAACACAAAACATCCATAAAAGAATGCTTCCCAGCAGCATCCTGAGCTCCCACCTGCAACTGACTCCCCCTGGCCAGACCCATGGCACCCCCTGGCTTCTCTGTGGGATGAATTTGGGTTATCTAGTCCCCTCATCTTAGTATTTTCACCTCTGGAAGGTGTGCTTTCCATAAGGAATCTGCTGCGTATTACCCATGGTATCTCCATTAATATCTTCTCTTCTAATTAGAGGTTAGTAGTGCAGGGACAAAAATAGGCACCCAGCAGTGGTGAGCCTAAAGAGGTCAGACAGTGCCCTGAGAAACACAGGACTGCCGTGGTCTCGTGTCGAGAACCAGCTGACATTTGGGGTTTTGCATTTCCAACATGAGGTGGGTGAGAGAGGGGGATCAAACTGGTCAGAAGTCTGGAGTGGGGAGTTCCCTGAAATTTACAGTGAGAGCCCGGTGCTGGGTAAGGAGAGGAGGAGATGACCTAGAAGATATCATACGTAATAGTGTGAATAATTCAGGCCACCCCTTGGACTTCACCATGTGCCACATGGGCAGGAGGCTCCCTACAGCTCCCCAGGGCAGCAGCCTGGAAACAGGGCTGAGATAAGATCTGAGGCACTGGGGCCATCCAGGTGGGATGCTGAGCCAAGCAAGGAAATAATTTGTTTGTTCTCTGCCGTTTGTCCCCTCAAGCACCTCCACACATCCCCCCAGACCAGCCCACTCCTCACCATTCATCGCTCCCACTGCTCCGTAGGCTGAACTTTTCCATGGGATTGACGACGAACAGCTTGTCTTTGTCTTTCACCTCCGGCAATGGGATGTTATAAAGGGGATGCTCAAAGAGCGCAGCCAGCTTGGATCCCTTGGCCCATGCTGGACTGACGTCTCCGTGCTGGTGCTGGATCCCCATTTCCCCATCCTTTCCCCGTGGCCCTGCTCCCTGCGGCTGGGAGCTTTTCTCCAAGGAACCGTTGCTGCCACTGAAGTCCTGGAGGATGCGCAAGCTCAGCTTTTCAAGGCTGGCCAGCAAAGGGCTGCCTGTGGGGGTACTTAAGGCTTTTGGTGCTTTTGCATCGCAGCTGCAGAGCCTGTGAGTCTTGGGGAGACCCCAGTCCATCGTTACGTGCAGCAGGAAGGCCAGGAGCAGCAGCAGAAGGAGGAGGACTTTAAACTTCCTTTGGACAAGTGTCTGCAGCTGGCGCCGCATCCTTCCTTGCCAAGGGGCAGGCGCCCACACGGCGTAAAGAGAGTCAGTGCATCCACTGCCCCGTCTCTCCTCTGGGCAGAAATCAGGGAGAGTTGTCCCGCATCTAAACCATCACAGCAAAAAGCAGAGCTGTGGGAAGACCCTGGTGGCAGGACAGAGAGAGGGGTAGGAGCTGCAGCAGGATTTATAAGGGATGAGCTAGCAGTGCCAAGGTTAGCATGAACAGGGCAAGTTCCAAATCAATAGCTGCAGGTGGGTCGGGGGCAGAGACGGTCACAGATAACCCGCACACTGGCAATCAAACAGGTGCCCTGCAATGTCCCATCTCTCTGAGCTTCTCCCTGCCCAGCTCCCATTGCTTTCACCCCTTGTTTGCACACTTCTGCTCCATTCCCCAGCTCCATCCTATCTGCTGGGCTCCCACCATGCTTATATCCACGGACTCATCATCCAGTTTTGCTCCCACTGTTCAGCCAGAGCAATGTTACCACCTCTCCATCTATTCAAGGATGCTTGTATGCAACTGCCTGTCAGTGGGTAAAATAAATAGGATAAAACAGCAGCTGGAGCAGTTTTGCCCTTTTTAATCTTCCAAAAGATGCAGACGGCATGTGAAATCCCATACATCACACTGTCCCCTTGCTACAGCAGACAGATGAGGAGCAGGGCTGGAGACCTCCTCCCGTGCCACGGCCCTACACTACCCTCTCACTCGTGCTACTCTCCACACCAGCCCCGTGCTGGCTCCGTCCAGCCCACACGGGCAGCAGGAATATGGTGTTCCTGGCTCTTCATGTCCTGCAGCACAACAGTTGCTTGGAAACCGCCTCCAGCTGACATTGCCAGCAGCCCCAGATCCAGCCAGCACTACGTTTCCTTCCCCCTGCCACGCGCAAACAGCATGGCCGACGGGAGCAGAGCTTCCCACAGGGCTGGCGAGCTGCAAGCCATGCAGAAGGAGCCGGGTGGAGGGGAGCAGATGGCTTCCCTGGGGAAGGGAACACGGCGTCTTGCACCGGGAGGTTTGCTGGATCCGGTCTGGATGCACGTTTTGGAAAGAAGGCACCCAGGAGGGGCTGTGGCTGGAACACAGGATCGTTAGGTCATTGCTTAGTGGAAAAAAAAAAAGCCAATAAAAACATGCACTAACTACTTGCATCAAAGGAGCTGGGCTCAGCTCTGGGAGAGGGGCCATGGATTCCTTTATTCCAAAGCCAGCTCTGGGAGAGCAAAGGGAGAGGGAGACCCCCTGCTCCTTCCAGTGGCCCAGCATCAGCTCCAAACTTGGCTTGCAGGGAGGTAGGGTGACAAAGGCATCCTTCCTGCATCCCAGAGCCAGACTGGGAGAGGTCTGTGATGTAGGTAGCTCCCTCCTGCTGAGCTACCAGGGCTGCTGCATGCATGGGGACACCAGCACAGAGCCTGCAGCCTTTTTTCCCTACTATGGGTTGAAGCCGTCCTTCTGACCAGGAGACCTGTCCCCATGCTATGGTAAATCATAATCCTCCCCGCTCCCCAACTCTAATTTAGCATCAGATTGGAATGTAGAGGAAAGGGGAATAGGTGGGGTGCTTGCCACCCTTTGCACTTCAATGCTGGCATTAAATATTAACCAAAAGATTTTTCAGAAAGCCAGACGCGAGCCTACAGCAACGGGGAAGAGCTGGGGAGCTTCAAAGCCTGCCCTGATTGCCTGACAGCACATCAGTGCACCTCGTTGCCATGACATCATCACAGAGAAGCGATTGAATTTGCACCTCTTTCCTCCATTTTTCCAGCTTCTTCACCCCTTCGCAGCAGGGCCCAGTCACCTTTGGGATGGAGGAGGAGCCCTACGCCCAAGGACACTTCCATTGCTGGCACAGAGCGCGGACTCCCCGCCATGCAGGCCGACAGCCGATAACGATGTTCCCCATCTCCCCACGGCAGGGAGGGATGAAGTCATGAGCACAGCCCTCTGAGCTGCCAGCACTGCACACTGGCTTGCTGGGATGGATGGATAGAAAGGGTCATTCTGACTGGCACCGATGTATCACCCTGAGCTTTTCAACTCCTTTTCCACATCTGACTCACTTCGATGCTTTGATGGCAATAGCAGCGACACCCAGGTGACAAGACACAATAGGGAGAGGAAAAAACAATAGTTAGACATTCAGTGCCAACCTCCCCAGATTTCTGCTAAAAAACTTTTAAGGTAAAAAACCTCCAGCAAGAGGTGGCAGTTTTAGAGTCAAAAGCATTTTTAGGCTCCAAAGCATCAGTGGCAGAGGGTTACTTGAGGGATAACACGGAACAAGAAGGGACCATCTCCAATCCATGAACCTTACTGCCATGTGAATTACAGGCGTGCCTCAAAGTGCTCTAGCTCCATAGCAAAAGCCCCAAACTGTGCTCTAGTTCCACAGCAAAAGGAGGGTGGGAGTTTCTTGCAGCACACAGGAGTCAGTACGGCATGACTCAACCTGCAACAAGCAGGAAAGCTGAGCCTACCAAATACTTGCTTGGGGGCCTTGACGCACACAGCTGAATTTTGGAAAGTTGAGGCTTATGCTTTCATATATAACAGGCGTTCAAAAATGGGGTGGCTTTTTGTGGTAAGTTCTTGTGGGAGAGCTGTTGCCCTTGGTAACAAAAATAGCATGGCACTCTCCTGTGAGCCACCTTGCACTTGCTTACCTTGGGGGAGTTGCAGTGTAGGAGCTGACTTGCTGCAAATTCACACCTAGCTCACCTTGATCTGTTTGTGTGCTTGTGCTCTGAGGATGCTGGGGACTGGTCAGCATTTGCCTATTGCAAATGCAGGTCATGGAGACATTAGCTTTGGTCAGCTGGTGGCCAAACTGATAACAGGCTGGTAGCAAGGCCAAGAGATTGCATGCTCCCTCTCCCTACAATCATCTGCAGGTCAGCATGACCCCACAGAGATGCCCATGACCAGCCTGTCTGTGGACATGCACATAGCAGTTAATTATTCATTAGTGTGAAAGAAGGACAATTAAGGAGACTGTGGTATGGCTGAAGGTATCATTATGCTCCAGCAAGCACGGGCATTCCAAAGATGGTGACTTTACCTTTTCCTCTGGATGTGCATCCAGACATAAAACATAGAGGAGGTGGAAAGTCTTGGAACAGAAAACCAGCTTTTCCACCTGCCAGCTGCAGCAAGTGCCAGTCAACAGTGCTATTTTCATTTAAAGTCAGCCAGCTGGAGCGAGACAGAGTAATCACACCAATAGGAAGCTCATAGGGTTTGGAGCCTTCCAGACTGCACAATGATCCTGGCACCTAGCAGATATGGTACCAGTTTCATGTCCTCCCCACTACCTTACAAGTCCCTTTCATTTGATCAGTAAAGAATTACGTGACAGGATGTGGGGCCCAGCCAGCACAGATGGTGCAAAATTGAAATAATTTCTAGTGGTCTTATATTACTCCAATTCCTGCCTTGCAGAAGAGTTCCTGACATGCTGAAATAGCAGAAAGACGTCTCTATCATAACACTGAGATCCAGAGAAGGAACTAAGGGAAATGGAAAACCCTTCACATTTGATCCACTGCAGGCCCTAATGCAGAAAAGTCCTTTGAAATTGAACTATGTACTCGAGTATGGCCTCTCATAAAACATGAGCTGCCAGTGGCACTGTTGATGGCTTTCTCAGAGCGAAGTCTGAAAAATCATAGAAGCCACAAATGCCAGACCCCAAAGGTCAGAGCAGATGCACGCTCACTGGGCAGAAGACACAGGTACAACCCCTTGATGTTACTCCCACAGAGGACCTGGATCAGCAGCACCATGGATGTGGCAACCTTCCTCAGCAGGCTTGCAGCAACTAAAGGAATTGAATGGGAAGGATAAGAGTGCTTCTCTGCTCCCTTGGAGTCACCCAGGAAGGAAGCAGGCTGTGTACCCGCCATCAGCTGTTGCCTGAACTACATCATTCCTTGCGTACTTCCATGTTTCCTGAACTACTTTTCTTTCTCGCCCTCCACGTTTGGTTTTTATTTTAGAACGAACACAGAAAAGGACAATTTACTATTTTTTTTATTGTAAAAAACACAGTTCCCCAGATTTATATAAATAAGCCATATACGTAACATACAATTACGTTCACTCCATCCTCCAACACTGACAGCTTTAAAAGAAGAAACAGGCTAAAAAAGCGAGTCCAAAAGGACGTTAGGTTTCTGATGACCAAGTGATATCTCACACGGCACCTCCTTTCCCTACCAGCCTCCAAACAAGATGCTGAAAGTACACAGCACTCACAACACCCCCAGGAACTGACAGGGAGGCATTCAAACTGTACGAAGAGTTCTCACCCACTCCCCAGGCATCGACAGCCGCCTGTGTTTCAATGCCATCTCAGCATGCAGTGGGTGAGAAAGGAGGGGGTAGCTTGCATAGCAGCCTCCTACATCCAGGCAGCTCAGCTGTCCTCCCAAATCAAGCAGAAAAGGGTAAAACAAGCCTAATTCCCCACAGCTAACACCTTCATGGACAACCCAAAGGGACACCTTTGACACAGCCAGCTCTGTGTGGTCATTTAGAAGAGAAGAAGGTGGTGCTGTTAAGAGGGAGGAAAGAGGCACTGGTCAGAACCGTACCACACATAGTCGAGGAGGCAGAGAAGAGAGGACACAACGTAGAACAAGTGGGAGGAGAAAACTTAGGACTAGATAGCACCTTTTCTCCTCCTCTACCCCCTCATAGTGCTGCTGCATGGCGTGTCATGAGATTACCTATTTAACCACCTCCTTCTTGTTTAGGCTCAAACAACAAGGAAAGAGCCACAGACAGATCAGAAATTCCATGAGCGAGGACAGGCTTAGCAAGTTATACACACACCCCAAATATACGCATCCCATGGAACTGTTATGTCAGTATGGAAAGAAATCTCAATGTTTTAACTATTAAAAATAAAGCCCCACCTCCACATTGTACAAAATCTGCGAAGGAAGAAATCTCCTGTATGCAGCGAGTCTGGGACCCAGCCAGATGTCAGGAGCACTTCCAGACACACACAGCAAGGCTGCCACCAAAGAACATGTACAGCAGATTCTTCACCTCGTGAGTGATCTCAAAGCCAAATCCTTCCCCAATAACCACGTGCCAGGAGGACCCAAATTTCTTGTCCATCATCTCTTTGATCATCTTGGCAGCACTCTGGAGAACGAAGGGAAGGGTAGGGTGAGACATTGCACAAAAACTTGCTGCTTGCTAACATCTCCCTGCTATTCCTCTCTAATAAAGTACTTGAGCCACAGGCAACAGGTATAGCTGCACTGAGCTGCACTGAGCAAACTGGAAGCTCCTCAGGGCTGTGCCAAAGGCTACAACAGCTTACTGTTTGCAGCAGCCTCCAACACAGCGGCTAGGAGAAATTAAACAACTACATCTAGCAAGCATTTTTCTCATTCACACAGTCTGAGAGAACTGGTGGTGGAGTTACACTGGGCACACTGAGCATGGTAGGAGATTCAGGTCACTAAGCTGCAGCTATTTTTACATGAGTCCATTTATATATTTTTTTTTCCAGCTAATTACCAAAACAATGAAACTAGGCTGACTTTTAGAAGGCTTGCTTCTCTAAGATCACACCCTGTTAGGTCTGTTAGGTCTAGAAAAGGAGAACAGAAGATTTTGCAGTGACACTTGTTGTCTCAGGCACGAGGGGACAGAAGGAATCTCCTGCTCTGTAGCTTTGCCTCACTCCAGCACAGAGCTCCTCTAGCACAAGCAATCTGTGCCCTGCCCATTCAGCAAGCGTGTTCTCATTCATCTTCATACCTCAAAGATGAGGGTAATTTTTCAAAAGACTGTAACTCCTCCATCACACCCCATTTACGTGTTCTCAGTAATTTCATTCAAGAGGCTGAAAGCTGACAGGGAAGACTGAACAGACTGTACCTAAAGGTTCGAAGAGCTTAATTTGCTCGCTTCCAAAATAAGAGTCTCCTCCCTGCCCTGATGAGGATGATCTTGCCCAACACTGATAAATGGACCCACATTTTGGGACAGGCCATTCTCACACAGTTCTGACACAGGCCCTCAGGACAGACAGGACATTTTATGAACAGAGAGGAAGCTCACAGAGAAGGAAGGAGATAAGGTTTGTGAGGCGGCATAGCTCTGACTCATCTTTGCTTCCTGCATGAAAGCAAGCAGCTAGTACAGATCTCACTCACAAAAGCAACTAAACCTGAGATCTAGCCAAGCTGTCTCTTTCTGCCCTTGCTCAGTACAAAAACTGAGTAATCTGTCAGTATGTGATTCTACTGTGCCCTACAGCTCCAGCCCTGCTCCTGCAGATTCCTTGAGCTGCAGCAACGAAATGTTGGCCTGATGGATTCAGCTCATACCTCATTGTTTGTGGCATATTTCTCACACGCTGTGACACACAGCTCCATGGCCTCTACGCGCATCTCCTCCGGCATGTCTGTGTGCTGCAAAGAGCAAACAAGAAAGAGGAACTGAGCGGAAAAATAAAGGCTAGACAGAAGACAACAGAAAACAGCCCTTATGTTGCCCACGCTGTCACAGAGCCCAGGCTGCTGGCACGGACACAAGGCAGCGACTCCACGTGACGTTTAATGTTCGCTTAAAGCAGAACATCATCAGCGATACAGGCTTATCAGAATACCAAGCTTTAGAATGAATAATATGAAAATGGCTTATTACTTTACTGTCTGTCCGTTCTTTCCTTTGTCCTAGTCCATGCAGAATTGTTCTCTTCCAAATTTAAGACTAGCATAAAAGTAAGCATAGCTTAAAGGAGGAGATAAATACTGTTGCTAGTTTTTCAGTGCTAAGATGAAGAGAAAGACAGTACTGCTTCAACCATCCTTAATTATGTCTAGAAGCATAACAGAAGACTAAATTACACAGTCTTTTCTGTTACCTGGCTGGCTAAGATCGTTTATTCCTGCTCCTCTAAACAGAATAAAAACACGTTGTATCTAGCAACATGAGCAGAGGGCTCCAAAGGCAGCATGTGTGGAACATTAGATGATTGCTTTGTGCCACGCTTCCCTGGCTGACTGATTTCCTTGCCTGACAGACAGGCAGAAGAAATGGTGGTGACTGAAATCCTTATAGGGAACAGCTAGGGTACAGCACAGCTCCCACAGCAGCTGTCAGTGGGAGAAATCTTATTTTGGAAGGTGGGGAAGAACAAAGGTCGCACTGCATATCTGTAACATTGCTAAACACATAACTCATTTTCCTTCTTACCCTAATCAGCGGAAAGCTGTGCAGTCTTTTATAATCAGCTTCCTCCTTCTTCCCCTCCCCAGTGTCGGCCATGGTCTTTCCCCAGCGACCCCGTGAAGGGGCAGGGGGCTGGGATGGAGCTCAGCAAGGCCCTGCAGTGCAGCTGGCTCGGGGAGTGTGGCTCTGAGGATCAGCAGAAGGGGAAGCTTCCTGGCCCAGAGGACACCGCTTAAACAGAAACAAACAAACAACAAATAGGAGACAAGAAGAAAGCTTTGCATTAAAATAAAAGGTGAAAACTATCACAAGAACGCTGTCCCTACCTCCAC
>JAOWBP010000001.1:44816767-44831139 GCA_028571105.1 Tragopan temminckii | reverse complement strand
ACGGCGTGGCCCTTCCAGGAACGACTCAACTCCTGGCATCCTCTGTGCATTTCTATGGGCTCCAGACCAACACAGTGCTTCGGGGCTGTGATAGTGCACGTTAAGTGTTTCTTACAGTAAGACAACAGCAGCTTTTGGAATGTAACAATTTATTGGGGTTATTATTACTTTTTTTTTTTTTTTTTTTTGTCTTTTTTTTCCTTTTTTTTTTAATTTTTTTTTTTTCTTTAACTCCCCATTTCTGGCATCGATACAATATTCAAGAGCAGCAGAAAGAACAAAATGTACAAGAGAATACAAGAGTCATCAGCACAACCCCCACCCCAAACCTGGAGCCAACCGCTTCCGTGCGGGGGTAGCTGGGAAGGGGCGATCCCATCGCCCCCCACTGTGCCCCCCCCCCTCCGCTCAGAGTTTAGCCAGCTGGGAACTGGATGGAACAGAAAACAACAAAGGCAAACGCTCTATTGAAAAATGAAAACTGCAAGACAAAAAAAAAAAAAAAGATATATAGATATACAATTCATCCGTGCACAATTTTTATATGCTTTTCTTTTTCCTCCAAAATAATAATTAAAAAAAAAAAAAGATACATATTTAGGTTTGTTTTAAATTAAACAACAATAAAAAAAAAAATGACCGCCTTCACTCTGTATGCTGAGTGAGGGGAGATAAGGAGATGGATGGGCTGCACCGGAGCCCCCAGCACTCTGGGAGCAGCTCTGACCTTCTCTATGAGAAGGAAAAGGGCTCCAGTGCTGCCACAGCTCAGAATCTGTGGAGTTTCAGCCTATGCTTGGCACTGGGGAGGGTGAGAGGGAGAAATGGATGAGGCAGGGCCCTGTCCTTTGTCACCGCTGGGCGGCTTTCTACGCAGAAAGAAAGCAAATGAAAAACAATCCTGGAATAGGGGTTCTGCTTGAGAGCATGGCCTGAGCCTGTGTGCTTCCCAGAAGGGCTGGGGGCAGAACCTCTCACTGCTGGGAGGAGAAAGCTGTAGGAAGGAAGAGAGAAACCCAAGCCCTGCACGGATGGGGACCAAACCCTATGTGGGAAGGAAAGCAGACGATGGATGGATGGATGGATGGATGGATGGATGGATGGATGGATGGATGGATGAGCAAAGGGGGAACAGGCAAGGATGGAGACGGTCTGTCTCCTCTCATCTGTCCCTCCCAAAAAGAAACCATGTGCTCTGGGGAGGACCTTACAAAAAATAAAAAAATAAAAAAATAAAAAAAAAAATTAAAATAAAGCCACTTATTTGCTCAAACCCACAGCATCGAGATGCTCGCTGGAGCCACATGGGGCAGGAAGCACGGAGAAGGGCACTTCCAAAGCCATGCTCAGCCCTCCTCTGTCCCCCAGCAGAGCCCTGCAGCCCCTAACGCTCAGCCCCAAACCCAGCCCTCAGCAGCACAGTGCAGAGGAGTGTGGTAGGGAGAAGGGGGGGGGGGAGGGGAGAGGGAAGGGGGCATTTCTTTTATAGATTTCTATATAAAAAAGTAAATAAGATCCCAGCTCTTGCACGATTATTGGGCTATTGAAAGATGCAGCAAAAAGCAAGCGACACTGGAGTAAAAGGATGCACCAGGCAAGGAAGGAAAGGTCTCGTTGGAAGGTGGGGAAGGGGAAAATCAGCACGTAGTCAGGCACACGCTCCAGGCTTGTTACACCTCCCTGGGGGAAGGATCTGCTCCCATGCTGCCCCACAGCAGGCAGGAGCGCAGGGACCTGGGGCAGTGTCCCTCAGCAGGGCAGAGCCCAGGGAAGACATTCTCATCCCCACCAGGAGGGATTGGGATGCGGCCACCTCCGAGCGTCAGGAGCTGCCGGAGCCCCTTTCGTGGAGACAGGCTGGGAAAGGGAGTGGAATCCCTAGGAAGACTCAGCTCAGAGACAGCTCCTACCTGGTGAAGAGCAGGATTGGTGGTGTTCTGTTTTGCCTTTCAGTTATTACCTCATAAATCTCCCTGGGAACTTCAGAAAGGGGAGACATGGAGAAATGCTCCCTTTTCTCTGCTGAAAACAAAACGCAATAGCGGCTCACCACAGTCTGCTCATTTTCCATGCTGAAAGAAGCTTGCATCTCTGTCTGCACACCTCTCTTGTCCCGCTCTGCTCAGCGAGAAGAGCATGAGCCAGGAGGCGGCGGGTCCACGTCGAAAGCTGTGGGAAGCACTAACAGAGCTCAGAGAGAAGATAAGATCCCCAGGAGCAGCACAGGCTGCGGGAGGCAGCAGTATGTCCATTGCCTACCGCTGCTAAGCCAAGAGAAGTCCAGGTGAGAACATCTGTCCTAGTGTCCCCTAGAGCTAGTGGCTTCCTTCTCCCCACACCAGATAAACACACAACCATCTCAGATGGGGAAGCCACTGCACAACGGTACACCTCCTCGCTTTGAAATGTTAGGACAACATTAGGACAACTCCAGTAAGCTGGAGTGGAAGAACGTGGTCCCGCTCACACAAAAACCCATCGGAGCCCTCCTCTCCCTAGAAAGAACCTGGAGAAGAGGGTGTGCATCTCAACCTCAACAAAGCCTGAGTGCATGGGGCAGCTCCTTCACCTGCCCCGAGGACGTGGTGACAGTCAGGGATGGGACAGGTGGATGGGGCTGGGTTCTCTGTCCTGATGTGGTGAATCCTGCAAGAAAACTGCCATTCCCTACCCAACACTGGGAGAATCACAGAATCATAGAATGGCCTGGGTCGAAAAGGACCTCAAAGATCATCCAGTTTCAACCCCCCTGCTACGTGCAGGGCTGCCAACCACCAGACCAGGCTGCCCAGAGCCACATCCAGCCTGGCCTTGAATGCCTCCAGGGATGGGGCATCCACAGCCTCCTTGGGCAACCTGTTCCAGTGCGTCACCACCCTCTGAGTGAAAAACTTCCTCCGAACATCTAAACTAAATCTCCCCTGCCTCAGTTTAAAAAGACCCCACGGAGGGGAGGTGCATCCCCTTCCCAGATGAGCCCACCGTGCTACACCCTGCTCTGACAAGGGGAAGGGAGAAAAGGCGGCGACCTGGCAGGAAAGGTACATGCTGACCCCAAATCTTAGCAGCTTGCTGTGCATGCAAAGAAAGTCAACTGTTTCCATGTGGTGGGCCAGGAGCGGCCATTGCTGAGGGCTGCTCGGCCAGAAAAACCATTTGGAGACTCCACCTTAGCTCACAGGAGAGGAATGGGAGGGAAGGGAACTCCAACACGTGGGAGGCACGGGCAGAGGGGGCTGCAGACAGACGGGGTTCCTCCAACACGCAACTCGCCTTCTCCGCTTGGAGATTGCTGCCAGTCCCAGAATGCCTTTCCCTCCGGTTCAAGCAACCAAACACCACCCCAGACACACATGCTTCGATACTACAAAATACTCTTTTCTCTAAGGACCGCCTAATACCGCTACAGTTTGTGCAATCACCGCATTTATTATTCATTTTTAAACTCTCTCGCTCTCTCTCTCCCTGTAGAAATTTTTTTTTAAGCTTTTCTCTTTTTTTTATGCAAAACTAATCATTTCACTTTTTCCACTCCATCATAAAATCTCCTCTAAAAACACGACGACAAGAGAACAAACATGGCACAGACACAGAGAATATCTCCCTGTTTTTGTTTTTTTTTTTTTTCTTCCTAGGGTGTACGGGGAAGGGAAGGGGATACTTTCAAATGAACTCCTCCCCTCAACCTCACGCCCTTTCCAAAGGGCACAGATGGATCTTTCTTCCCATCTCCATTAAAGAGCAAGGGCAAAAACTGAGGAGGAAGAGCGTAACCCACATGAATACGAAGGTCGGTTGGTCGGCCCCAAGCGGCACTTGGGGCCACCCGAGGGCACTTGGAGACTTCCAGATAGCAGCCTCTACCTGGAAGCAGCAGGGGATCTGTGTTCCAGATCCAGAGGTTCAGGGTTTGATTCCCACCTGGCGACGCAACCGGGGAGCGAAGCGTCGCACAGGCGGTTGAGCTGTGTCTGCAAGCTGGCTGGCACTCCTTTCCTCCTCCGCAAAGAGCATGTACCGCACGAGTTCCCCCGCCACGACAGCACCCCTACCACGACCCACCGTGTGCTCTTCAGACGGTCCCCTTTGCTTGTCACTCCGGAGAAAGGCAAAACCCCTTCAACTACACAGTTCCTGCCCCCCGCCCCCAAAGAACACCATATAAGAGACACCGGAGAAAAGAAGTCTGCCAAGCGAACGCACCTTGGCCACAACACATCGAGAGTTTCCTATTAAAGTTCCCTTTTATCTCCCACTTAAACGCTTTGATTTGTTTCAGAACCTCATTATCACAGAACAAAACACATCACCACATACACACCAAACAGCAACTGAACAACCTAAGGTGACAGGCCGGTTTGCATCCACCCTATAAAGCTCCTCTTATCCTGCAGCCTCCAAATAGTTGTGGTTTCTTGTTGTTGTTGCTTAGAAGGGGAAAAAAGAGAAGCATCTCCTTGCTGATTCCCTAAGAAGGAGCTTTTCCCCAGAACTATGGACTGTTCGTCCTTGAAGCAGTGGATAGGCTATGCTCAAATAAGGGACCCTGGGTGTGCCAGGCACAGGAAAGATGCAAAAGTAAAAACACAAAGAATACAGGCAGGTATTAATACAGACACGCACACGAGTCCAACACGTTATAGGAAGCCTTAGCTTGGGTGAATGGATCGGGGAAGTCTCTTTCTCCCTGCCCCTGGCTTCAGCTGTGAATGCAGCTGCATCCCCAAAGCACCTGCTGAGCTCTTAAAACAAGGGAAGAGAAACGAAGAGGTGTGCCAAGGGTGGAGACTGCAGCACCTGGAGCCCCCTCAAACCCAACACAAATCCCATCTGCTGCGAGGCATTCCTGTGGGCAGGCAGCGAGGCATTCACTGCGCCGACCGAGGAGCTGCAATTAGAGAGGTTCTAATTACAGTCAGCGGTCACTCGGTCCTTCTGCCACCCCAGTTCTATCCCACAGACCGCCTCGCTGCTACCCTCAGACCACAAAATGACAGCTCCAGGCAGGAGCACTGCCAGGGCAGTCAGCTGCCAGCACCCTGTCCCTCATGCAGAAGCACCAAAGGGTCAGCTCCGCTCGTGTTCACCCGCTCAGGGCACAGCTGCCGGCCTCAGAGTGGGGAATTCTCTCCACCCTTTCCCACCTCTGCACCACAGATGTAGAAGTAAAACCCCTCTGCCCCAATCCCAGCGGTGGGGACAGGGTCGGGAGGGGAGGCTCTCCCACAGGTTGATCCATCAGCACCTTTTCCTCACCCCTACAGCCCAGCCACATGCAAGTAGAGGAGAAGGGAGAGGAAGGAGTGGTGTCTCACCACGATGCTTAGGATAAGCAAGCCAGAAGTGGCAGATAGAGGAGAGAGCTTGTTTTGGGCACGACAAGAGCATCAGGGAAAGAGCTGTGATCTCGTTTGCTCCTACTTGCAAGGGCCAAGGAGAAGGAATGTCTGTATCAACCCAGAGGTGCTCTCAGAGAGAGCCAGCACACGTGCTTATGATATGAGAGTAATTTCTTGTTAGCACCTTTGATGGCAGTTGTAAGGGGCCATTTCAGATCCTGGAAAAACAGAGGGGAACACTCCTTCCAGGACATCCTAGACAGAGAGAGGGGAGCAGGAGAAATGAGAGGGAGTGGGTAGAGCACACCACTCACCTTAACACCCATCCTTCCCTCTGAGGGAGCAAAAACATTCAGGGGAAGCTTGCAGAGGAGGCAGGAGACCACCATCTCCTCCCAGACTGAAGGATAGGTGCTCCCACTCCCACCACAGAAGGGCTGAGGGGGGGGGGGGGGGAGGGGACATTTGATGCCCTCTCCCCAAACAAGTGCAAGTGATGAAATGCCAGGAGGAAGGTTTGGCTGGAGGCAGGCTCCCCTTCTCTCCCATTCCACCTGCAAAGCTGAGTGTGCTGGAAGATGCAGGGGAAGAGGAGACACCAGGCTGCCCAAAAGTGACCATACAACTGCCAAGGTAGCACCGATAGTTGCAGGAACAGAGAAGCCACCATGGGATGTTTGCTGTGTGGGGCTCTCTCAGCCACCCCAGCTTTATCATGAGCACCTTGCAGCTATGACACTTCACCTCACACCCCTCTCCTCCTTGCGGGACATCTGGATCCGTCACTGCAGCACAGAGATGGCAGATCCAGGCCACGGGCCAAGGAAGGCAAGGACAGTAGGATCCAGGTCACGGCAGGGGAAAAATACAGGAATGGAAGAGACTGTGTGCATCTTGTGGAAGAAGGCTCAGGGTTGTAGGTTCCAGCCCTCCTTCCACCCACCTTTTGAGGGTCTGGAGCTCCTCTTCACTCGAAGATGGAAGGGGAAGGGGAGGAGGTGCAGCCCCCCGCCACCCCGCAGGCACACAGAAACACGCTCACCCCAAAGGCTCCGCTGCCAGTTGGACACCACCACATTCAAGGACAAACAACCACGGCCCACCCTGCCTCCTGACTCCCCCCACTGCAACACTCTGGCCTCTGCACCAGAGGGATCGGGCAGGAGGGGGAGGAGGAAGGGTGGCCGTGAGGGCAGAGGGACAGCGCAGGGGAGAAGGAGAGAACCAAGGACAGCCATTCACACCACGACTTCTCGCAGGTAGAGCCCCCACATCCCTGGAGCAGGGGGATCTGGCTGGCTCACTTGCTGCCACCTCCCCCACCACCCGCTGCCGCCACCTTCTCAAAATCCTCCGCGTTGCAGAACTCCTTGATGGTGACCGTGAGCAGGTTGCTGGTGACATCCGTGACCACCACGTTAGAGCAAGGGGACATCTCGGGACGCCAGTCGCCGGCCTCCAGCTCTGGGTCAGAAGAGGAAAGTGGCAAGGATGGCGTCTGCCCCCCGCTGCAGCCTCCGGGGGGAGAACGCTTGCTGGTGGCAGCTGACTCAGGTGGGATGGAGAGGTCGAGGACCTCTGACTCGCGCCAGTCGGGGATGGCTGGGCTGAGGGTCTCAGGGAGCAGCTTTGGAGGGGAATCATCCGGGTCAGAGGAGGAGTGGGGTGCGGGCGACGGGCAGCCAGAGGAGCTGGAGCTGGGGGCATCGTACGGGGTGGAGCCCATCATGAGCCCACAGGAGGCTGCCTGGGAGCCTTCGGCCTCCCCCTTGCCCTCCAGGGAGGGGGCGGGCGCAGCAGACGGCTTATTGTAAAGCGAGAAGCCGCCGAACTTCATGTGGCGGATCTGAGTGCGGAGGACGCTCTCACTGAACTTTTTGCTCTTACCGATGACACGGTTTCGGGAAGGGATCTTGGGTCGAGCCAGGGCCCCGGCCCCGTTGGCCGGCTTCCCACCTTTGTCAATGACTTTGAGATTGAGGATGATGCGGCTGCGCTTGGGCTCACGGGGTTTCACCTTGCGGTTGATGATGCGGACGGTCTCCGAGAAGGGTGAGACAGGGGGACGGATGCCGGCCCCTCCACCCACGCTTCCGCCATTCTGGGGGTCGGGACGGGGCAGGGGACGCCGGGACATGCGGTGGCATCGCCGGATGTCCTTCTTGAGTCGGTGCACTGCGGCGCTGGAGTGGAGCTTGGGAGATGAAGTGCTAGAACCAGGCTTGACAGAAAAGTGTACATCCCCAATGTGGAGGGCCTCCGCTTGGGCCCGAGCCTGCGGTGGTGGGGAGAGAGACAAAAACAGGATCAGAGAGGTAGCCTAAGTGCAACCAAATCTCAGGTCAGACACTGCTTGCCTCACGCTGAAGAGAAATGCCGTATCACATCTATACCCACATAAATGACGACCACGAGTCCACGCCATCCTCCTACTGAATCCGCTGGTGAGTCAAGACAGAAACCTGCCCCTCTGAGCCTGCTCCACAGAAGGGATGAGCCAGCTCATCACTCCCCCTGCATGCTCTCAGTGTCAGCTCCAACACTATGAGCTCTCACTTTCAGCACCCAACTCCCCATTCCATCCCCAGCCTGATGACAGTGGAGAGATGCCACCATCATGTGGTGACAAGCATGCTAAGGACTGCATGGGGAGATGGGGTGGAATGTATGTGCTGTCTGCGACTATGGATTGTTGGGAGCTGTGGCACAGCCCCTATACAAGCAAAGGAGGGATGTCCAGATCCTTTATGTGCAGCTAATTACTCCCCTGTTGGCACATATTTCCCCAAAGAGAAAATTGCCAGGCTCCAGCCATGTTACAAGCAATGGTTCCTAATGGTTGGTAATCCTCAGCACCAACAGTTTGGCCACTGTTGAGTTAGCATCCTAAACTAAGTACCAGTCCCAAGAGAGGGGAGCTGCCCCACATGCTCTGGGAATGAGCAGGAGACAAGAGGAAGGCAAAGAGAACTACATCCAGGTAGCTCCCACAACCAGACTCGTCTGCTCTACCAAACAGGGTGAATGTGGGTCTTGAGAAACATGGAGGTGAGTGATGGTGATCTGATAAAGCTGTCTTAGCTAAGAGCAAGAACCGCAGAGATCTGGAGCTGAGTTTTCAAATAAGTTGCTTATCCCTACCCTGAAGTGCAAACAAGGTTGGCACTGCCTTGTCCTTTGGAACACCATACAGCCCACTCCTCCTGCAGCCTCCTGCGTCCCACTCCTCACCCCAACAAAACTCCACCTTTATGCCTCTCAGTGGTACCTGGAAGCAGAAGTAGCCCACACCTGGAGCTGAGATGAGCCCCCTCTCCCATCATTACCCAGCTAGCAAGCAGCTTCCTCCATCTCGTGGGCACAACAAGAACTGCAGTGCTACAGACAGCTGCTTTTCCTCCCCGACTTCTCTCTCGGATTGCCCCCTCGCACCAGCCAAGATCGGGATGGCTGCCTGCCAGCTGAGAGCTTAAGTACTCCAACACCATCTCCTTTGTCACCCTGCAGGCTGTGCCTCCTACCGAAGGAACGCCTGGGGAAAAAAATGTTCTTGTCAAGACGGCAATCTAACAGATCTGAGCGAGGGGCCCAGGCGCGCTTTCCTTTCACACAATGAGCTCAGAGCCCTTTGCCCCTCGACTCCCACCGAGGGCCCAGCAAGAGTCACAGAAGACCCTGAACAAGCAGAGAACAGGGATGTGAAGACATTTTGTTCCTCCCTGGCTAACATCAGGTTGTTCCCTGCAGTGCTATGTACGTCCTGGCTTTAAAAAGGACTGTGACCAAGAGGCCTCTATCCCCTGTTCTATGTGAAAATGCAGACCAAAGTCTCATCTGTGCCACTCAGCCTCATGCATCACTCTGTGCCCTGAACAGTACAGAAAATTAATAGTTAGATATGATTCTGTCTGCCCTGGTCCTCCAGCTTAAAGGAAGCAGTTACAACCACAGTTGCTTTCTACACCCTGAATTCCTCGGTGGAGTTTCCCAACAACTGAAGGAAAAGAAAAATGATAATGCTGGGACAGTTGCTGCTCAGCCACTTCCGAAGTCCCACTGACTCCACATTCTCTGCCTGTGCCCATTAATCAGCCCCTGTCTTGCTTCGACTAAGAGACCTGTCTTTGTTTGGTGCTTACAGAGCAGCTAGCACAGACCAACACACATGGCTGGGACCTTCCCAGTGCACCAGAACCACCAGGTCTCCTTTGTTTGCTGTGTGTCTGTGTTTCCAGTTACTCCCTGCATTCGTTAAATTCCAGTTTTGGTACTTTCTGAGCAGCCTACACAAACCATGGACTGCTTAGGCCAGGCTGTTAAGCAGCAGGGTGAGCCAGGCCCTCCCCAGGTGCTGTCCCCAGCGACCAGCTTCAGCGCTGGTTTCAATGAACAATATGCAGATACACAACTTACTTTCAGCTTGTTTTTCCAGGTAAGGTTTCAAGAA
Organism: Tragopan temminckii; assembly: GCA_028571105.1. Classification (NCBI taxonomy): domain Eukaryota; kingdom Metazoa; phylum Chordata; class Aves; order Galliformes; family Phasianidae; genus Tragopan; species Tragopan temminckii. The sequence continues at coordinate 44,821,353 of JAOWBP010000001.1, read as the reverse complement.
AAATAGTATCAAGACGCTCTATCTAAGACCAGCCCCCACCGTCCTCTCACTTGCAAAGATCAGTGTTCCTACTACAGGATCAGGTTTATTCAGGATCAGCTATACAAACTCGGGCCTCTTTCCTGCTGAGGACAGCACGTTTTCGGGGCTCAGTCATTTCCTTCTCTGGCTTCCAACTTTAAGCGACTTGCACCTTTGGGTTACAGAAGACTCAGCATTCAGGTTGGCAGCTCCCTGCTTCAGACTCATGACACTAACACACTCAAGAGCTGCATGAGCACAAAGTCTTTAAAACCAAACCCGTTTAATCCTTTCAGCTGCATCACCAGTGAGTTACTCAGCTGAGAACTTCTCCAAATGGAAGCAACCTCTTGGGGTTTTGCTGTTCTCACCCGCAGGATTTGCTCACCACCGAAGAAGTACTCAGTATGTACATAAGTAATTCGCTGCCTGCTTACAGCTCAGCCTACATCAGGAGCAGCTTCTGGAGGCTTGCTGCAGTGCTCTGTCACGGGAGCAAAGCAACTGCTTCCCTTCCCCCCACTCCCTTTTTGGGATCTGTATCACCTTTATTTAGCTTGTGCAGCTCTTTCCCATTGCCTCTGGGAACAAGTATTATCTCCCTTGTTCCCTACTATTTCTGAATAAATGTCCCTCGAGGCCCAGCACGCATATTTGTTCATTCACTCCCTGAACGCACTGAGGCACACAAGCACATGCACTGACACGTGCTTTGTGAAGGCTTGCTTACCTGATTTGTATCAAAACCTTTGCAATCTGAAAGGGGAAGGGAGGTTAAAAAAAAAAAAAAGAAAGAAAAAAAGACCTTGCAAAGCAGCAGATTTCTAGTTAATTACTTCAGAATCAAGTGATTTCCAGGAGCACTGCTGCACCATTACTGCTGCTCTCTCATACATTACTGGTTCTGCTTTGTCTTTTATTCTCCACCTGCATTCCCACAGTCCTTGCTCCAACCAGCTCTTCTTTCCCCTTTTTGGCTGCCATTCTGCCTTTTTACTGCCCTTTTTCTTCTGCAGCCTTCCAAGTGACAAGGCAATGGCAAGCCAGTTCATAGCACAGCTCTCCCGAGCAACACCGCCATAAACTACAGCTTCCCTACTGGATAGGGGAACAAAATGCCACAAAGGGGAACAGACTGTTTTCAAACCGCCCGGGGATAATTTACGAACAGGGAGGAGATCAAAAGAAACTCAACTCCAGCTTCAGAGTTCAAGGAAGGGCGAAGTGACAGAACAACACGCTGCTCTGCCCCTACGTCCCCTCTCACTCTGCACTGTTACTTATCCCTCCATTAACCTTCTCCAGCCCTTTTTTCCCTTTCGTGTATCTGCAGCCATCCTGAGGAGGAGCCTTTGCTAGCCACCCACTGAGCCTGGAGACTGGGCTCTGTCTCTTAATAGCACTCACTACATTTTATTAGATTAGTGGGTGAGCTTTGCGTTCCTCGCAGCGGAGTGCCAAGGGAAAAGCAAAACATAAAGAGCAAACCAAGCAGAGGGAGAGAAGAAGATCACTACAGCGTACATGACAGGTCGATATCGCTTTCTAACCTTGCACAAGCTGTCCTCAAGGAAACCTTCTGCAGACATCTAAGCATTGCAGCAAGAGCCTCATGTGCAGTGCTGCCCGTTCCGAGTGCTCAGCACAAAGCTTACGGCATACCAGGAGCCTCCCAAGAATGACAGCCTCCCGCCAAGCCTGAGCTCAGTCAGCTGTGGGAAAGTTTGCCCCTAGCATGCAGAGGATCAAGTCCCATTTCCTGCCCCCAAACTCTGCAGCTGAGGTTTGAAGGGGTCTCTCGCGATGCCGGCCATCTTGATAGCGAAATCACAAAGCCCGGCCTGTGACTGCCCTCAGCAGCCTGATGGAAAGGGCAAGTGTTAGGCAGCTCTCAGCAACAGCAGCCTGGTTCACAAAAGCAGCAGGTGGCTGAAGATGCAGCTTTTCAAAGCTTTTCCAAAGGCGCGGGCCTCTAACCTGCTGGAATGCGTTCTGCAAATCCCCCCGGGTGCCTATCTGCAGCTTTTGACAGCTAATCCCTGGATAAACCTATCCCCATCTGCAAATCGAAACACCCCCAGGCCAGGGAACGGTGGCACGTGGGAGCACTTATTTCCATGCCTTACTGGAGACTCAGAAGCCCAAGTTTAAGCCTTGACATATATGGGAGATCCTAGCAAGCCACCAAGCCAAGGGCAGGCAGGCCACCAAGGCAGCCCTAGGCCAGGCTCCCACTTCAATGTCATTTCACCAGGCCTAATCTGTTCAGCTAGCAGATCAAAAAGAATATTGTTCTTACTGCCAACTTCAAAGACTCCCTCTGGGATGCAAGAGTCAAATTTCTTCCCCTACTTCTGAAATTCTCACTGGAAGCCGAGAACCAAAAACGCTGTCAGCGACGCGTGAGGCAGAACAGTGCTGCGGGGTTGGCAAAGGCCAACCTTCAGCAGGTCAGAATTGTTGATCAAGATGCACATTGGTCTCAACCATTCTGGTGGCAGCCATGATGCTTGCAATTTGCCTGAACAGAGCTCAGAGAAGCTGAGATAGGGCTGGCGGAGATTGATTTACCTCCCGCTGCCTGGCCCAGGGTGTTATTTTTAGGGCAGGTTCTGGAGTAGCAGAAAGCAGAGCACCAGCAGTTGAAACAGCTCTGTCCCCACTCTGGAAAGGGAGCAGCAGGGCTCTGCCTGATCTACGCTTCCCTCAGCCGGGCACCTTCAGGACAGCTCCACCCTCCCCGGAGCACTGCACCAGCTGCACAAACCTACAGGTTTTGGGTAACATTTGAGAAGCTGGCAGAAGGAAGATGTGCCGCAGGAACGTGTCAGGGATGTGATTCAAAGGATGCTGTTGAATAATTCAGGTTCCAAGTTTAGAGGGGTTTAAAGAGCAAGGGGAGGAGAGGAGGAGCGAGGTTTTGTTTTTTTCTTGCTTTTTTTTCTCTTTTTTTAATGGATTTTGTTGTGCGAATGAGAATGAAAAATTGGCAATAGATTTTTCCACACTCCACTCAGAATCAAAAGAAAAGAAACTGATTATACACAGTAGTGTCAAAAGCACAGAATAAACAAAGACAACACTTCCCTACCACTGAACAATGTCAGGTGTTACAAATCCCAGCGCTTTTTAATTCAAGCAGAGAACTATTTTAAGGCGGTGGTTTCCCTTTCAGCTTTCCTTTGCATTGTTGGAAACCTAAACACCAGGGTTTCTCTTAATGCATGACTGCCAGAAAAACCACCTAGCCCAGCTTCCCTGCACAAAGATTACGTGGTGGCACCCATCAGTTGCGTTTGTAGCTTTCAGGTTGCAGATGCAGAAGCTGTTAGCAGAAAAACAGGCGGAGGACATTGAAGGAGGGACTTTCAGGGGATTACCGTGTCCCCTGGGTTTTGCTCAGGGCATCAGCATGCACCCATTCCTACCTTTCCCCCATGTGTTTTAGGAATTAGAGACGACATCCTACCCCTCTCACTCAGTCCAAGCACTAGGGAGGGAGGGAACTGGAGGGAAGCTCCTGCTGCCACCAGGCAGAGGGGAGCGTTAACCCATCGGGGAAACACGCACAAAGGGACGAGGACTTGCTCTGAGCCACAGACAGAGCTGGTGACGGAGATACCTCACTACAAGCTGTTCCAGGGCTTCACACGGGATCAAAACTATGATCTCCCTTACCTGTCTCAGTCACGCTGAGGTGCGTTGTCTGAGTTCATTCGAACCCGTAATGCTCGTGGAAGGAGAAGCGTGCAGCTCTACCTTTGGGCTAACGAACCCGCAGCACTCCCCCCCGCTAACACATTTCTTAGTTTAAAAAAAAGAGTAAAATCGAGGGGTCAGGGCTGCACTGGGACTACCTCGCTGCAAGCAGGTTGGGACGACGGCAAGGGGTCTACCGGGGCGCCGAAGCACCGCTCCTTCCCCATTGCCTGCAGCTCACAGACGGGAGCCCCCACAGCGAGCGGGGCGTGGGGAACGGCGCGCCGAGGGAAGGGGCCACGAGGGGAGAGGCCGTGAGGGGGCCCCAACGCCCCCGGCTCGGGCACGGCGAGGGGCTGGATGCGCCGCGCTAGGCCGGAGGGATGTAAGTAAGAGTTACCTTCAGCAGAAAAGTTTTGGGCTTCGGTCCTCTCTTCTTGGGCCCGTACAGCTCCCGCTCGCGCTCCCTGCGGGGAGGCAAAGCCAAGGGTTACGGCCGTTCCGGGGGGCCCTTCCCGCAGCCCCCCACCGCCCGCTCGCTCGCTCACTCACTTCTGCTCGAAGGCGGCGATGAGGTGAAGCCCGCTCGCTTCGTCGAGCGCGGCGATGGGACGGGTCACGCCTCGGGCCAGGATCAGGGTGCCGAAGGCGATGATGGCGAAGCCGGCGAGTGCGATGAGGCCGAGCGCGATGAACATCGAGGCGACCTGGGTGATGCCGGTGGCCAGCCCGCCGGGCAGCCACCAGCTGTCGGCGAGGGTCCACCAGCTCGGCGGCGGCGGATCGCTGATCCACAGCACGCCGCAGGCCGCCAGCAGCACGGCGCCGACGCCGAGCCCGACCATGCGCAGGCCGAAAGGCTGCAC
>JAOWBP010000001.1:44774040-44788133 GCA_028571105.1 Tragopan temminckii | reverse complement strand
CGACATCTCTGGTCACATGCAGAAGCCAGGTTTTGAGGAATTGAAAGACTGTTATATGTGCAAGATTTCAAAAAAATATACATAATAATATCCGGGAAAGGACACCAAGCATGCTTCTGCCTTTGAGGAAGCAGAGATGTGCCCCAGTACTAGGAAGGCTCTTGAGGGAGCCCTACTGATGCTGTCCTTATGAGACAGGCAGGACCCGGGCTCTCCAGAGCCCAAAGCATGAAGCTCTGGGTGCAGAAGAGCTCCAACCTTGCCACAGGCCCTTGGGGTGGGAAAACCCCTCTGGGCACCCACTGTGTCCCTGAGCATTGCAGCACAGATGACTAAAGCCATTAGGTCACCAACATGAGTTGCTTCCTTTTTTGGTCAAAGTCGAGTGTCAGAATCACAGGTTTCCTCTTTCCTTAGAACTGGGCTTTCTCGATACCGCAAATCCTTCTTGCAAGGCTAAAATTAAATGTCTGAAAGCACATGCAGAGTGTTGCAATCTCACCACTCTGCTTGCTGTGCTGTGTGATGCATGAGCAGGGGAACAAACAATAGAGGTTGGAAATAGCTGGGATGGAGATTTCCTCCTTCAGTTGCAGAATTGTTTCCTCGACTGGTGCGTGCTTAAACCAGGTGGCAAAATGCTTGCCCCCACTGGGCTTCCTGGCAAGCAAGGGGAATCTCTGAGTGAAGGGCAGAAATGAGTAGAAGAAAAAATCCCCCAAAAGCAACTCCCACCCTACTTGAGCTTCACTGCACTCTCCTGCTCCACTGCAAGCTCACTGTAGCTGTTTCTTGCAACTCCTTGCCCACACCTCACATTCATTTGCAGACCCATGGATGGATGGGAGCTGTTGCAGTTCTGGTAGTGGAATGTGGATGCCCATGACTAGAGCATGCCTTCTGGTGGCTCCTTCTTGGCCACAGGCTTTGAAACTTAAATAAATAAAGAAGCACAACAATAGGTTGCAGCTCAGCTGGTGGAACTATCCATGAAAAAGGGAAAATGCGTATCATGGGGGAAAAGTGCAGATCCTGTTCAGCTGCTCCTTTTTGTTTCATTTAACGCACTTGGAGGTGGCTGTGCTGAGAAAATCCTTTATTTGGTTACGGGGCTGTTCACAGCAGCCAGGGGAGGAGCATCATCCGTGCCAAACCCCAGTGCCAGGACTCAGCTCCAGGTTCAGCACTGCTGGTGAGAGCTGCACCAGGTAGATGATGAGCCCATAACAGGATGTTCTGATGAGATCCATCCTCCCTTGGGAGAAATCTTATGGCAGAGATCTCTGATCCTGTCCTTTGTGGACCTCATCTGGGCTTGTGCATCTTATGGGAGCACAGATTTGGTCTGGTCAAAGCTGTGCTGCCATGTCTCCGCACAGCCCCAGGGCTGCTGTCCCTGTACCATGCTTCTTGGCTGCCTCACATTTTCCAGGGCCAGCTGTGCTCCCATCACCATGTGTTGTTCACAGCCCCCAGGTTTATAGGACACCAGGGAGGCCTCCTTTTCCTCCCGGCCCCCAGCACATGATTTCTGTTTTTCTTCTTGATTAGTGGAAAAAAAATCCTAAATCCATTGCAGGGAAGGAAGGTCTTTTCTCTCTTTCTCTCTCTTTGGTCAATCAGTTAGATACAAACAATTTCCATCATGGCCATGATATACTTTTTCCACTGAAATAACACCTCTGCAGGCTTTAAAGACACAGGTCCCCCTGCAGCCTCCACCCGAGGGATGCATGCTGCAGTTCATCCATCACTGTTCTCTGCTCTGACCCCAGGCATGGAGGATCACAGAGTCATAGAATGGTGTGGGTTGAAAGGAACCTCAAAGATCATCCATTTCCAACCTCCTGCTGTGAGGAGGACTGCCAACCACTAAATCAGGCAATGGATCAGGTTGCCCAGGTCCCCATCTAATCTGGCCTTCAACACTTCTCCTCCTCTTTACTCCTGCAGCAGAACCCTGTGAGCTAGGCTTTTGGGGCAAGGAGCTGCGGTTCAGTGACTGCATTGGCTGAAGGTCAGCAGATTTGGGAACCTGGGAGTTTCCCAAGCTGCTCGGCATCCCCAAACTGACTGTGCTGCCTCTTGGCTTTTGCAGTGCCTGCAGAAAAAATCACAGCAAACATTTCAACATTGACTGTCAAGCCACAAACCTCCCTGCTCCCTACTTTTGGGTCACTGCTTAATTGTTTGCAAATAGTTTCTTTGGCTGAGTTGGTAATTCCAAGCGGCTGTGTTTTCCAAGTCTATTCTGCTCCCAAAGCCCTGGCAGCCCACTTGGATTTTGGGGCCCAGGGGTTCCTCGTTCCGCTAATCCCAAGATGAAAGCTGGAAGCAGCCGAAGCTATTTGGCTCCTTCCCGATGCCTTTTAAGAGGGGAAATTCCCAGGTCTGCAACATGTTTGCTTGGTCACAGCAGATTACATCTCAGGGGGGACACGGTCCCGCTTGGTCACAGGCTGTGTGAAGGCGAGCTGTGAACAGCTGCACCACTTTGAGAAGAGCTTTGTGGGCTCTTTTTTCCTAAGTAGATTTTAATTCTTCATATTTTCCTCCCTCTGTGTGCCTTGCTTGGCACAGGCAGCTCCTCCACCCCCAGGACCCACTGGCTTCTTGTGCATGGACAGCGTGGTGGGGCCACTATAGGATGCATCCCCTCTCCCCTCGAAGTCCTGCCTTGCCTTGGTGTCCCATGAGTAGTGTCCAAACTCCCTGCCATGTGTGGATTTGGTGTCACGATGCGGGCTCCAAATGTGGCTTCGAGATGCCACCTCCCTGGAAGGAGAGAATCCTTCTCCCAAACCTAAACCTAAAACCTAAACCCAAACTGAAACCCAAACCCAAATTCAAACCCAAACCCAAACTCAAACCCAAACACAAGTTCAAACCCAGCCTCAAACCCAGGAAGTGGCTTTGCCAGCCTTGCACCCACTGACTGCGCAACACTCCTTTGCTCGGGGGAACAGGAAAGGCAACAGCCCTTCTGAAGAGGGGAAGGACTGACGGTGTCTAGACGGTGTGACTAAGGGGGGACCTGGCTGAATGTTTGCACAGCTTTGAAGAGCATAAACACCGCCCCAGCTCCTTCAAAGCAGAGGAATCCGGCGCTGTGATGAAAGCACAGGGAAATTCTGGCTGTGCCTCCAAGTGGAGCTGCTAAACGAGAAGGGGACCCTCTATAAGAAATCCCCAAGGCCTTACTCATTTCGGAGAAGCCCATGAGCTGGCAAAGATGCTGCGGGCAGGTGCATGCCGGGCTGCCCTCATGGGAGCGAGCAGGACTTTCCCTGCAGCGCTCGCTCTGTGCTGCAGCCTGGGTGTAAGTGTTCTGAAAACGAAACAGGAGGTGCTGAGAATCCCACTGTGCCTGACCATGAGCTGTGTATGCCTCTGCTGTATTTCCTTCAGCTCACAAAAGAAAATGTTCTTTGAGAGGTTTGGTTTGCTTTCCGTTTTTTTTGTTTGTTTGTTTGTTTGTTTTGGTTTTTTACAACTTTAAATACAGTACTGAATATAAATTAATCTTACGTTAAAAAAAAAAAAGCAAAAAAAAAATTAAAATAAAATAAAGCCTCACCATCTTTACAAACTGAAGGAAACATTTTGGAAGTGGAAAGCAAAGCGCATTAAGACTTGAGGGCTGGGTCCATACACAACCTGAAAAGTCCCACACTGTGGCTCTGCTCCCATCCCCAGCTCCCCTGGGGCTTTGCTGGGTGACTCCATGCATGACGCTGCCAAGTTGGAGCAGGAGTGCCAAAGTCCCACAGTGGGAATTCCCATTTTGGATGGAGACGATGAAGGGGTGCGCAGCTCGCTCCCTGCAGGAGCTTGTAACATCCAATGGGTAAAATCCTGATGGAGTTTGAGAGGGGAAAGAAAAAAAGATGGGAGAACTGAAGACCAGTGAAGGCACGGTGCACAGGACACCCGCGAAGGGGTTAAAGAGCCCGAGGGAATGACATGAATCTGTTTTCAGGACCACAGAGCAGGCGAGGACAGCTTGATGAAATTAAGTCATGCTTCTAAGTTTGGCTGTTGTTCATCGCCTTGCATCGCCGCTTCACCTCCTGCGAGGAAGTGGTGCTGAGCGTCGGTGGAAAGGAAGAGAAAAGAGCACCCGAGGCAGAGAACTGCGGGCAGGGATCTGCCTGTCTCGGCCCCAACCTCGCAGGCACTGAGCAGTGCAATGCCAACCCAATAGAGCCAACGGGGCCTCCAAACTGTCCGCCGCCGGGAATGAAATCCATTTAAGAACATATATATATATATTTATATAGGTATGTATAAATACGCACACACACACACACACACGTATACATATACACACATAGACACGCGCACACATACAGAGCAAATTTAAAAAATACTCTGAGTCCAAGCCTGGAAAGTTGAGTTCTCCACCAGCATGTGCAAAGACAGCTCCTCGGCAGGGCCGGGGCACGGGGACGGCTCTGCCGCCGGCTGCTCCTTCCCCTCGGTCGGAACACCTTCCAGTCAGCACCAGGAGCAGGAGAGGAAAAGGGAGGGAATGGCATTTGGCTTCTTTGTTTTCATTTTGCTTTGTTTTTTTTTTTTTCTTCTGTTCCCCGAGATGTCTTATATTTCAGTGGTTTTGGTTTTTCTTTTTCAAATAAAATATACACACGCATGTTAAAAATAGATCTCTGTCCAGGTAGGGTGATAAAAGTCCATATAGTGCATTTTCCATCGTGGGATGCCGTCCGCAGTCTGAGATATGCCTGTGTCAAATCGCAGGTCCAGTGCAAGTGCTGATCTCAGCCGGGTCCCGGCCATACAGAAACACATGAGGAAGGAAGAAAATGCTCCTTCCTCCCTCAGTCCATTCATTTTCCTCCTCCCCGCAGTAAGGATTTGGCCCCACACTCCTTTTCACATTTTCCATCCTGTCCACCTGAGCAGGGAGGGCATTGTCCTGTCCTTGTTGAGTGTTGGGGGATTTGTGGTTTCATTTCTACTTTGTTCTTTTCTCATATGTGTATATATATATATATAGATATATATATATATAAGGTGTGTTTGTCTTTTTTTTCTTTTTTTGGTTGTCTTTTTTTTGTTTGTTTTTTGTTTTTTGTAAAACTTTAAAATGTTAATAAATGAAAGAAGGGAGAGACTTCGTTAGGAGAAGGTCCACTGATGGAAAGGGAAGCACCATTTGCCGCCTGAATCAGTCGTTGAGGCAGACTGGCAAAGAGGAAAAGTTATCACTCCAAGGACCCCATGGGGGCAATACAGCAAATATATTAAATAAACCTGGAGGGCAAACAAAAACAGACACAGCATTAGGATAAAGAATCATAGAATCATTAAGGTTGGAAAAGGTCTCTACGATCACCCAGCCCAACCACCAGCCCACCCCCACCATGCCCACTGACCATCAGTGCCACATCCACACGGTTCTGGAACACCTCCAGGGACGGTGACTCCACCACCTCCCTGGGCAGCCTATAACCCTCTGCCATTTCCTCCAGAAATGCTCAAGTACCAAACAGAAGAGCTCAGGAGGGCTTTTGACATTCTTTATATTTCCTCCTAGATAGTTCAAGCCAGAGCTGAGCTGATCTGTCCCCAGATCCCAAGAGTCATTGTCCCCCTGTCATAAGTGGGGCATGGCCCAGGCTCCTCCAAACAGCTGTGGCGGGGTAAAATTCTTCTGATGACGAGGGAATTACTCCTGTTTACACAAGTCAGAGAGAGAAGAATCAGGCCTTGGACTGACAAAGTCCAGATCTATTGCCCGAGATTCCAGCTCTTCTTTCCCTGGTGTGACCTCTCTCAAGCACACAGGCTTCCCGCTAGGAAAGGGATGAACCAAGCGCTTTGCTGCTTCGGAGTCTTTCTGCCAACTAAACTAATGAAATGAAAGGAAAAGGGATCCCCAGAGCAACATTAATTCTCTTCTTTCAACAGAGAATCAATAGAGAAAGGAGAACAGGAGCTGTTCCACAGAAGAGATGAATAACACGGATCCCACGGGAATTTAGGTGTGGAGAGAAGTCAGGCTTGCTGTCTGCCTTTAAGGGAGGCAAAGGGGAGGCTGAAGCCCAAGAGCCATAAAGCCATACATGGGACATGTGCACTGGGCTTTTCCCACGCTCAGGTCCTGGTGCAGCCCCATGCTGAGTTGCTGTTGGTGCTGTGGGAAGGGTCCAAAGCACCAGGACAGAACCCTGACCCAGGGAAAAACAGCTTGCTGTCACCTGCCTTGTGCTCTCTCTCCCCTGCCAGCACTTCTATGCTATGAGGATTTCTTTCAGCACTTTCTTATCGTTGACATGCTTGTATTTCTTGTGTTTTCTCTTCTGTGCTAGCGGCCGGCGTACCCGCTTCCTCTGGGAGATGGCGGCTGTGGTGAACGATGGCGACAAGCCTGCCAAGAGAGAGGGGAGAGCGTACAGCCTGGGGAAGCTGGGTCATGCTGGAGTGTCTTTCCCCACACACTGTCACCAAAGAGGTCTGCAGTCTCACCCAGTCCCACCTCCTGCTGTAAGCAGAGCTGCCACCCACCAACTCAGCTGCGCAGGGCCCCATCCAACCTGGTCTTGAACCTCCAGGGATGGGGCACCACCGCTTCTCTGGGCAGCCTGTGCCAGCGCCTCACCACCCGGCAGGGACCTCATTCTTCCCTCCCCAGCCTCCCCCTGCACTACAAAGGCCAAGGTCCTTACGTCTCTGCTCACGGGGTGCTGGCCGGCTGCTCCTGGGGGGCGGCCGGGACACCGCTTCACACCGGCACTGCACATGGTCCTCCAAAGGCACGACGACTTTTTTGAATACTGGCTTCTTCTGGACAAACTCGATCTTGTTCACCTATTTGAAGAGAGATGCAGCCAAAAGATGAACATGGCTGTAGCTCCCACTCTGCAAAAATCATCAGTGTCTGTGCACTTACACACTGGCTCTCTTCCTATCGGGGCAGAAGGCAGTGTTCGAGACCAATCCTATCAGGACAGCGCACAGTTTGAGATCAGGAGTGGTGTATATAGAGCTAATTTTGCACACACCAGCAGGGCAGAGCTAAACTTGGATTTGTCTGCTTGTTTCTCCCATTCCTAACTTGTCTCTGCTGCTGGTGGGGAGATGGATGAGTGGCTGACCACATGCAGAAGCTGTCTGTACGGCCAGGATGGCATGCACCTGGGGGCAACCAGAATTAATCGCCGCAGGATCCCACAGGAAGGGCAAGAGAACAGCCTGTGCTCGATGTGAGCAGACGTAGCCTCACCAGGCCTGTCTGAATCTGTCTGCAGCTCTTTAACAACTCATAGGGCTGAAGCCCTCTGTTTCAGGGGAAGGCGGTGCTCTGGAAATTCCCTCGGACTCTCCACCAGTGCTGACTCAGGGAAGGCTCACACTGCATCCCACCACAGCCTGGGGTCCTCCCACTCTGGGTCTGACCCCATTCAGCTTATCTGACAAGTACACAGTCCCTAAGTGCTCTGCAGTTATAAATAGTTGCCTGTGGGATTGAATTCCTGCAAACCCACTGCCCCCAGCAGCATCCCTAGGGCAACACTGCAGCGGCCGCGCTGTTTATCTTTCCTTGAAAGCCCACTCCATGCGCTTCAGACCACACGCTGCTCACTAGACAAACACTTCCAGCCAAACAATAGTGAGACCTCTGTCCTCAAAGAAACTATTTCCAGGTCACTTTTTGTGGCTGGCTTTTGACCTCTCACTTGCTTTTTCCACAAAAACAACTCCTGCGCCCCCCCTGCTTTTCTCTCATTTCAGCCTGGCTTTTCTGAGAAAGGAATTTCCTGACGAACAGAGCCGCCTGAATGCAATATCTCCCAGTCAACCTTTGCCTGGGGGAGTCTCTTAGGGCTCAGGCAGGGGATTAATGTGGGATGAGTATTATTTTTAAAAGAGCTGTCTGGGAGGAAGCTGAAAGAAGATCACTGTTAGCAGAGAGGAGGACAGAGAGATGAGCTGTCAGGTGTCTGTTTGCTTCTGAACTGGCTCAGGAGGCAACTGTGGGGCTGGCAAAGAGGAGAAGATGGATGGAGGGATGGAGCCCTCATCAAGCCCTCCTCTTTCTGCATTGAAAACAGTTTCTGCAATGAAAGTATCCTGGTTTGTTTGGTTCATCATTTGAGTTGAAAAGGACCCTTATAGGTCATCTAGTCCAACTCCCCTGCAATGAACAGGGATGCTTACAGCTCTATCAGGGTGCTCAGAGCCCCTCCAGTCTGACCTTGGATGTCTCCAGGGATGGGGCATCCACCACCGCTCTGGGCAACCTGTGCCAGTGCCTCATCCTGGTTCTTCTGCTCTAACACAGAAGACGAGGCCCTCTCAAGACACAGAAACAGCAAGGGAACACTGCTGCAGTGACAGTTCCCAGCTGCTGGACAGTAAAAGCACAGACATCACCATGCCAGAGACTGCGGCACTGTATGGATCATGCAGGACCATGTGACCATAAAGAAAGCATCAGGGAACAGGCAGCTACGCGAGCCTTGCACGAGGGTTTGGGGTTTAGGGAGCTGCCTTACCTGGACGTGCCGGACGCGAATCTGCATGGGGCGGCACTGCACGTTGCGGTTGTTGCAGCAGCCGGAGCACCGCTGCACCTCCACGCAGGGCGGCCACACCACAAAGTTGGCGTTGGTGCTGTCCACCATGTCGCGGGAGATCTCAAAGACCACCGTCCGCGTCTTGCACTCGGCGAGGACAGCTGGCTCTGCTGCTGCCAGAGCATCTGTAGAGGTCGAGAGGAGGAGTGAGGATGAAAGAGCCTATGCAACTGTCATCAACCTGCTGCAGCAATCAGTGGGGAAAGGAACAGACCCCATATGGCTTTGCCACATTCACATGCTCTTCTCCTTTGCTCACCTGTCCACCCCCCTCCTGGACACAGTGCCTCCACGTGTACTATAATCTGTACACCAGCACACATATGAGGTGCGGCACCCCACACTCACCAAGGCTTCGCCTCTCTCGAGCCAGGGACACATGGTTTTGGCTGGGCTGAGTTGCATTCAGGTCCAGGCTAGAACTGTCTTCCTCTGCAAAGGGAAGGAAAGAGCTGGTAGCAGCGGGTAGGGGCAGGAGAAGAATCACAGAATCATACAACAATAGAATCATAGAATCATGAAGGTTGAAAAGATCACTGTGATCATCTAGTCCAACCATCAGGCACTGGTGCTTTGCCCACCAAGCACAGTGCAGAGGTGTGTGCCAAGGCCCTGGGGTGTCATGCATGTGTAAATCCACAGCAAAGTCACAGCTGTGACCTGGAGTGGGAGAGGAACAGCTAAGGGGTTCAGATTGGTCTTCTGCAACCAGGATGTGGCAAGCGGGTCCACAGCCCAGCTTAAGAATATCTAGGCTAGAGTCAGTTTGATAGCAGAACATGAAAGTGAAGCTAAAATGGCTGTTTTTTCCCCTCTACTGCTCTACGGTAAGCTGCAGGAGCAGGAGGTAGTTCTGTCGAAGATGGGAGAGGAAAGCAGATAGCATTCAGCCCGGCTCTGCGCAGGGCCCTCCCACCCCTCCACTTTTTCCCATAGGAAGTGCTGAATAGAGAAATGCCCATAGTCCCTACGGAGCACTCCAACATGCAGCCCCTCCTGAGCTATGGACAATGGCTGCACTCAGAGATAGCTCCCACCCGGCCACAGCTCTTTCCTTCTCTGGCCTGCTTTAGCAGCTGAAGGAAGCTGAATGGACGTCAGCATCGAGGGAGCAATATTCTTACAGGGGATCTGGGGCCAGTGGAAGATCTCTGTTTATCAGATATGTGCTGGAGCAGACTTCCCATACCCATCACATCCCATCCCCCTTCCTCAGTGCTATCCGAGCACAGCCCTCCCAGTAGGGATGTTGCTCTCCAGTCAGCTCTGAAGCAGCTACTGAAGGATTTGGGTTATGTGCACAGAGGCTGTATACATTAGGAGGAATTGTGTCTGTTCAGCCAACATCTGTGCATGAGGGGAACTCCCTTCGGAGTGTCTGGAGAGGTGCGATCAGTTCTGGGTCACCATTCATTTCATCCAGAGGCAGACACCCAGAATCTGACGGGTCATGCTCTACAAGGACCTACAGCTCTCCAAGGGCTACAGAGGGTGTTTGGGTGACTAGCTTAAGTGGCCATGGCTAGCCAGTGGGCAGCCATAGTTAATGGAGATGACTCCCGCCCAACACACCTTAGCTGTTGGGTCTGTAGGAGTGTTTAAGGTCAGGAAAGAAACATCTCAGTCCACTTGGCTCCTGGAACTCCTGATCCTGGCTCTCTGCATCTCTGTGCTCAGTGCCAGGAACCTCAAGTGAAACTGATGACTCCAAGCTCTCTAGCCTGCTCTGTACCCTTTGGCTCTCCAAGCCAGCAAGAGACTGCTTGCTGTATTTCTCAGCCTTGAAGGCAGCTGGTGGCTGCGATAGAGATGTATCTGTTCCTTGGGCACCAGGAGATGACAGACTGCATGCATCTCCCCACCCCTCCATCCTGCATTTCATCCAGCGAGGGTGGGGGCTGCCTTTTGCGCAAAGGTTAAGCTGATGAGAGGAGAGGGAGGGAGAAAAATAGCAACAACTGTTGACTCGAAACAAATCTCCTATTGAAAAAGCGAGTCCCTCCCTCTTCAGGTTGTCCTTCTACACGCCGGGCCGGCACCGAAGAGGCTCGGGGCGGGGGGACCAGCTTGGGACAATCAATCCGGAGGGGCTAATTTTGGAAGTTGCCCCATTGTGCGGCTGGTGGATGAGGAGGAGGGAAGGGGCGAGGGCAGGGAGCGGCCGTGGCGGTGGTGGGGAGCCTCGTCGCCTCTTTCTAAGGCAAACAATAGCAGAACGCAGCTGGTGCCCTCCCCCTCGCGTTCCCCCCCCTGCCCCTCCAGGGCCGTTTTGAAAGGCAGCGGGAATGCTTTTGAGACTGCGCCAGTGGTTGGACTGGCATAGGAAACAAAAGCAGGAAATTCTGTTCCCCCGTAGATAGTATCTCGGCAAGGATTACAAAGCTCCAAACAGACAAAACACGAGAGAGAAGGCGAGCTGGGGGGGCCGGGGGACGACAGGCGGGAGCAGGGTTAGAATAGAAAGGAATTTGCTCTGAAGAGACCGTTTATAAATAAATTCCTGGGCCAGCCCAGCCGCCGTGGCGCGTGCTCCAATTCCCACACGTGCCGACCCCTGTGTGCTCCATCGCTGTGCGCCAAGTGACCCCGTGGCACTGCAGCCCCCGGAGCTCTTATCTGGGGGCAGGAGGTGAGGCAGGGCTACCCCGGCCAACCTGACTTCGCCCCCAGGCACGTGGCTTCTCTTGCAAGCTCAAGCGGAGAATCGTTCAGCCCTCTTTCTCCTGCTTCCACCTCGCCTTTCTCCACCTCCTAAGTTGACCCTTGCTGCCTGTGCGCCTTGCAAGGTGAGAAGTGCTGGCCCCTGTTCCAAGTACTCCCCTTACCCATCCCCTATCATTTTTGTAGACCTGGCAGGTTTGGAGAAGCATCTACTTGTCTAACTCCCACAGGTTCAGGGGGATTGGGTATGTAAATGCCCAGGGCTCAGACCCTGAATGGTTAAGGAATTATAGAATCATGGAATCACAGAATCACGGAATCACAGAATCATAGAATGGCTTGGATTGGAAGGGACCTCAAAGATCATCGAGTTCCGACCTCAACATGGGCGTGCTCCTGGTTGCTGCATTGATTGTGGGGTATGAGGCAGTGCGCCTGCTGGAAGATGGATTGCTCCCTCCCTTCTCCCGAAAGAGCAAAGGAAAGACAGAGGAGTGTTTGGTGAAGAGGAGATTTACCTACGGAGTCTATCCGCAGAGCACGCTGGAGGTCACTGATGGAGCGCACGGAGCTGCCACCCAAAATCTCATAAATATCTTCGGGTATGGGGTCCCCCTGCCACATGACAAGAAAAAAAAAAGGAGAAAAATGAGCATTAGAGGGGTGATGTGCAAATGCTGCATCATGGAGTGTGGGGAATCAAAGGAGCGTGGGGGAAAGCTCAGCAGAACCAGTGAAATAGTGAGAAAGACACGGCCTCATGAAAGCAAGAACCTGAAACCACTACTAAAGTGGTTGGTAGACCCTAAAAAATGCAAGGAAATGCCACAGCTCTGCAGTGAAATCCTGAGCATGACAAAAGCAGTCAGTAATGCTTCCTCCTCCGGTACCGTATGACTTCTCCAGGTGGCCCCTCATTCCTGCTGCCTGCAGTACAGGCGTTTTAACAGACTTCCCTTACGCTATCTGATAAAACCTTCCCAATATTTCCCTCTGTTATGAAACTCCCTCGCAGGCTTTGTGAGATTACCAGGTGTATGTGCGTGTGCATGCGCGTGTTTTCAAACCACGGCGGCCCAATTATATCCACCATTTGCATACTCTTAAAAAACAGAGCTTTGGGGCGGAGAGGCAGATGGACCTTCGCAGCTGAGCTCGCCGCTTGGGAGCAACTGCAAACAGGGCTGGGAGGACAACAAGGGTGGGCAGAGGGGCTGATGTGGGACGTCACCAGGCGCTGGAGCCAACAACCTGAAGTCACCAGGTCTGTAGACATCGGATGATAGACCTGCAGGCAGGTGCAACACTATCAATCTCTTGGGAATCTTACGCAACCTTGAATGGGTCCCGTTGGCAGCACGC
Source organism: Tragopan temminckii (assembly GCA_028571105.1). NCBI lineage: Eukaryota > Metazoa > Chordata > Aves > Galliformes > Phasianidae > Tragopan > Tragopan temminckii. The sequence continues at coordinate 44,775,510 of JAOWBP010000001.1, read as the reverse complement.
AACGCAACAACAAAGGAGTGGTGTGGGAAAGCAAGCACTGATTGAAACATACTTCCGAAAGAGGAGAAAAAGAGAGGAGAAAAGTGCTGGCCGGAGTGTTTGCTTTGCTCCTAGCTTTCTCCATTCAGGGCTACTCATGCGGAAAAGCAGCTCTTTCAACGGGGTGCTGGATGCCTCTGGAGGCACAGCCCCGCGCTGTGCCCTGTAACTGAGAGCAGAGCTTGGCTCGTGCGCCTGCAAAGCATCAGGATTTTCATGTGGGCTTTTATGGGCGGTCAGTGGCATGTGTGTGGTCCCTCCGGTGTAGTGCTGCTCCTTCCCTGCATGGGTTCAGGGCAGAATGTTTCTCTTCTGCCTGGGGAAAAGCAGCAGGTGGGTGGCACAATCCCAAACACATGGATCCTTTGGCCACCCACCCATCACCTCTACTGATGGGGCAGTGGGAGTGTTCCCATCCCATTGAGCGGATACTTCATATGGTGACAAACGTGGTGGCTGAATGCTATGAGACAGAAACCTCCTGGGACGGATGTTAGGTGCACAGCTGGACCCACTAGTCAGAGCCCCTTGAGCCCTGCATGTGTGGGGCAACACAAGCAGAGGTGCTGCAGGGTGACCCCCTCAAGCCTCTCTGCCTTGCTCTGTCCCTGTCACATCTCACAGCAGGTCTGGATGCAGATTTCAGAGCCCCAGGCATCACTTCTTCAGCCTCAGTGATGGATGCACAGCAAGGGAGTGACTCACATCATTCAGGGATCACTGAATCGCTGCGCAATGAAGATGCCTTCTGACAACCCCGTGGTGTGAGGATGAGCAGGACCAGCAGCCCAGCAATGAAAGCTCTGGGGCACCTCCCCAACCTGTGCCATGCATGGTGCAAAGCAGTCATTTGCAATTCTCAGCACCAGGTGGTGAAATGCTTTTTAGTGCTTGCACCTGTCAGCTGAGAGCATTTGTGCATGAACACTGCTGTGCACTGATGCCCCTGCTCCTTCCTGATACTTAATATGTGTAGGAAATGGGACTTTTATTTTAGACTCCACCACCCGCTGGGGGAGAGCGTTGGTAGGTGTGACGAGGTTGGGTGTCACCTTGCTGCTGGCTCCTGAGCCCAACCAATGGCTGCACACCTAGGGGTACCTGGAAGGAAGGTTTTAGGGTCCAGCGCCACCTGAGCCCATGGGGTCGGGAGGTGGGGAGCAGTGAAGGAGGAGGGATCCCCAGCAGCACAGCCCAAGCAGCTGGTGCTTTTCCTGCTTAACAACTCCTCGGAGTTATTTGTCTAACACAGGTTAACAATCTCCTTTTTTAACTGCGCGGCAGATCAAAGAAGACTTTTGTCTCAATGGACTCCTGGCTGGCTGTCAAGTGCCCCAAGGCCTGGCCCCATATTCCTGCATGGCCGCTGAATTCCTAGAAGAAAGCAAGTTTGTTTTTGGCCCCCCCCCCCCCCCCGCCCCCCCGGCCCGG
>JAOWBP010000001.1:44744598-44758601 GCA_028571105.1 Tragopan temminckii | reverse complement strand
GTGTGGGCAGCGCCCAGACCCACGGTGTGGAATCACAGAATCATAGAATCACAGAATGGTTGGGTTGGAAGGGACCTCAAAGCCCGCCCAGCCCCCACCCCACAGCACAGGCAGGGCTGCCACATACCAGCTCAGGCTGCCCAGGGCCCCATCCAACCTGGCCTTGAACCTCCAGGGAGGGGGCACCCACAGCTCCCAGAGTAAATGACAAATCCACAGCCTCTCTGGGAATGTCTAACTGAGGGCTCCCCGTGGAGATCTGCTTTTCCTATAACTGGCCACACTCTGTTCTCAAGGTTTTAATGGCTTTAGCACCACCACTACAGCAGCATCACCCAGTCCATCTCTACTTACACCCCTCAGCCTGGCGAGTCATGTCATGCTTCACACTGTAGCACCAGGGCCGTCCTGGCAGTCATCTCCTTTTCCCTCATCCCCTCTCTCTGGAAAATTCTCTGGAATTTCAGCAATAAATATTCCTCCTTTTTTTACCACCGAATGTCTGTATCACAGCCCCTATCAGCCCAAGGGTGGGTGTGCAGCTCCACTGGCTTCTGTCTCCCTATAGCCATGGAACCACTTGCAAAGCAGAGCCATTGCCAGCATTTTTTCCTAATCTATTCATAGTTCTGTAGGGCTTCAGTCAATGCTCTGGAAGAACTGGGTGATCATCTTGCACGTGAACAGCTGCTAGTCTCCGCAAATTTGCATCCACCCAGTTTTACAGGCTCTGTTAATGTCAAGGTATTTGGTTTTGGGGTTTCTGTAACAAGTATTTTGTTAATTTTCACAAGCTGTTCTCATTATCGGAGAGATCGCCCTGGGACACTCATTCTCCAGGGAGAATAGAATGGAGATAAATCAGGGATGTGTTTAATTTAATTGAGGTAACATGCCCAGGATGAGCTGCAGGGCAGCTGGGGAAAAAGAAAAGCGAGAGCAGTTTGCCCCTGGGTGCCCACTGAGAGAGCCTCGGCTCATTACGTTGTGAGCCATCCTCATTTGGAAAAGATCACAGAGCTGGTTTCTGCCCCAGACCCTGCAGAACCTCACCGTGCCCCAGACACGCCTGCAGGTCAGCAGGAGTCTCCTCTGCTTTGGGATCCTTCTTCCCAAAATGTTGCATCCCAGCCTTCTCCCTGCCCCTCCTCACCAGCCGAGGAGAAACCAGAGCTGGTTTTGCTTTTGCTGCCAGCAAAGTGAGGTCCACCAAAGCTCGTTGCCACTGGCAGGCTCTAGAGAGCAGGCTGGGCCGTGCTGATTGCACCAAGTTGGCAGAGCCTGCAGAGCCCTGCTTCCCTGGCTGGACCTGCTGAAACCTGCCCCTGCTTTCTGCCAGGCTTCTTTACGTTGGCACCAGCTCCTCTTCAACGAAAAAAATAAGGGGACTTTCCCAGACATCCTGCTGTAGTGGTACCACAGTGAGACAGAGTGAGCTGTTTTGAGCTACCCCTATCCCTCTGCCTTCTCCAGGCTTGATGCTGCAAGGAGCTCTGCTGCTGCTGGGGCAAAGTTCCTCTATTTGGCATGTTTCTTCTTCAGTCTGCAGTTCTGTTTAGTTTTGTACCAGAATGGAACATGAGCCAGCAGTGTGCCCAGGTGGCCAAGAAGGCCAACAGCATCCTGGCTTGTATTAGCAATAGTGCAGCCAGCAGGAGCAGGGAGGTGACCGTCCCTCTGTACTTGGCACTGTGAGGCTGAGCACTGTGAGTACTGAGTTCAAGTGCTGTGTTCAGTTCTGGGCCCCTCATTACCAGAAAGATGTGGAGGCCCAGGAGTGTGTCCAGAGAAGGGTAGTGGAACTGTGAGGGGTCTGGAGCACGAGTCTGATGGGGAGCAGCTGAGGGAACTGGGGTTGTTCAGTCTGGAGGAATCTCAGCTTATTGCTCTCTACAACATCTCAAAGGGAAGTTGTAACAAGTTGGGGGTTAGTCCCTTCTCCCAGGTAACAATGATAGAATGAGAGGTGATGGCCTCAAGTTGTGCCAGAGGAGGTTCAGGTTGGATATGAGGAAAAATGTCTTCTCAGAAAAAGCGGTGCTGCAGTGGCACAGGCTGCCCAGGGAGGTGGTGGAGTCACTGTCCCCAGAGCTGTTCAAGAAATACTTAGATGTTGTACTGAAGGGCATGTTTTATTGGGGAAATATTGGTAGGTAGATGGTTGGACTGGACGATCTTAGAGGTCTTTTCCAACCTTGGTGATTCTATGATTCCATGATTCTCAAGACCTGCCAGAGACATTCTGCTGTGGGAGACCTCAGGTATCAAGAGGAGAATCCAGCACCCACAACCTCCAACGTGTGACAAGAGTTTGGAGATATGTGTGCTTCCTCTGGCTTTCACTCTACAAAAATCTTGTCCCCTATCCCCATGATGAGCAAATCTTTTTTTATTAGTTGCCTTATGAACATTTTGTCAGGGTGTTGTCTGTGCTACAGAGCCATCTGAGGTACTTTTGTGTATGTGAGTTGCTGGCAGACTTCACTGGGCAATATTGGTGGTAGGTGGATGGTTGGATTAGGTCATCTTAGAAGTCTTTCTCAAACATAATCTGTGATTCTATGACTTGCCATGGGATTTGCTGGAGACCTACACCCTTCTGGAGCAGCAGCAGGAGGCCAGCCAGGATGTACCACCTCATCCAGAGCCGAACTGGATGCTGGTATTTGGACAACTACCTCAATTCACTGCTGAGCGAGCTGTGAGTGCATCCCCAACTCAAGTGAAACAACTCCAGGATGAATAAAAATCCGAGCACTGAGAAAACTGTGGCACTGCTGAGCTTTGCAGGCACTCTGTCTTCTCTGCCAAACCCAACCCAATTCCTGCGCTAGCACTGAGTTGAGCTGCTTGTCAGTTCTGCGACAAAATAATTTCCTCCCCACTCAGGCTGGCCATCTGTTCACTCTTGGGATTCACACAGTTTCACTTGGTAGCTCTGTAACCCGATGATCAATAGCTTCTCCATTCCTGGCAGCTGGCATGCTGCGTAAAATCATTCCCAAGCTCTCGTCTTACATGAGTGGAGTGGAAGGAGCCTTGCAGTTTCATGATGGTGTTGACCAGTAGTTTCCTCCTGCTGCCACCAGCATGGAGGATGGGTTTCCAGTATCTCTGCCTCTCCCACAGGTGGCCACATGGACTATTTAATTACTTCTGCTTCCCCACTGCTGGAGGGACATCTGAACACCTCCACACCTCCTCCACCCGCAGCCAGCAGGCTCCGGTGACTTTGGTCACTGCACTGCTGATAACAACTTTAGTTCTGATTTCTTGGCCTCAATTACAGCTGCTGCTCAAGATTGTGGAGAGCTCTGTCACCGTCACGTGGCTGGGGCCACTGTGCACCGCCTGGGGGACTGGAGTGAAACCCAAGCAGATGGCCTCCATCTCCTGGAGGGACTCCCTGAAGGTGAGGAGGGTGCTGGTGGGTGCTCAGGGAGGACCAATGTGCGCACAACACCCATATGAAGGTACAATGGGGGATGATGAGAGAGCAGTGAGACCCGACCTCATCTCATCCATGCTGGGCTGGGGACAGGAGTGGAGAGGCTACCTGGGGAACAAGGGAGCATTGAGCCCACCGTATCTCTCTGGGGCACGGGAAGCGGAAAGGCGATAAGAGCCCTCTCGAGTGAGGAATTCCTTCTCACTTTCCCCTGTTTGCTTTTCGTCGGAGATAACTCGAGGCTCAGGCAGCTTACCTGGAGGCCAGAGCAAGAAGGGGCAGCCCCAGCACCCCTGGCAGCACCCACACCTTCTGTGTGCCCTGGGAGGGGAGCAGCCCAGCCACAGCCCCCAGTCTTTACCTCCACAGCTGACCCATGTCCCCATGTCCCCCCCACTTGGTCACTGCCAGGAGCTGTAACCCAAGGAGCGGCTCGGAAAAGAGAAATGAGATTATGAACAGTACAGCCAAGACTGATAATGATGGCAGAATGTTTGGGCAGTGTTTCACTATGGGTCTGTCAGAGGGGGAGCTGTCTCCGGCCTGCCTTGGGCATCAGGAAAGTCAATCTCTACTGACCCTCACAGTCCTCAAGCCACACAGCACGATGATCGTCTGTTCATAGAGTAATGGAATCATAAAATCATTTTGGTTGGAAAAGACCTCTAAGATCACCTAGTCCAACCACCAGCCCATCCCCACCATGCCCACTAGCCACGTCCCTCAGTGCCATATCCACACAGTTCTGGAACACCTCCAGAGATGGTGACTCTACCACCTCCCTGGTGCCACTGCAGCACTGCTCCTTCTGGGAAGAAATTGTTCCTTATATTCAACCTGAATCTCTCCTGGCACAACTTGAGGCCATTCCGCCTCACCTTATTGCTGTTATCTGGCAGAAGAGGCCATCTCTGATCTCACTCAGAAGAGCAGTTCTTCCAAACCGTGAGTCCCTTCTGTAACTACCCGAACGACCTTCAGAAGAGGCTGATCTCCAGACTGCCTTCCTAAATACAAAGACAACAACTGACCTCTTCCTCCTCTTTCTTCAGCCATGCGGAGCACAGTCTAAATATTCTGGCTTGCCAAGCCCTTCCCCAGGCCATATTACTGTGGTTGTGATGGCTCCAGGGCCAGCTCCTAGCATTGTGAAACAGCAAGATGCAAGCACCCTATGTGTTCAGTGGCCAGCGTGGGTCACTTTCCTGGGACGTGGGAAGAAGACAGAGAATCCACAAACAGCAGACCCAGCACGGCTCAGCCTATTGCCAGTTTTCTCAAGGCAAGCTCAGCTGCACAGCTCTTGGGAATCCCAGAGCATGACCAGACTTGCTAGTTGCCTCCAGGGCAGATGTGGCTGACAAACATGGAGTATGAATTTGGCTGGAGATGGGTTGTGGTGGTGTCCCAGCTCCACGCCCTCCCTGTGCTGCCTGTGCCCACTTGCTAGCAGCAGGCAGATTGCCCTGGCAATTTGAGAGAAAGGGTGCACAAGTTCTTCAAGGTGGGCACAGACATGCAGGCTGGGGTCTTGCCCATCACTGCTTGGTGTGAAGAAGCAAAGGAGAGAAAAACAAGAAGAAAAGGCCAGGTTGAATTGGGCCCTAGGCAGCTTGAGCTGGTGGGTGACAGCCCTGCCCATGGCATGGGTTGGGACTAGGTGGGCTTTGAGGTCCCTTCCAACCCAACCATTCTGTGATTCTATGATAAACATGGAGCTAGTATTTTTTCTTTGGCTGGAGCCAGGTCTGAGCACAAAACCCTGGAGTGGGATTTGGCTCTAGTTCTAAGAATGGCCCTTTAGAGCTGGGAAAGACTGAACTCAGTCCATTTAGAAAGGGACTTGTGATCACAGCTTCCAGTGAGATGACTCAGAGATTTCCTTGTCCCCTGGAGTCCGCAGCCCATTGTCACTTGGTGATGCATAGTGCCCAGACTGTGGTCCCCTGTGATGCCAGGACTGGGACACTGTGTACCAGGGCACCTGGATAGGGCTGCCGGTGCCTTAGCCATCTCCTCCTCTGTGTGATTCATTCTTGTTGTTTCTCACCACTTCTTGCAAAAAGGAAGGCTGAGGGAAGACGAGATGACTCAGGCCTGAAGCCCAGGTGGCCGTCCTAGCCCAGGGACACCTGAGGGCTTCCGGCGTGGCAGGAAAAAGCTAGGAAAAGCAAACATTCCCAGAGGAGCCGTGCGGAATAACCACCGAATAACAAGGGTTTCCCTGCCTCATTGTGCCTCTGCATCTGGGAATCTCATCAAGCCCGCGCGGCAGAATGAGCTCATAGCCAGGGTGGGAAGGCAAACCTGCAGGCTTTGTCTACCCCAAAACTGCCTCCAGCCTTTTGACTCCTCGTGCTGCCACTGATACTGGGAGGGAGCTGTGTTACTGCCACTGCATCACACCGATCTGCTTGTGGGGGGACAGGGAGGTGGGATGGTCCTCGGCAAGCATGCTCTGCCCAACAAGGAGAGCGCAGATGGAAATGGAAGAGGTAGTGCTCCAGATACGGGAAGCTTGAGAAAGCTGGGGGAAGCTTTTTGGAGGTGTTCAAAGCCAGGTTGGATGGGGTCTTGGGTAACCTGGTCTGGTAGGTTGCAGCCCTGCCCACTGCAGGTAGTTGGTGCTGGGTGGGCTTTAAGATCCCCTCCAACCTAAGCCATTCTATGTTTCTAAGCTGGGATTTGGAGAAGTCAGTGAGTTGGAGGTGGAACTGCTGTTAATGAATACTGTATGCGACCTAGCATTGAGATAGATCGTACAGCGAGATTAGAGGTCACGGAAAGTGTATTACGAGCCCTGCATTGCTTTTATTCACTGGAGACTGCTAGAAAAACAAGCAGGAAGGCAGCACAATGGGTCCCCCAGCTACGGACATCTCAGCACACATTGGAAAGACAATGGAGAAAACGATTAACTCCAAGAGTCCTCTATCCTGTCTCCAGTAAGATGCATGCCTTGTTTTGCCTGGCTAGGAACTAGAGATCCAATGGACAATGCCAATTAAAAAAAAAAATCTCTTAGAGATTTCTTCAGGGGAAAAAGGGGGTGGGGAGAGGGGAAGGATGACGCAGCTGCCATGACCTGTGTTAAGCTGGGTCTCCATCAGATCTCAGCCCACAGAGCAAAGCAGGGCTGCACATAGCCTGTCTGGTTACTCTGGGAACCCCTCGGCCCTCAACAAGGTGTGCTTTGTTCTGGGGATGTGATCTGAACAACATGGTCCCCATGGTCCTGCAGGAGGCAGCACCCCAGATACAGAAGCTGTGCATCTCTCCTCTTGGTCTGCAGCATCTCCACTCACAACCTCACACACATACACACGTCCTTTTTGGATAACTGTTAGCAAGCAGCCAGCAAGGCTTTACGGAATATTTTAAAGTTCAGACATTCACTTTTGTCAGTCTGGAGAGCCAAGGGACCCTGTAGAGTGACACCTGCACGAGGTGACCCATGTCCTTCAGCTTGGAGCAGTGACTGCAGGACAGAGGATGAAGATGCATGAGCGTGTCTGCCTAGGACATCTGATCTCCACACTGGCAGAGCTTCATCATGCCACCTTGGGATGGCACCACTGTGGTTCACAATTGACTTGAATAATGCAGTGGTAATGAATGGGTTTGTGCTCTTATGGTCCTTGGTAGACAAGTGAGGGCAAAGGTGATATTCACACTGGTGTCCTGCTCTTTAAGCCCCCCAGAGCCACGCTCCCCATGACCTCTCCTGGATCAGCAGTTTCATGCCTCTGCCCTACTCTGCTCCCCACTGGGTCCATTTGCATCCTGTTTGTGTGTGTTTGGAAGCTTTCCGTCACTGGTTCTCCTTTCAGAATGAAGAGGGTAGTTAGGTGGAAACACACCGTATGGGTGGAGGAAGGCTAGGAGAAATGTGGTGGGAAGAGGTGCAGGGCAACCCCTCCAGGGGGCACCTGCTGGAAACCACCCCCCACCGCTGCTCCCAGTGGAGCCCCAAGAATGTACCGTCACCGCTTGGCTCGGGAGGAGAGGGGATATCCTTAACATCACTTCTTAAGGTATTTTGGCCAAGCATCCGGTCCCCTCTTCCTCTCCCTGAGTTCCTGTCCTCTGGAATGAGTAGTGACCTCAGCTCGCTCACCGGGTTGTTGATTACAGGGATGCAAGACCTCTTCATGGTCCCCTTTGGGCCAGTGGGCTGCTTGGTTCATTTCCTAAGCCTGGAAATAACCTGTTATTTCAGAGGATCCTTTCCAGTCCTGAAATCACCCTCCTCAAGGCTGCTGTGTTTTGCTGCTTTGACTCATGTACCCCCTTCCTCCTCCTCCTCCAGCCCTGAGTTTAACCAGGGATTGGTGAGGTGCTATGAGGTTGCAACTGTAGCAGTCCCTGGTTGAATAGGTCGTCCATGGTGGAAAGCATCCCCATATACAGGGCGGAAGATGCTGATCAATGGGAACATTCAACTTGCAGAGCATTTATGTCACGCTGGGCTTCATCACTCCGCATCCAATTCACATCCTCAGACCTTTTGTGTTCTGCATAAACATCTTTTCCAAGCTCTTCTGAAGGGCGTCAGAGGAAGCAATAGTCTACAAAGAGCATGAAGCCTTTGTGTCGTGGTCTTGTCTGTTAGCCCTTTGTGGACGCTGACAAGTCCAGCTGCACGGCACTGCAGGAGGCAGGGAGCAAACTGAGATATAGAATCATAGAGTCATTAACATTGAAAAAGACCTCTAAGATCACCCAGTCCAACCACCAGCCCATCCCCACCATGCCCACTGACCACATCCCTCAGTGCCACATCCACGCGGTTCTGGAACACCTCCAGGGACGGTGACTGCACCACCTCCCTGTGCAGCCTGTGCCACTGCAGCACCGCTCTTTCTGAGAAGAAATCTTTCCTAATATCCAACCTGAACTGAATTTCCTAATATCCATCCTGGCTGAATATGGTGCCGAAGCCAATGTGTGTCAGTGACAGATGCAGAGCTGTGGTTTCCCTCTACCCGAGTCCCCAGTTTTCAGGCTGGGCTCATGTAAAGCACCACAACCACTCCACACCACAGCACCTTCCCCAGAACTGGCAGCCCACATTGCATGGACCACCACACATAACAGCTTTGCCCTGGGTTGTCAGATGCTCCTACATCCGCGTGCAGGGACTGAACGTGGTCCATCCATGAGGAAGAGCAGGTGCAGATAAATTTGGAGCGCAAGGAGCCGGAAGAGGACTTGCAGCTTGGCGGAAAGCAGCTGTGTGTGTCATGGCAGCTCGGAGGAGTGGCACAGTGCAAGGTGGTGGGAGCTGGGGGAGGCTCCAGCGGGGAGCAGGAGAAGGGTATCCGGAGTTGTAAGTGAGGTCAGGTAATGCCTCATATAGCAGTTCCTGCGGTGCTTTGGGAACAGGCAAACAAGGCCTTCCTTCCTCTCGGTTTCCTCCTCCTCACCAGCGCTCCTTTTCAGGAGAGGCTTTCAGCAGGATCACTCCTCTTGCAGCAGTGTCAGCATCCCGTGGTGGGGGACACCTGGCCCAGGCTGCACGGAACCTACGCATGAAACAGTTGTGGCAGTGTCCTGGTGTGTCCCAGAGCTCCCAGTGCTGGTTTGGGAAGGGTGGGAAGGCACAGGGAGCGGAGCTGCCATCCCCTTGCAGAGTCATAATGGCATTTGACCAGGTGTAAAGCCTGGTGCTGGCCAGCCTGAATGGCAGTGCTATTTTAGGGATGTATTTTTTTCTTCTGCTGGTGCTATTTTTGGAGGCTGTGTGGGTACCAAAAGGACCCGGATACACTGCAGATAAGGGGCCGATGACATTTTGGCGCTCATGCTGCAGCCACAAACACTGCACAAAGGCAGAGCCTAGGAATTGCTGCACTCCGCATGAAAGCCCTCCAGCTGCTGGCCCTAAGGATAGCAGTGCTGTGAGCTTCCCCCAGCAGTGCCGCCCCGTAGGTACCTTCACGTCCCTGTGATCCATGGTGCTCTCCCAGGGCTGGGACGCACAGAGGTGCAGCAGCATTTTCCTGCACTGGAGCCATGTGGACAGAAGGCCCACTGGATATGGTCTTGGTGCAGAGAACAAGGAGATGTCCTTGTTCTTTGGGATGAGTAGCACCTAGAGAAGAGGATGTGTGCAAGGGTGCTGGGACACGCTGGGGACAGGGCTGTGACAGCCCATGACGCCACCAGGAATAGGCTCGCACGCTCCCAATGGCCTTTTGGCTCAAAGTTTCCTTTTGTGCCTGCGGGACAGAGGGCCTGTTGTGTGCATAGGAGCATTCCGGGGAGGAGGGACAGAGCCCTGGGATGGCAGTGAGACCCGTGCCCACGCTGCCATGGTGCTGCAAGAATCCAAGTGCAGAGCTCTGCAGAAATCCCAGTTTGTTTAACCACAGGGAAAGGGCACAACTGCTGTGCCCTCCATGAAGGCAGCGTGAGCCCATGAGCTCATCCCAGGGGATCGGGGTGGAGGGAAGCCATGGGTTGGCAGTGGGGCTGGCAATAACAGAGCCCCTCTGAATCCCTCTCTTTGTTCCCTCAGCGGCTGCGAGGGCTGCTCCTTGCTCTCTCCAGGAGATGATTCTGCTTCCGTCGCGGCCATTTCCTGTGTTTCTCTCTCCTGTAGGGCCAGGCAGCATCAGCACAAAAACAGGATCCAAGCTGCTTGAGAATTGCCTCAATAACAATGACCGAGGAGACAGCACTGGATGGGGTGAATGCCAGCTCCTGAACAGCCCTAGGGTATGGATTTAGGGTAGGGAATGAGCAGCCAGAAAGGAGAAATACAGGGTGACCCCAAGCCTACTGGCAGCTCCATTCATCCCCACAATGGCAAAGCAAATGCACTGTCTCTCCATGGCTCCAAGCCCACCTGCAGCCAGCAAGGACCAAGCCACGCTCTTCCTTTCTAAGGGAAGGAGCAGACAAGACAGATGGTGATCCATAGAATCATCTCAAGTTGGAAGGGGCCCATAAGTGCCATAGAATCACAGAATTATGAATGTTGGAAAAGACATCTAAGATCACCTGGTCCAACCGCCAGCCCATCCCCACCATGCCCATGTACCATGTACCTCAGTGCCACATCCACACGGTTCTGGTACACTCCACCACCTCCCTGGGCAGCCTGTGCCAGCAGTACTACTGCTCTGTCAGAGAAGTTTTTCCTCATATCCAACCTGAACCTCCCCTGGTGTAACAGGATGCCATTCCCTCTCATCCTATTGCTGTTACCTGGGAGAAGAGGCTGACCCCCACCTCACCACAACTTCCCTTCAGGTTGTTGTAGAGAACCATAAGGTCTCCACTGAGCCTCCTCTTCTCCAGACTGAACAACCCCAGTTCCCTCAGCCGCTCCCCATATGACTTCTACTCCAGATCTTTCATTGAGTCCAGCTCCTGGCTCCATAGAAGCCCACCCAAGATCCAGATTTACCCATGGGCAGATCTCAGTTTGGCATGGAGGGATACAAATGCCCACAGGTGTTCCGCTGATCCTGGATCTGCTGCTCTGTCCCTCCACCCTGGGCATTCCCAAATGAGAGCTAGAATTTCTTAGCATCCTCAAAATGTGGAGAATCCTCTCCCATGGCCCCAGATCCTCAGCCAGACTTAGCTGTGAATCTGGAGCAGCTCCCATCCATCCCCAGGTACTCTGCACCACTCCCCAGTGTCCTCCAGCTTCTCTCCATGCAAACCAGCTGGTGCACATCTGATGCAAGGATAGAAGGGGCCCACACGAGCCTGACTGCCGTTGCCTGCAGCAAGATGGGAAGCACATGCACGGACCAATCTACTGGCAGCTCTGAAGGCAGTGACAGGCTGAGGAGTGGGAGCACAGCTGGGTCCTGGAGAGGACGCGTGCATGGCCTCGCTCTGTCTTGTTGAGTGAGCACCTCCCAGCCCCCTTGCAGGTGTGTGTTCACCCTTAACCGAGTGCTCCCTTTGCCTCCCGCACCAAGGACTTGCAAGATAAAGCCCTCCTGAGTGATGATTTCCCAGACTTACGGCTTGGAAGATCCACCAGAGATCCTAGTCCTCCTTAGGACCAGGACCAAGTGCTGGTGCACCCCCTGAGAGCCTGAGCTGTAAGCCAAGGGTTACTGTAAATTCATGGTGGGGGAGGAAAAGTTGACTTTTGGCCAACATAGGAGGTCCCTGACCAACAGAGGCAGGAAATAGCAATGGTGAGCTAATAAATAAATGGTACAACAGCGGCTCTGCCTTACATGGTCTTCGTGGGGAGTTTCCTTTGTTTACCAGGTTGGTTATTTATACCTTGAAGCATGAGAATGATGTCAACCAGCCCTGAGGCTTTCTGTGGGGCTGAGATGTCCTCCAGTATGGGGCTGCCCACGCTTTATCTCCATCCTGCCCATCTCAGTGGTGTCCCCCCAGAATGAATGTGGGGATGGGGGTCCCCCAGCTGACAGGGCTTTGCTGCAGCGGGACGGGAAGAGAAAAGGCATCGGGAGTTCAAGGATTGCCGGTGAACTTGAGACAAGCAGAGCTCTTGCCGATGACACATGCATCAGGTGTTCCAAGACGATAACAAAACCTGCCTGAAGTCATCCATTTAATTAGTAATGGGTTAGGTTAAATATTACTTACCCGGGAGGAGATTTAACCCTTGGTGGGGACGGGAGGGAGAGAGAAAGTTGCCTGCAAGAAGAGGGACTATTCATATTTTTGGTATTCCAAAAGCTGGCACAGGGGAAATGTTCCCTTCCCCAAGGCACACCACCAGCAGATGGGACTGGGATTTGGACTCCGTGGCAGCCAGGGAGGGCAAAGAGGGCATCCTGAGGAGGAGGAGAAGGTTGGGATAAGATGGTGAAGCAGGTGGGTGCCAGGAGGATGCTCCCGCTCCACTCCAAGAACAGATTTGCAGAGGTCCAACACAGGGCGGGGAAAGTCTGTACCAGGGCCTGACACCAATAGGGGAGGGAAGTGTGAAGATTTCCATTCTCCCAAAAACAAGGGCAGGGCACCACCGGTGGGTGTTTTATCTTCTGCCCTGAGGGCAGGTGGTGACATGATTTCTTCCACATGAGCAGTACCACTTCCCGTCGCCCACGGGTTCTGAAAACAGAAACAGGGATAGGAAATGAGGAAATGCCCCATTTTGGGGCAGAGATGGCAGCAACAAGAAATCCTCCATGGCCCTCTGAGAGCCAGGGCAATGATGGGGTGTGGGACCCACAAAGCCAGGAGCAGGGGCTGCAGCAGGGCAGCAGATGCAGCGATTTCATCCGCAAGGAGCGAGGAAATGTCCCGGAGCCGTTTGATCCTATTGTGTGTAGGGAAGCGGCAGTGGGCGTCCAGGCTCTCTGTAACTAAACAAAGATTATAAACACCTCCCGCCAGCAGCATCTCCCAGGCCCGCTGGCTTGTCCATTCCCAACAGGACAAATGGGCTTTGGGCTCCATCCAGAACCAGACAATGGTGGCAGATAAGAGCGATGTGCATCAGTAAAACTGAGGGGGTCTTCGTGTAGCTGAGGCAGGATGGATGCTCAACGACCACATCCACGGCCACACGTAGCTGCTTGAACTCAGTCCCCACTGCTGCTGGTGCCAAGAAGGAAATTAAAAATAATGGTAATAATAAAAGCTCTTCGAGGTGGTGGATGGGATCAAGCCCCAGCATGGCACTGAGGAACCCCGGGGATCTCATGGTGGCTATCCCAGCCCTGCACCCATGCTTTATGGAAATGGTGGTGTGGTGGGGGATATATTTAGTCTTCTTTGCTTCATCCAGTGGTGCCACAGCAACACCGCGTGGTTCTCCAGCTTGGTGATGGCTGCAGGGGACTTCCCAAAAGCCACGTGGCTTCCTGTAAGTCCTATGCCACCCAGTGAGTAGTGCTGCATCAGGGGCTGGAGGGACACCGGTGCTGCTGTCCGAGGTCCCCGCTTCACCTTTGGGTCCCGCTGAGTGTGAAGCTAGGGGCTGGGTCCATTGTGCTCAGGGGCTCTACAAAGCAAACAGCAACTTGGAAGAGGCAGTGAGATGGGGAGCAACAGCCTCCAACCTGCCCGCTCCGACCTACAGACATGCGCTGCTGGGCTCAGCGTGCACCGCGTGAACCCAGTCTCACCACCCCAGGGCACGTCCATGATCTCCTCTTCCATGTCGAGCACGATTGAAGCTCAGAGCCTGTCACTCAGATCAAAGGCGCGGTGTCAGCTGGGCTGCTCGCGGAGCTAATTGCAAGAGCCAAGACCCCCAGCTTGAACCCACTCCGTGCCCCCCAGGCAGCCTCACACACTTCTAACGTCTCTGCTGGAGTGTCACAGCTGCACCTCGTTTCATCTCCAGTGAGGAAAGGCGCTGGGAAGAGCTCCGACCCAGATGTGCTGCGGGAAACTGTGAAAGCGGCCCCCCCGATCCCAACCCCCGTGCTGCCGGCAGCTGGGGCTTTCAGGTGCTGGGGGTGAAAGTCGGCCTCACTTCCCAGCCATCCAGCTGGGGCCAGGCATGTTCCCACAGTGCTGCTTGCTCCCCAAGGCTCAGGGACCAGCAGGTCTCCCCGAGCATCGTCAGGATGCGGGACCCTCCCTGACCTGCTGCGCC
>JAOWBP010000001.1:44721561-44731855 GCA_028571105.1 Tragopan temminckii | reverse complement strand
GTAGGGTGAGGCCGGGGGTAACTCCGGGGGGGTGCGGGGCGCAGCGGCGGGGCCCTCGGCTCCCCCCGCGTGTGCATGTGCGCGTGTGTGTGCGCGTTATCTCTCCGTGTGCCGTTATATAATACAGATTATTGTGTTGCTTCGAATGGTGTTTGTTATATACGCTGTACTACGCATTGCTTGTCATCCGTGCGTGCACGCATAGCTCTCCGCATGTATAAGAGAGGCACACGCACGTCTCCATAGGCATCCGTCTCCATCCATAGGCATAAATCTGCATGCCCGCACCTGCCTGCAGATGTGCCGATCTCCGTACGTAGCTCCATCCATGTACACACAGCCCCATGGATGCACGGCCGTAGGCATGCAGATGTGCAGGGATGTAGGGCCGTACACAGAGCCGTGCGGGGTGAGAGTGCTCTAGTGCAGCCCTGGGGAGGGATGGGGCGAGCCGGGGTGGGCTCTCCCTCCATCTCCATCTGCTTGGGGGCTCTATGCGTCCTGCCCCCTGGCTGGGGATTTGTGGGATGCGGGGTACCAGCAGGCTGGGAGCGATGCTTTGGGGTATGCAGAGTGGCAGAGGTGAGCTCGAGGGGGTCTGTGCTCCCTCCTCTTCCTTCCCCCTCTCAGTCTGCTGCTCTTCATAACACGTTCCCCCATCCTATGGCTGCCGGCCCCGCGCGTCTCCGTACGAAGGTCATTGGGATTAAGGCAGGGAGCTGCGGCAGGAGCCGGTGCGGGAGAGATTGAGGTCTGGGCCGGGAGCGGAGGAGGGAGGGCAGGCGGAGGAGAGAGGGCACATGCGTGCTGGCACGGGGCAAAATAAATGAAATAAAATGAAATAAGCACCGAAGGGGGAACGAGGAATTGAAGCTGGGCATGGGGGTGCTGTCTGTCCCTCAGGGTGCCGTGACGTGAGGGTGGCTGTAGAGCCCTGGGATGGCTGAGGATGTCATTAATGCAGGTGTCTGTCCATCTGTTCATCTGTCTGGATTCACTGACATCAAGCTTGGGGCTGTGATGGGGCACGCAGCCCCATCCCTTTGCCTGCCCAAGGATGATGGACAGAGTGTGACCTACAAAGGCTCTCCCGCTTCTAGTCTCTGTGGCAGAATTTCCTCTCTCTTTCTCTCTCTCTCTCTCTCACCCTCTCTGCCTTTCTTTTTTTTTTTTTCTTCATGACTTCATTCGAGCACTGCGGGGTTCTGGCTTCCCAAAGGTGAGGCAGAGAGAGAGCAGGATATCTGTATTTTTATTAGGCACCTGCTTTGCTCCGGAGTATCTCAGTGCTCCCTGAGCCCACAACAAGGAGAATGTTCTGGGGATCAGCATCTCCCCATAACGTTCCCCTATGACTGCTGCTCTGACCTTGGCAGAGGACAGGATGGGGCTCACCAGCCCTGCATGGTGCTGAGGAGGTCACATCCCATTGTGGGTCAGCCAGGACCTGGCCAGGAGGTCCTGAGTGGCACATCCGCCTTTTCTCTCCCCAGCCATGGATTCCTCCTCCTACTTTTCCTGGCCAGGGAACCACAAGCTGCCTCCCATATGTTTAGTCCTGAAATTGTCCTTTGAGCCTTGAGACCAAGAAGGGTCCTGATGGGTGTTGAAGTCCCATCTCAGGCTGTGACTAGCACCAGAACCGTTACAGAATCGTAGAATCATTAAGGTTAGAAAAGACCTCTAAGATTACCTAGTCCAGATATCAGTCCATCCTCACCTTGCCCACTAACCGTGTCCCTCAGTGTCACATGGTTCTTGAACACCTCCAGGACCCTTCCATGAATTGGTGTAATTTCACTCAAAAAATACAAGTTCATGGTTGTTTTGCCCTTCTCACTCCCTGTGGGAGGGAGTTCAGATGCTCGAGGCTGGAGGCTCTTCGTAGCCACTTTCATGTGGATAAGCTTTAATAAGGAGCAGAACATCCCATGGTTGCTTCCCAAGGAAGTGACCTTGTGCTTGGGTCATGCCTTGTAGCAGACTTGGTTGCGACATCGAGGTGTGGATGAGTGTAGGGCGTTGTACCAACAGGTGGCCGTGCTGGCTTTTGCCAGCGGGGGAGGGCTATGGGGTCAGTAGCAGATGGGCTGGCAGAGAAGGAAGGGATGGGGTAGATTTGGAAAGGAGGATGCTATGCTGTGGCAATTCTGGAGAGCCCATCCAGCGAGCTCAGGTTACTTGGATGCTCTGGAGGTTTTTTTTAAGGCATTACTCCCATACTGCCTCTTTGCTTGTGGCTGACTTTGTCCAAAATAGTACTTGCTAAGCAAAATTTTCCACTTGTGCTTTGCACAGAGCTGGCCAACAGAGCAGCTCGACACCAAGGGAAGGATGCAACCCTCAGGCTTTGAACATAGCATCAACTCCATAAATAAGTAAAGTGTGAACTGAAACACTGTCCTAGCATTGGAGCAGGTGAGTCTGGGGCCAGCTGCAGTCCCCACCTTATTCTTGCTCTTACTATGTGCACCGGATGGCTTTGGCTGTCATGGCCATTGTGTGCTGGTGGGACACATGGTGAGATGAGGACTTTGGGAATAGGACACCAGGCTGTGCCAACAGAAGAGTGGTGGATGTGTGCAGCCAATTTGGGCTGCGTATGGCATGTAGTGCATTTCCCAGCACGACACTGCCAGGAAGGATCTTGGAGCCGAAGCAAATGGCTGTGGTTGCTTTGAAATAAAAGTGAATCCTTCCGGAGGGTCCTGAGGGCCAGACCCTGATGGAGAAAGGTGCGCTATGTGGTCCCAGCATGATGGAGGAGAGGTGACGGTGATCAGCAGAAGGGTTAATGGTGAACAAAAGCCGCCTGGCAGGGAGAGCCTTGCTCTGATCCCAGGGCAGGAATTAGGGATGTGGAGCTGCTCCCCCCAGCATCACCTGCTCCAGCTCAGCTGAGAGGCGGGTGCCACATGGCTGCTGGCCAGGACTGCCTCCAGGAGCTGAGAGAAGCAGGGGGGACTCACAGGGGTGGGCAGTGCTCTGGGATCAGAGCTTACCAGAATGCTGGGAGTTAAACAGAGGCCTTCTGCTTACAGGCTGCTGCTCCCACATGCACCCAAAGCCGCATGTGTTTTTCTTCAAAATGAGCTAAATACAAGCAGATTTAACGATGGGGATGATAATAATAATCCACGTCTGTACAGGGCTCCCTGATGCTTTCCAGAAGCTGTGTTTGCGGGTGAATGAGTGCAGATGAAAACCCCATCATCTCCGCTGTTTGCTCTCTTCCTCATCCTCATGTTTTTAAATAGATTTATTCTTGCTCGTTGCCAGATCAGCATGGGAGAGGTCATCGCTTTGTTCTGCCTGAGGTGGATTGGATTTGAAGTCCCACGGGTGATGTTATGTCACTGAACTGTTTCCTCTCCCTAATGGAATAAAGCAGGGGAGGAAGTAGCAGGGCTCATGGCTGGAGGGCACCACATCAACCCAACAGCCTTGTTCCTACTGGGGCTGTCATAGGTCTTTTGGGGAAGAAACTGTGGCAAATTCCTGAGAGGAGGTGCCGGAAAATCCCTGCAGGGTGCCGGGGCACATCACATGATGCCTGGGGATGGGGATGGGCGCATTGCACAGACCTCACATGATGCTCAGCAGGTTCTGCCTGGCCAGAGCAGATCCGGCAGGATTAAAACAAGGCTTTGTATGGCGGGATGCAGTTCATTTTTTGGTTCCTCTGTCTGTGTCAGCTCTACAAGGTGCCCGGCTCTGGGCTTCCCTGGATGCCACCAGGCACTTGCAGTGGAAAATGAGGGTGCTGCAGTCCAGCAGATAATGAGGAATGGCAGTGTACAGGGGAAGGAGGGTGGCTGGCATTTCTTTGTAAGTGATACAGATGTGCTGATGACAGAAACATAAACGCTTTATTCTTGCGGGCTTGTGGTGCTTTGTTTATAATCCAGGCAGGCATTCACACTGCACCTGCTGCCTGGATTATCTTGGCACACGCGCAGCTTGTGCAACCTAGGAAATATTGAGTATTTAATTGGTCTGAAATGCCTTGCAAAGACAGTGAGCTTCCACCCACCACCTGGGCCAAAGACACAGCTGGGGTTAAGTGTGCAGCAGTAAAACCTCTGGGCTCAGCCTCCAGGAGAGTGGCACCAGGGTAAGGAGACATCTTGCCAAGCTTCTCTTCCCAACCTGTGGAATGGCCTTAAGGTAATGGCCTCAAATTGTGCCAGGGGAGGTTCAGGTTGGATGTTAGGAAAAGCTTCTTCTCAGAAAGAGTTGTGCTGCAGTGGCACAGGCTGCCCAGGGAGGTGGTGCAGTCACCGTCCCTGGAGGGGTTCCTGACCCGTGTGGATGTGGCACTGAGGACATGGTCAGTGGGCATGGTGGGGGTGGGCTGGCAGATGGACGAGGTGATCTTAGAGGCCTTTTCTAACCTTAATGATTCTGTGATTCTATGATCTCTGTCTTGGATGAGCAATAAGGCTGTGAGCTCTGCCCTATCTCCCGTGCTCTGTGCTCAAAACAGCAGCCTCTTACGGTAAGAATGTGAGAGCTAACTTGGCCTCCCCCCTCTCCCCTCCGTTTTTTGTCTTTCCGGATGAATTTCTTCTCACCACTTCCTGCTGAAAATGGTGATTCCCTGAGCTTTGAGAGAATCCCTGCAAGACCCTGGATGAGACAGTTTAGTTTTCTGATATTAATGCTGTATTCCCACAGCCTTCGCCTTGCTTGGTACATGAACAACACGGCGCTATGAGGCTGCACCTCGAGTTCTGTGTTCAGTTCTGGGCATCTTACTACCAGAAAGCCATGGAGGCCCTGGAGTGTGTCTGGAGAAGGGCAGCGGAGCTGTGAGGGGTCTGGAGCACGAGTCTGATGGGGAGCGGCTGAGGGAACTGGGGTTGTTCGGTCTGGAAAAGAGGAACTCAAGGGAGATCTCAGTGCTCTCTACAGTGATGCGAAAGGAGGTTGTGATGAGGTGGGGGTTGGCCTCTGCTCCCAGGTAACAGTGATAGGATGAGAAGGAATGGCCTCAAGTTGCACCAGGAAAGGTTCAGGTTGGATACTGGGAAAAATTTCTTCTCCAAAAGAGCGGTGCTGCAGTGGCACAGGCTGCCCAGAGAGGTGGTGCAGTCACCGTCCCTGGAGGTGCTCCAGAACCATGTGGATGTGGCACTGAGGGACGTGGGCAGTGGGCATGGTGGGGATGGGCTGGCGGTTGAACCAGGTGATCTCAGAGGTCTTTTTGAACCTTCATGATTCTGTGATTTTATTGAGATTGGCTGAGAGAGGCTGACTGAGGACAGGGCTTGCTTGGGAGTGCTGGGTATTGTCTGATCACAAGGCTGGCCCCAGAGAAGCAGACACCCCACAGGGCCTTCTTGCTGCAGGAAGGCTCCAGTGGCAGAAGCAGGAGGAGGAAGCCATGGTTCAGAGTGGCAAAGGGAGGGTAACATTCAAGCATGGCCTGGAGACCTCCAGCCGCTTCCAGGAGGTTCCCATACAAACAACATAACTTGAAGGCCCTGCTTTCCTGCAGAACAAAAGCTTCCAGCAGCAGAGGAACGCTAGAGGAATCACAGAATCATCAAGACTGGTAAAGTCCTCTGAGATCATCCAATCTACCACCATGCCCACTGACCATGTCCTCACGGCTCCGGAACACCTCCAGGGACGGTGACTGCACCACCTCCCTGGGCAGCCTGTTTCAATGCCTCATCATTATTTCTGGGAAGGGCAAGGGGCATGCTGCTTCCTATGGGCACAGCAATGAGGCAGGATCCTGGGCTGCAAATCCCAGCCTGGTGCAGACGTGAACCCTTCTGGCAGCACACTGTCACTTGTGCTGGTTTACCACCAAGAGGAACAACATGTGAATGATACCAAATCCCTCTGTCCTCCTTTCACTTTCCCTTTGTTGAAACCTCCAGGTCGACACAAACACAGGAGATGGGGGTGTAGGGTTGGGCATGAGGACAAGGAGGTCTCGGTGCCCTCTGCAGCCATCGGCTCTTGACATTGCGCAAAGTCAGCAATGAGGAAGGCGGCAGCTTCTGCAAAGGGGTCAAGATGTACGGTCGTGGGCTGAGACCCAGAAACAGATCTGCAAGGGCAAAGCACTGGCTTATGGAGAACAGGTTTGCACTGCTGCTACTTCTCCTGCTGCTCCTGATCCCCTCCGGGCTGGAGGAAACGAGGGACTTTGCTCTCTGGGGACCCGTCAATCAGAAGCCGCCACCGCTGTGCAATTTGCCGAAGGCCCTGCTGCCAACAGCGGGGCTGAGCCCATGGCTGAGCAGGCACTGCCATCCCGTGGGATGAGCCCAGCACAGCAGCCCGGCCCCAAAACAGCGCTGAGCAGAGCCGGAGGACCCGCAGGTTTGTCCAGCCTTTGATGGCGGGACCTGGACCGGCATCCTGCTGTAGCACGTGGGGCACTGGGGATATTTTTCATTTTTTTTTCAGGACTCCCCATTCCTGTTTGCTTTCCTTCCTGCGGGAAATCTGGCAGTAGACCCAAGGACATAACCCACTTCGATGTGAGAATCTGACTTGCTCCAACGGGACAGGGTCCAGCCAGCAGGTGGGGAGGTGCAGTGTTATGAGGTCAGAGCAAATGCAGAGCTCTGCGCCCCTCAGCATCACTTGTTGGGCCATCTGCGGACCAAGAGGTGCCAGCTTAGCCCCTTCCTACCCACTTCTCATCCCCGTCCGCAGTGTTTGAAACTGCTTCAGTTCAAGGGTCTGTCTTGGGTGTCAGCAGTGACCTTGAGAAGTGCCAGTTCTGGAGGGACATGCAGGGAAGAGGAGAGAAAGGAACACTTTGGATTGCTGCAGTGGGAGCTCTCCGGAACAGAGTGAGGGACGCACACTCCTGCCGGCTGCCCCGCAGCACCCGCAGCCCGGTGGGGGTTGTATGCAGCATGGTTTTGCCCGAGGAGACAAAAGCACGAGGCTGACTCCTCCAAAGCCAGCAGAGAGCAGATGGCACCGAAATCTGCTCAAGAAGAGAGAAAGGAACAGCCCCAGGGCTCAGCTCCCCGTGTACCTCCAGACGGACATTTGTCCACATCCGAGCGTCTCCAACTGACCGAGAGATGGGCAGGGATGGCAATATGGGGCTGCTCTGCATCCCCTGCCCCTGTTCCCTTTCATGAGGACTCTTTCTCCCGGAGACTGAAGCCTTGGGGCAGAGGGGATGTACAGGTGGCCTCTGTGCTGTGACTTCATGGTCATTCGGCAGCGTTGCTTTAGGGAGGTAAGGAAAAAAGGGCTAAAACAGACCCAGCTCTGCCTCAGCTCCTGGTAACATCCTGCTTAGACCTCTTTGCCTGGCTGTCATAAGCAGCATGCTTTCAGAGGAGGGATCAGGTGGGCAGGGGCATTTGCAGAGCACATTTAGCCCCAGAAGATGCTAATTTTTTGCACAGAGATTACTGCAACGTTGCTGATGCCGAAGAAAGCAGCTGTAGGCACGTACAGGGCCCTTGAAAGGAAAGCCAACGGTGCTGCACTCTGCTCCCCAACTCCAATCCTGCACAGCATCCAAGCACCCAGCTCTCAAAGAGAACCCTTCCTGGGGTCACAAGCAGGACCACAGTGCAGCAGAGATTTGCAGCTCGTCCTGTGCAGCGCCAGGCTCCTACCCCAGCCCCTGCACCAGCCCTCCCCGCCTCCAGCAGGCACGGAGCCAGCAGGGACGCTGCCGGCACCAGCTGCTCTCATTGAGCTTTGCAGAATAAACTCGTGGAATTAGCCTGTTGGCTGCCGGGATAAAATCCAGCGCTGAATGCAGATCAAAGGAGACAATCTTCCCAACAGCTTTGCTTTGGAAAGGGCAGCGTTCAGCAGCTGAGGATGGAGCGCGATGCACGTTGCGTCTTTGATGGTGCATGTGCTCCAAGCCCTGATGCTCAGAGCTAGGGGTGCCTTGGGACAGATCCAACACTGGTGACAGGAATGGCCAAAGCCAGGCAAGAGGCAGCGCTAGAACAGATAATTTTGGGGTGCAGCCTAAATTCCAGCAAGCTCTGCCTTAGTCTTTTCATAACAGCATGAAAGGAGTGAGTGATGCAGGGCAAGGCTCTCAGCCCAGAGCAGAAGCAATACAGCTTCTAAAGGTAGGGAAGCCTGCTTTTGTCAGGTTTCAGTCCACCTTCACAGGTAATGCAGTCTGACCCAGCAGATGTGGGAAGCACTCAACATGGCTGGAATATGTAGATGGAGGAAGTTTCACACTGAAAGCACAATCCCTGACCAGGAACGAACTCAGCCCATTCCCTGCTCGGACCTTCCCAGCACACACAGCAACCCTGCCAGGTGTCACCTGCTCCCAGCCCCACCGGGCTGCACAGGCAGCAAACTGAAAACCAGATTCATGGCATGGGGAGTTGCTCGGTGGCTGGGTTTTTTTCCAGGAAAAAAAATGTAGCAGCAAAGCACCTGGCCTCAGAAGGCAGCAGGAAGAGGCAGACAGAAGCACAATGCGAGGGATGGGATGTGAAAAGGAATGCCAAAGAAGAAGGAGGGCTTCCCAGGATGTGGACACAGAGAGAGTGATGGAAACCGTGAGCCTTCAGTGCACCTAAGCAAGCATGCAGCTGCTGCACACACTGATGGTGGGCTGCAGTGAAAAGCCAGGAGCCAGCAGTGAGATCTGCTGCTTCAAATACAAAGACTTCAGAAAAAGAGTCTGAGCTGAGAGGTGTGGAAATGTTGGGCTTCTCAGTTTGAGGAAAGTGTCGGGGATGATGACTCTTTCCTTTGGACTTGCCGAGGAGCTCAGGACAGTGGGAGCTAAATATATGGTACAGGCATATTGCGTGCTCGTTCTCAGTTAGAAAAAGAAACAACTGGCTATTTTTGATGGCTGCAAAGGCTTTGGACTGCAGCAGCCACAGTGCTGGAACAAAACCCCTCTTTTATGAATCCGCAAACATCAGCGTAGATCCCAGAAATGGAGAAGCAGAAGACAAGAATGCAGAACCAGATGGAAGCAATTTATCCTGACTGTTTCGTAAGCATCTTCCAGGGAAAAGTGATTAGCCTTATTAACTGATTAATTAACTGATTAACTGAAATTATGGATCACAGATCAAGTGATTGCAAGCAAGTGTATTTTGAGTAAAGTCAGCACTTTTCTGGGACACTGTGTGCCTCACGTGCTATTAATGACAGCCGATGGCCGGATGGCAAATCATCTGCAGAAACGGTGCTGGAGCTGACGCCAGCACAGCCCCGAATGCAGCCCAGGACAGGAGGTGAGAGAGGCAGGGTCTAGTGCTAAATAAGAGTGAGTCAAAGCCACTCCATCCCCTCTTCCAGGAAATCCCACTTAAATGGGGGAACAAATCTCACCTTCCTTAAGGCTGGATTTTTCTTACAGCTGAAGCTTTTCCTGTTGATAAGAAACTGGTAGGTTATGCTGTGCCCAAAGGAGTATTTGTTCTGTGCTGGCGGTTCCCTGTGCTTGTTTTCCTCTCTGAGCCACGCTTATACCCAGCTCCATTCCTAGACAAGGCAGCCTGAGGGGCTGGGCCCGAAGTGCAAGCACCCTTCAGCAGGCAGCAGCAGTGCTACGCTTGCCTTTCAGCACCTCACACAGGACTGTAAGGAAAGCGAGGGAAATGCAGAGCTTAGGTTTATCAGTCTTCTTGTTTTCTCTTCATTCATTCATTCTCTAGTCCCATTTTCTCTTTAGGACTTTCTGTTCCTTTTATGTCTCCTAAGCAGGACTTGAATGTAGCTATGCTCAGGCTGAGTCTGTGGTATCAAGGGCTGTTCCAGCACTGACGTTTGTCACCAAGAAGGCTGTTTACCTGAGAGAGTTACAAATTGTACTTTATAAACCGCGTTTCTGTAAGTGGATTTTTCTTTTTGCTTGCAGGGAAAACTGCTTTAATAATCTGACTTGTGATTAATGGCACGGCCTCCTGGCAAAGCAGACTGCTTCAGTTATTTCTCAAGGAGGATTTAAACGCGGTAAATAAGGGAGGAAACGTACAGTACTCTGCCTGAAAAATATTGATCTAGACTCTGAGGTGCAAGACGCCCAGGGAAGTTATTCTGCAAACAGCTGGGCTTCAGCCCGTGAGCTGCAGACATCTCTAAACTAAATGCTGCTCTTCTGAAGGGAAGGGACAGTTCTGGGCTCTCTGATGTGTGAACATCTGAGATTTGCTGCTGGGTTTTTGCCTTTCCCCTGCAGTGGGGAGAAACGCTCTTCCAGAGTACTGAGGTTGTTCAGCCTGAGGAGGCTCAAGGGAGATCTCAGTGCTCTCTACAGTGATGCGAAAGGAGGTTGTGATGAGGTGGGGGTTGGCCTCTGCTCCCA